>JBAMYA010000006.1:5380572-5400963 GCA_037176975.1 Arrhamphus sclerolepis
TATCTATCTATCTATCTATCTATCTATCTATCTATCTATCTATCTATCTATCTATCTATCTATCTATCTATCTGTCCAGTTGAACTTCTATTACTCTTTGATTCTGAGAGACTTTGCCTCTCTAAAATGATGTTTTTTAGTGTCCAATCATGTCACTGACCTATCACTAATGTTCCTCCGGGTGTTGTTTTAGTACCATGTTTTACACTGTTCAGTTGCCCAAATGTCAGCATTTTCACAAAGAGCTATGCTGATGTTTACACATTTCTTTTCCTTTTTAGAGTCAAAGAGTGTACACATAGTGTCTAAATGCAATATTTTGAGCTGGTTTCTCATACAACACTCTTTCTTTTTTTTTTTTTTTTTACAGTTTTTATTATATATAGTGCAAAATTAAAATGATATATAGCTAGTATATACAAAACATAATTGGCATCCTCATACTTGTGCATTGTGATGGACACTGTCACATGATAATCCTATTTTAAGTGCATTTTAGTACTTTCCAATTTATTATGAAGAATTATGGGTAGAGCTCAGCGGTTGACATAACAAACTGAAACATGCAAGTAAAGGCAGTTATGTTGTGCTGATGCATTGACCTGAGGCACTGCTTTGTTTTTGGCAACGATCTAATTTTGTTGTGTAAATTCTCCCTTTACATGGAAGATAATCTGTACTTTCAGTCTTCATGAGGCGGCGCTTTCAATAAGCTGGTTGTGAGATGCGTGACGCGTCGTTTTGACAGAACAGCCAGTAGACATAAGAACTTAATTTGCTCATCACGCTGGACAAATCAGGGGCACGCCACCTTCAATCAGTCACTCGGTGTGGTGGTTCTTCTGTTCCGTAGGTCATTTGACATCCAGGAACATTGACAGGAACTCAATAAGAAAATGTTTCCGATAGCGTTTGCTGTGTAAAGTTATAATAAAAATCTTCAGATTATGCAGACAGGCTAATGAAGCACTGCCAAACACCTCATCCTCTTTTTCAAGCTGAATTCTGTTCTGCTGTCTTAGTGTTGCTGTGCTTGACAGCAGAATCTTTTGTTTTGTTTTCTCTTTGCATCCTGTCCTCTTACATGACAGAGCCCTTACAAAGACAAGGCAATTTTATTCCCAGTGCTTTGTCCTGTCAAGACTTATTCAAAGTTCCGTGAACTCCAGGCTGTCTTGACACACAAGTAACAGTCTCTCTGAAGAAGCTTTTAGCCCATTTTAATCTGAAGGCCAATATTCTCTCTTAACAAGAATTATAGTCATCCAGCTCTGTATGCTGCAAAAAAACAACTCAGCAAACACTGCCCTTATGCTGTGGTCCGACGGAAAGTAGTATATTAATGTTGTCTACCGGCTCTCGTTGACATTAACAAGATATGCCTTTCAAATATCATGGCCTTTGGGACTGGGTCAGAGTAACTATTTAAAGAAGGTCAGGACTTTATGATAGTGCGGCTCACCAGAGTGATAACTGAGAATAGAGTGGTTCTTAGCTGCTTTGCTGCAGCTGATTTTTTTTTTTTTTTTTCTGTCGACACTCAAGGCTATTGAGCAGATGTGATCTACACACACAAACATACATTGGATTACTGGTTTGTGACTGCTTACAGTACCACGGTGTTGTGTTGTGTTAGGGAAGAATGAACATGTTAAACGTTGCAGCACTTCTGCCTCAGCACAGGCCCAGGAAAAGTGAGATCCGATCTGTCTCTCGAGAGAGAGTTGCTTAATCGAGACAATCTACTAACTGCCCTTGAATGCAGCAACTTGTAAATATAAGCCAACAATATGGAAAGGTAATTATCAGACATTGCAATGCCCTGCGTTTTAGAGAAAAAGCAATACCACAAATATTATAAAAGTGGAGTTTTGTGATGTCAGTCATATTTATCATCTATGAAACAGAGGAATACATATATAGTTAATTTCCCTCCACTTTTCTAAACTGAAAACAATATCTTCTATTGTTGCTGTGTTGAGAGTGAAAATATTCAAAATATGTAACGAATTGTGTGAAGTATAATGAAAGCATTCCCTTTGCCTACTACAACATGTTGTGAATAACATCATCATGTTAAAAGCTTTTGTCCTTCTCCCATTAACATATAACAAGTCCCAAAGAAACCTCGCTGTCATTCATGAGAATGAAAAAGTTCCATCATGTAGCCTCAGCTCATGTCCCCACCCCTTCCCCATATACACAGCCTGCTCCACCCTCTCTTTAATATTCATAGTTGTGCCTTTAAAATGCTGGTCCCAGGACTGTGGTGTGGGTTCTTCTCTTGTAGTGTATCTGGGCCTGACTGTTTACATTCTCTCAGACTCAGAGTGCTGAGCTACTACAACTCGTGCCATCATGTCTAAGCCCTTATCTGACCATGATAGGAAGAAACAGATTTCAGTGCGAGGCCTCGCCGGTGTAGAGAATGTCTCAGACTTGAAGCAGAACTTCAACAGACATCTCCACTTTACACTGGTCAAGGACAGAAATGTGGCCACCCGAAGGGATTACTACTTTGCCCTCGCCCACACGGTGCGTGACCACTTGGTTGGCAGGTGGATCAGAACCCAGCAGCACTATTATGAGAAAGATCCCAAGGTGAGTTCTGTTCATCACCATGTCAAGACTGTTTGAACACGGACTATGATTATACATTTCTCTAAATTCACTAGTGAAAGACGACTAAAGTAAAAGCTGTGATTATATTGTAATGACTGCATGATGCCCCAGCTTGTATTTATGAAAGAAAAAGAAAAGGCAGCAGCAGTTTTAACATATCAGGGAAATAGTGGTACTTAATCTAAGAATCTCTACATACCCTCAAGATATTCGGAGAGCTGAGTTGCTTTATGGCAATTTACACTCTGTGCCTTAACTTCAATTCTCATACTTTTTAAATGGAATAACTCAGCTTTTGCTGAATTATTAAAAACATATCATAGCAAATACTGGTGCAAAATAACTACATGCATTCACTCACTTTCATATATACATTTATTCTAGGCTTAGAGGAATAACATTTTTGAATTTTTTAGACAAAATGAATAAGAGCAAATCATCACACATGACCCCTCAATGGCTATCATGGAAGTCTGCTACTGGTGCATCTAATATAAAGCAAGCTCCACCTCAAGCAAGTAATAAAGAGCTGCTTATGAAACCATTTTTGAACAAATTACCCTTTTTCTTTCAGGTATCAAGTCACCTACACCTAATATTTATTTTACTTCGTCTAATAACAATAATTTTAATTTATATAGCGCCTTTCAAGAGACCCAAAGTGCTTTGCAATAACAATAAAACTAAACTTTTACTGTGTGGAGGCTTGTGCTGGTATAATGATGTGAACACCACCAGAGCCATACATTTAGATGCACTTCTAACAGTTTGATATTAGAGTAATGTCAAGTCTTGACATTTAAACTTCATCAGAGGTGCTCAGCACTCTGCCGGTATGCTGGCCTGATTATAGTGTGTTGAAACATTAAACCTCCACCAGACCTTGTGTTCTTGTCCTGTCTGACCATAGAGCACATATCCCCCTCTCAGGTCATATGACCACATGCCTCCAAGGGCAACTGAACTTCTGTAAAAGCAGTCACAGTAAAGCTATATCCTAACAGCTACGGTGTCTTTAAAATAAAAAGCTACAGAGAAAACCTCAGAGGGATTCAAAAAAACAAAAAAAACAACATCAAAAAAATGGCTTGCAAGCGTGAAGTAGTTAAAATGCAAACTTCACCATATTACTGCTTGAAAATGTCACAAAAAATTGAACGGATTTACAGTTGAGTCTTCAGAAATAGAATGAAACTGCTGATTCATTTGCTTTGTGAAAAAATTCTTTGCAAGATTAATAACCCCATTAAATACAGCAAGAGTTTTTTTTATTTCATTATTATTCTAACAGAGAAAGAAACCGTCTCTCCTCTTTTCTGCTCACTTTAAACGGGCAGATTCTGTAACACGAATGTCAAAGCATTAATCAAAGGATGGAGACTCAGAAAGAGAGAGAGAGAGAGACATTTCTTGGGAGATGGATTAGGTGCAACTGACTCAGAAACAATCTGACACCTTGGGCTGGAGCTCTGCGTCGAAAGATCAAAGGTGAATCTGGTCTCACCTGCTCCAGCCAGAAAGCTGAAGGAGGCTTAAGCTTAAGCCACAGTTCTGCACAAGGATAACATGTTGTAATGTTGCTATTACAAAAGAAAAAAAAAAACACAAATATAATTTTCTCCACAGCGACTGTGATCATTCTCAGAAAAAAAAAAGAATTATGGATGAGAATTATCAAAGGAAGCAAGAGCTGAACTCAGACAAGATTTGGAATATGCATTGATATATATTTCAAGAGATCCTTTTATCTACTTAAGAATAAGGCTCCATCAGTTGTATTTATTGCTATTTTACACTTCTTTCTGAAACATCTCTATCTCCTCCAAACGTGAACTCAACAATGAAAGGCCACCAGGCTCTGGTTGAACTTTACAGTGACCTCCGCATGAGCTATTTTTGGTGTTATGTAATACCCAAAGAAATCTGTTCCCCTAGTCCCCTCCCTCTCCTCTGCTTCCTCCCCTTTGCCTGTGTTTGTCCTTCCATATCAGAAGAGAGGAAAAAAAAAAAGAAAAAAACAACAACATCTAAATGGCAAAGGCTAAACACAGGTTCATGTGGCACATTTACATGCACTCACAGCCTTGAAGCTGACTCATGAAACCTGAAGATTTCTTTAGTAGAGGTTATTGTGACAATTGGTTCAACATTTCCAAAGTGCACCAATCACAAAGCTGGGCATTACTATAAGCCTAAAATATCTCTACAGCTGTTCTGTTGTTCTGTTAAACAGAGGTGATATTAGATGTCTCTTTCTCCCTAAACTTTAGCGTGTATACTACATTTCCCTTGAGTTCTACATGGGCCGCACCCTCCAAAACACCATGGTGAACCTCGCGTTGGAGAACGCCTGTGATGAGGCCATGTACCAGGTGAGGCAAAGAGAATTTAATCTCCTTTTACATGTTCCAACAAAAACAGAAGAGTTGAAAAAGCTGTGGCCTGGATTCTCAGTCTGTCTCATGCTGGTCCTCTGTAGTTGGGTCTGGACATGGAAGAGCTGGAGGATATGGAGGAAGATGCTGGTTTGGGAAATGGTGGCCTTGGCCGCCTTGCGGGTGAGTACCTGCTTACCTTTCATGTTGAATAAATATTTGTGAACATTGCTGGCTGAATACAGCTGTGCATTATGTTGTATTTGAGGTATAATACTTGTTTCTTTTATGTGCTCTCCCTGGTTTTCAGCCTGTTTCCTGGACTCCATGGCCTCATTAGGCCTGGCTGCCTATGGTTATGGCATTCGCTATGAATTCGGCATCTTCAATCAGAAAATCGTCAATGGCTGGCAGGTCAGAGGAGTTGGACTTATAGCTTCATTTTAGACCTCATCCCCTTCTTTCAGTGAGGGGGAATAGCTGTTAGTGACTTTTTTTATGCACCTTAAATCACCTGCATGATGAGTTCCCTCCATCATTATCATGACCTGATTGTCATTTTTCTATATCTGGCTGAGCTCAGAAGCTGCTTGCTTAATGACTGTTTGTCTGCTTCAATATAAATGTCTGCTATTATCCAGGTTGAGGAGGCGGATGATTGGCTTCGCTATGGCAACCCCTGGGAGAAGGCACGTCCTGAATACATGCGTCCAGTCCACTTCTATGGCAGGACCGAGCATCACCCTGATGGCATCAGATGGGTGGACACACAGGTGAAAACATGATATGATGCAAATTAAAATGAATGGCAATTAAGACATGTCATGTATGTATATAATTTCTGTCTTCTCATGTGATAATAATGACAGGTAGTGTTGGCTCTGCCATATGACACACCTGTACCAGGCTACAGAAATAACTATGTCAACACCATGAGGCTGTGGTCTGCGAAAGCACCCTGCGATTTCAACCTTAAAGACTGTACGTGTGTGGAAGACATTGCCCTTTTTAAAGAAAAAAAAATCATGCTGTTATACTTGCATTGGCTTGTGCTGATGGAGTTTCTGTGTCATTCTTTTGTTTTTAGTCAATGTTGGTGGCTACATTCAGGCTGTTTTGGACAGAAACCTGGCTGAGAACATTTCCCGTGTGCTCTACCCCAATGACAACGTAAGAAAATACAATTATAATCTATCTAATCCATCAAAACTTCACTCACTGACCGACCAACCACCTGTTAGGTGGAATAATAGGAAACAGATAAAGGTGGAAGCTTTAAGGAGGGGAGCTGTAGTCTGTGTGACTCCTGCATGGCTGGATAGGGCTTATTAGCCGAGAAATAGACGTCTATAATGTGGACCCCAGCTTATCAGTATGTCCCTTGTGTTGAGCGACACTTGTATGTAATCACAGGACTTTTTTTTATGAACAAAAGCATGCTGATTGTGGAGGTTTTGGAGATTGAAATTTAGCTTTAACTATGACTTAATAAAGGTCTGTTAACATATGTGCGTGGAGTCGAATTAACGTCATGATTTAGTCGGTGCAGCTATAATGTTGTTTCTTTCAACCACTTATGAAACAAGTTAAATGTCCAGTTGATCAAACTCCATAATCTTTCTGTTACTAAAATCAAACGTTTCATTTTTTTCTAATCTAAGTCCTTTTCATATTTTTTATATAATTGTAAACTGAAAACCCTTGGGGTTTTGCTCAACAAATCTTTTAATATTTCTGATATCTTCTTTTAATTTCAGAGGTCAGTTGATTATAATAAACCTCAGCAAGCGAAGACAGACAGTGACTTAAAAGCTCGCTTTAATATTCATAACTCATCCTAACAACTCAGTCTGATTAACTGCACTTTTCCTGACCCAATAAATACAGATTTCAACATAAATCTGAGACAGGGAAATGAATAAACCCACTTATAACAGTTCTTGGCATCTGGCTTCGAATTTTCAAGGCTGATGTGATTTAAACTTTCTTTCAGTGAACAGTTAACAGCTTCCATTCATTTGTGTTTCATTATATTATGCTGTTAATTGTTGTTTGTGTAATTTGTGGGATTTACTGCTGATGCTGTCCAACGGTGTTCTTATTTATTAATTAAATACCTTTAAAAAAATTCAATTCAAAAGTATTCGAGTTCATCAGCTGAATACGTATGTGTCTTCATGCTCAGTTCTTTGAAGGGAAAGAGCTCCGTCTGAAGCAGGAATACTTTGTGGTGTCTGCGACCCTTCAAGACATCATCCGCCGTTTCAAGGTCTCCAAGTTTGGTTCCAGGGAGATCGCTCGCACAGACTTCTCCAAACTGCCAACGAAGGTGGAGTAAAGAAAATCAACTAAATAGTTAAAAGCAAAAGATTTGTATTCAAATCTGAGTCTTCATTAAATTGCCTATAACAGGTTGCAGATTCAATTCAAATTCAATTAAAAATTGCTTCATTAGTCCCCGAAGGGAAATTCAGTCGATGGATGTCTGCATTTGCAGAATAGTTAAAATGAACAGGATGTGATAAACTCCTAATGATATTTTGTTACCTTGTGGAGACTTTTTAATGACGATCTGCACATCTGCATCCAGGTGGCAATCCAGCTGAATGACACTCACCCAGCCATGGCCATCCCTGAGCTGATGAGGGTTCTGGTTGATGAAGAGAAGCTCTCATGGGAAAAGGTAAGGAAGTATTAAACAGAAATTCCTTCTTTTAAGTTTAGTGCATGGAAACTACTTTTCATCGGAGTAATGTTATATCTTGGCATCTCATTGCTGGACACCGCATACCTGATTCTGCTCAGGGAAAGTGATGGGAGTCAGTGAAGAATCACTAACCTCTCTTCTCCTGCTGATGCTCAGGCCTGGGACATCTGTGTGCGCACCTGTGCTTACACCAACCACACGGTTCTTCCTGAAGCTCTGGAGCGCTGGCCAGTTGATCTGTTTGCTCATCTGCTGCCAAGGCACCTGGAAATAGTCTACGAGATCAACCGTCGCCACCTGGAGGTTGGTTATGAACACTGCAACATTTTAATGATCTGTGTTGTGTTGCATGTAATGGATTCTTTTGGCTCCTCCTCAGCATGCACGGAACACTCAGCCAATGTTCATTGTGAATTAATAAAAAGTAATATAATCATTAAGTCTTCACATGAAAGACTTATCTGCCTGGCACAAAAGATAAGATACACACAGAGGGAGGTAAATAATATGAAATCAAATTAAAATAATTCAAGCATAAACTCTAGGGTTAGAGGAGATTAAGAAACAAAAAAAGAACAATATGTGCAAGCTCAATATTTAATACACTTGTCTGACTATGAATAGTTTTTCGATTGCCTTTGTGTGAAAAGACGGCAGAAAAAGCTGTTAAAATACAAGGAATGCCTTTAAAGATTGGCATGCTGTGATGTATAAGTCAAAGAACAAAATGGTGCTTCTTGGATTTCATTTTCAACATCTGTCAGAAATGAACTCCCACGTTCTTTCTGAAAAGAGAGGAACATATGTCTGATGTGAAGTGGTGGGTAGATCTGCACAATAAATACAATATTATGAAAAGACTCATGCCTTACTTACATAATAATAGAAATGATCCTGCTGCTGGTAGCTGTGTTGATCAATGACTGAGAACTGACTTTGATACAGACAGCACAATAACAACATACAGTATTTGACATTAATATATATATTCTTTTGTTTAATTTGCAGAATGTTGCTTCCAAATTTCCGGGAGATAATGATCGTCTTCGCCGCATGTCCCTCATTGAGGAAAGTGGACAGAAGAGGATCAACATGGCACATTTGTGTATCGTAGGTTCCCACGCTGTCAACGGCGTGGCTCAGATTCACTCGGACATCCTCAAAGCGACCGTGTAAGTTCTGAAATGAATCACCAGTTTACCTGGAATGTTTGTACAGTACATACAGCTACATCTGCATAGTAAAACAACCAGCTTGTGTGATTCCATAAGCTGCTCATTTAAATGCCCTGAAATGTATTATGCAGTTTCAAGGACTTCTATGAAATGGAGCCACACAAGTTCCAAAATAAGACCAACGGCATCACTCCTCGCCGCTGGCTGGTTATGTGCAACCCAGGGCTGGCTGAGGTCATCGCTGAGGTCAGCTGTGACCCAAACACTCAGGAAGCACTTGGCTGTTTGTTTGCTTTTTAAACAAACAATGTCTTGCTCTCAATATTTATTTTCTTTGGTTGACAGAGAATCGGTGAGGACTTTGTGCGTGATCTGGACCAGCTCCAGTCTCTCCGCAAGTTTGTGAACGATGATGCCTTCATTCGTGATATTGCCAAAGTGAAACAGGTAAATAATGGGTTATTTGTTCTGAATTCGATGTTTACTTTTAAACTCAGGATGGTAAGCAGTTGTGTGTGTGAATTAACTGCATAATCACAAACCTATTTTACTGCTACATATTTTACATTTTTAACAATCTGTTCTTGCTGCAGATCACGTACACTGATTTTTGTTGTTTGCATTTACTGACTTACAAAACTGCTTGAGACTGTGTGAGTTAAATCTCCCACAGACAGAAATAATGGATGTCTCCCAGCAGTCAACAAAGTGTCCGTGTTGCTGGAAAGAAAAAAAAAAAAAAAGTCATTTTCTGAATACACCCTAGATTTCAACAGCTATTGTCCCTTAGACATCCAGAGTGCAGTGCTTTACATACAAGCACCCAGACAGAGATGAGCACCATCTGGATATCAGTCTGGCAGAAATGTGTGGGCTTACCTCAAGGCTTTGAACACAATAATGTGCGACATCTGACCCACGCAACTTTCAGCAGCCCACGCTTTCATTCTGCAGCGCCTGGATCTCAGTCACCTGGACCGCCTGCTCAACTCCGTGCCATTCCAGCTCACATGCTATTTCAAAATATGGTTTAAGTACGTCTGCAGGAAAGACGGAGACAGCAATTTACAGAAGGAGCCCAAACAGTGGCAGATGATTCCTTGCCATTCTGGGCATCCATCTGGACACTTCTTCTCCTCTTCTCAGTTGCTTTTATTTCCTCTATCCCTTTTTGTAATCACAAAATAATTAAAGGTGATACATTCTTGGCCCACAGCCCTCCCCAAGCCTTAGAGGCAACAAACAGTACAGATGCCAGCGTTGTTGGGTCTTGTTTTTGTGGTGTCCTGTAACATTGTTGTTTTCATAGCACACACAAATATCCACGTCAGCTTTTTCTTTTGAACATGAAATCTGTTCTATGATTGTGTAGGAGAACAAAATGAAGTTTTCTGTCCACTTGGAGGAGCACTACAAGGTGAAGATCAACCCCAACTCCATGTTTGACATTCAAGTCAAGAGGATCCACGAATATAAGAGGCAGCTGCTCAACTGTCTGCACATCATCACCTATTACAACCGTAAGTGCACATTTAAAAGTTGCCCCAGCAGGTTTGTGAATTATTATCAGCCAGTTTTATAATGTTTTGATATCTCTGCCAGGCATCAAGAAGGAGCCCAACAAACAGTGGACCCCAAGAACTGTCATGATTGGAGGAAAGGTTTGTATTTAAATGGCATGGGTGACGGTCAGCTGCATGTGTAGGTATGTCTCTAATGGCACCTGTCTTGCAGGCTGCTCCCGGATACCACACGGCCAAGATGATCATCCGTTTGATTACAGCTATTGGTGAGGTGGTCAACAATGATCCTGTGGTTGGAGACCGCCTGAAGGTCATCTTTCTGGAGAACTACAGAGTCACACTGGCAGAGAAAGGTAATCACCAAATTACTGCATAGTATCAAACACAGACAGAATGCATATTAGAGTCATCAACCCTCTTCTTCTGCTGTCCTTCAGCCATCCCTGCAGCTGACCTGTCAGAGCAGATTTCTACAGCTGGTACTGAGGCCTCTGGCACGGGCAACATGAAGTTCATGTTGAATGGCGCTTTGACCATCGGAACTATGGATGGAGCCAACGTAGAGATGGCAGAGGAGGCCGGGGAACAAAACCTCTTCATCTTTGGCATGAGGGTAGACGACGTTGATGCACTTGACAGGAAAGGGTAAAGAGTGATTTTTTTTATCTTTCACTTCGATTTAGTATGATGTGCTAAATACAAAATAAAAAAAAATCCTTCAACAAGCTCTAAAACGATTTGACACTGACATAATACCATAGGGAGGAATACAATGCAGCTGAAGCAGAAGATAAACGTTGATCCTTTTCTTTTTACTCGTGCCATCATAGTACGTAATATCTTTGCATATATGCACACAATTATCAGATTCATTTGGGGAAATGCCTCCAAGACAGGCACACTGTCAAGACTTTTTAAAATCAATGCGGTGAGCTCCATCTGTACTGAAAATCCAGCCACTCTGCAGTATTGCATTGGTTTCGATAATGATGCTCCCAGATTCAGATAGTTTATCCACACTTGCTGAGGCTTTCCACGCTGCAAAGAGTGGCCCTGGGGAACCAGGACTATTTCAGTATCTGCTCCACTGCCCTCGTGAATGGACTAGATTCTACAGTGATAATCTTGGCTGGGTGTTTTGTTTTTGTTTTTTTTGGAAGAGCTTATTTATTTTTGCTTCTGCTTAGGTATCGTGCTGAAGACTACTACAACCGGCTGCCTGAGCTCAAACAGGCCATTGACCAGATTGCTGGAGGCTTCTTCAGCCCAAAGCAGCCTGACCTGTTTAAAGAAATTGTCAACATGCTGATGCATCATGACAGGTACAGACACATTTAATATTAGTGCCCTAAGGGCCAAACATTTACACACATACAAATAAGATGTGCATAAACCTGCTGGCTGGTGCAAGATTAAGTAAGTCTGTAAGTAACACCACATGCACTGATATCAGGACATTGATGGATTGGTTGTGTCTATATTCATGTCCTTAATTGCGTGGCTTTCTTTACAGGTTTAAGGTCTTTGCTGACTATGAAGACTACATAAAATGCCAGGAGAAAGTGAATGCTCTTTACAAGGTATGCAGTAAAAGCCAATTGTTGACGAATGTTACAGTACAAATGTGGCTATATCAGCAGTATGATAACGAACACAAGGACACACTCATATTAATAATAATAGTTCTTGTTGTTCATAAGTAGCTTTCTTTTCCTTGACAGAACCCCAAGGAATGGACCAAGAAGGTTATCCACAACATTGCTGGATGTGGCAAGTTCTCCAGTGATCGTACCATTGCGCAGTATGCTCGTGAGATCTGGGGCATGGAGCCCACACTTGAGAAGCTGCCTGCTCCTGATGACAAGTAAAAAAAAAAAACTGTCTGCAGAAAGCAACACAGCCAACTTTCCCCACTGGTTCAAAAGCTTTTAGAACCTTTGTGACTCAATAAAGTTTTGCAAGAAGCCCCCACAAGCCTCCATCCATAGCAGTTACAATGTCACATAGAAAGTTCTGGAAAGTTTACATTTTCTGTACCTCCATATTGACAATACCAGCGATAACAGACAGAGATAGTTATAACTATCTATTTAGCTGTTGTGAAGTGAATTAAAGAAAAGGCTTTGTGGTGGGCTTTGTACATTTATTGGTGGTATTTTTTTTTTATTCAAGAATATAAACTCTTGTATTTTCAGTCAGACCCTGAATAAAATGTGTCTTAAATGCCATAACTGACCAGAGTGAATTTTTTGTCAGTTTTTCAGGTGTAAACATTGTAAAATGGAAAACTGGTCATGAACGTTTTTTTTGTTTTGTTTTTTTTCCCTTAATCTGAATCAAAGACTGATGTTGGGGCTACAATGTGCATTTTATGTCACCACAAATAAATTAAATCTTAAAAAAAAGTAGTTTATAAATGTTACACATCTATTAGTTGGAAAATATGTCAGTTCTCATCTGTTTTTAATTCAGACATCGTTTTTGCTGCTCTTATCTGTTTACCAAAACATATTTAAATCAGGCTACAACGATGTTGCTATACGAAGTGCTTACAGCTTTACACTAAAAACTCTAGTCTTGATTTGAAGACATTTCTATTCAAAATAGAGAGATGCTTTAAGAGTCACAGACATTTAATGTTTTTGCAATAAAATGTTCCTTACTGTGCATATTGCGGATTTTATTTCCCTCTGCTGAGGCATTCCCCATCAATCGATAGACCCATGACTCACTCGTAGCATCACACTTTTAATAACTTTAACCAACATAATAAACACATTTAGGATTAAAACTGCTTCTAAGGAGAAGGGACTGTGATTAAATAAGGCCCCTGATGAAAACAACAATAGTGGAAAACAGCAGGAAACCAAAAACCCAGTCCCTTTATGAAAGTCACATCCGCGTCAATGAGCACACAATAGTTTTAATTAATGTGAGATTTACAGTTAAGAAGCAGATGAAATAATCTGAAGGAAGTGTTACTGACGAAACAGGAAGAGAACAATCTTGTTTACGCTCTCTACCCTGCACCCACATTAGAATGTAAGAAAGTACATATTTTGTAAATAAGTAAAATTCAAGCTGATGAGTTGATTTAAATAAACTTTAGGTGCTGATTCATTCATGAATTAGTTTACCATGTACTCTTGCCGAGAAAGTTTAAAAAGTGCATGAAACAAAGAGGGGTAATACGGATACGTGACACAAAGTTCACAGAGAGGGATCAATGAGTTTGATGAGGACAAGCCCTGTGTTTCCCTGAATGTCAACATTAACACATGACCCAGTTTTGAGGAAAACAGAATTTTGGCACTGGTGAAATGTGACACTGCCAGAGTGAGTTCATACTAATACTGGCTTTTATCACCAGATGCTCCTGATGTCAGGAACATCCTGGAGTGAACTGCATCTGTTTTAAATTCTGGTGATATTATTTCCTCTGATTTAAACTCTGAATCATCACAGAATCTCTTTTAATACAGAAAACAAACAAGAACATATCATGTATGTCCAGGTTTAACCAGGAGGGGGTGGTGTTCTCTGACTTGATCACAGATTGTTGACCTTGGAAAATCTGCAAATGATCTGTTGTGTGTCATCTTTGTGTAGGACACAGATACAAGTTAAGCACAGACACATATGCCCAAACTTTAAAAGAGAACTCTTTCTTTATTTATACATTTGTGCATAGAACGTAAAACGCCTCAGTTTAATGATATTATGAGACCCAGCGATGTTTTTCAGCGTTTTTCACTTTTGCCATGAAGGTCATGAAAGGTTATTTTCTTATTTGGAAATGAGTTACAAGAAAATAAAGGGAAAAAAGAAAACAACCCCCAAAAATAAAATGCTTCCTAGTAACAGTGGGCATAAAACAAATGCAGCCAATGTCAGCAACTCACAATACATTTGGCAGCATGTATTTTTTATTTTTTATTTAGCAGGAAAACAGTAGAAATACAGCAATTACATCACCAAAACATATTTACACTTACTGGTGCCTTAAATTGTGTGACACTCGTGCCATCATTCACAGTGATAAGATAATGATTTTATTGCATTGATGAGAACACAATAATCAGTGCAGACTTTGTTGAATCAATCAGCAACAAACAAGGACACTGAATCCTTCCAGGTATCATTATTGTCATTGTCAAATCAGAGAGTAATGATGAATTAACTCAATACATTTGCCAATGCGCATTCTATTGATGGCGTATAATATTTAAGAAAAATTCAGGGTGCCTGTGGAAATGTCAGTACTTAAACACCTTCAAGCATCCAGTCTGCTCTGCATGAGCTGTCAAAACTTCCATGATCCCTGTTCACAGCTACACTAGCTGGAGAGCACAACTGCCACGAAAACAGTCAGCTGCTACATCCACAAACTGCATTACGCAAGAAGAAAGCCATATATGTACTTTGTACCTTGCTGAGTTCCCTGGGCATAAGCTCAAGTTGGATGAAAAGAAATACAGCAGAGCTGTGATTCACATTTTAACTTGATTTTGGGGGAAAACTGATCGAAAAAAAAAAATGTTTGTTTGTTTGTTTTTAAATCCCTAAATCTGATGAAACAGTGAGTCATAGCTTATCAGTGAAAGAAGGTCTGTGATGAATGGAGTATCAGTGCCTGATGTGTGTGTGAAGGAATCATTGATGCAGACGTGTTCTGTGCTACCAGCATGGCAGCGTGTTTTCCTGGGAAGTTGTTTATTAATTTTAAAGATATACCAAGACATCATAAAACAAAAATCCTGTTGTCCTTACCAGGTCATGAAGACTTGAAATAAAACATCACATGGATAAACATGTGATTTATTGCACATTTAAATGTTTCTTGAGCAAAAAGTTTGAAAAATTGCAAACAATGTGTGAAAAAACTAAACAGACCCAAGAGACTTTTCCAGGAACTGGAACATTTCTGAAAGTGAAAGGTCTGCTAATCAAATGCACTTGTTTAACTGATCATCAGTGTGACCACCTATAAGAGGTCAAAGATACATAATTTTATTTGGTAAAAACATGGAAAGAATTAAAGCTGTTTCCCAGCTTGAATCCAGAGGTGCCCCAACAAAAGACAGGTCAGAAATCTTGGAGTTTTATTTGACTCATTGCTGAGTCACATCAAGGTTGTAACTAAAACAGCCTTTTTTTTTATCACCTTGAACAAATATTAAGAGTCAGAGACTTAATGTGCCAAGCAGATTTAGAGAAGCTCATCCAGCCTTCATCTCCAGTGGAGCTGACGACAGTAACGCTCTTCTTCAGCTCATCCTGAACGCTGCTGCCAGAGTTAACCAGAACCAGGAAAACTGAGGACATTAGGCTACATCTGTTCTGAGATCCTCACTGGCCACCAGTTACCTACACAATATACTTTAATTTGTCTTTGTTGGTTTACAAATCGATCAATAATATGGGGCCAGAATACATTTCTGATCTGGAATATAAACCAGGTAAGACTCTGAGATGTTTAAGCTTGTAGAACCTCAATTTAAAACCAAACAGAGTGAAAATGCATTTAGGTGCTCTGCTGCACACAGATACTGTAGAATAAATGTCTGGTGGATATTGAATGTGTCTCAGCTCTAGACACTTTGTTAAGCACTTTTTTAAAGCCCTTTGATCTGCCTTTGTGTATGAAATATGTTATACAAATAGACCTGTCTTCCTAATTTAAAGCAAAAAAAAAAAAAAAGAAAAGAAAGAAAAATGGCCTTGGGCTCCAAAGCTACCAGGACTCTTAAAACCTGACTTCAGTAACACTGTTCATTACTGCATGGGTGACATCCATTTCTCTTTTTGGAGTCTGCGATCATTTTATGGTTAGAAAGATTATTCACAAGTGGAAAACTTTCATTACGACTGCGAAGCTCAGCAGACTGACTGCACATTGCTCCAAGAAATTGATTACAATCCAGGAGCTATCCCAGATGCTTCAAACCTCACTTAGAATGTTAAATTTTAACATGCCTTTAACATGCCATTATTGAGAAAGCAGGGCTGTTAACCCTGGACAGATCACCACTCCATTACAGGGCCAGAAGGGAAACAGCTGATGACAGAAAATAAAAAATACATCAGTGAATATCTATTGAATTCTTAGTACGCCGAAAAGATTTACACTGAGCTGTGGAAGTACTGCACTCGAGTTGCACTGTAACAAAAGGTCAAAGTATTGTGTGTAAACCTGAGTTAAACAACTGCTTACAGAGCAAGGGGCACAAGGTGAAAGTATGTGCTCTGTGGCTGTTGTCTGCGTGATGACAATATTTACAATGAACAAGTTTACTGCTGCCATAAACTGTAAGATTAGTCATTTTGCCAAGGTTTGTGAATTTAAAACGTTTAAAGTTCAAGCAAACATCAAACATGCACCAACACAAGACAATCACATAAAAGAAGCTGTAAATTGTTTTATTATATCGTTATGTCATGCTCTTTTCCCTATTCATACCTTTTTTCACTATATTGCTGGAAGAGTCACTTTTTTTGTGTGTCTGTGTGTGCAAATATGTGGTGGGTTAGTGCCAAGATTTACAAACAAAAAGAAAACATTTTTTTTATTCTTTTATATACCAATTGACCTTGCAGCAAATTTAAGTTTTCTTCTGCATAGGTAAGAATGAGGGTGAATTTGTCCATCTGTCCTCCTGACTGTCTGATCTAACAAACTTTAATGGTAATGAGAGATTTATTCTGTTAGAGGACTAAAATCACCATCAGTGCAGCACGAAAAGACAAAGACAGAAGGCAATGGATGTGGTATGTTGTTTGATAATAATTGGTGTTGGTGCAGTGTGACATGATGGATGTACTCGGAAGAATCACATATTTTTGCCCTTTGAGGACTGAAATTTATGGACAAATGCAGATGAAATGCAGACCAACGAAGATCTGCTGCTGATAGGTCGTCTGCAGCAGATCCAAAAATAGTGAGTTAGAAGTAAGAGGCATTTGAAGCTGGAGGCGCACACTGCAAATTTAAAATATTAAATGAGATTATTTATCTTATTTAGTCAAGGCAAGTTTATTTGTATGGCACATTTCATACACAAAGGCAACTCAAAGTGCTTTACAAAAGCATTAGGATGAAACAAATTAAATAAAAAATAAAAACAATTTCAATGTTTAATTGGACAGAAAACAGGATTAAAAGCAAACAGTAGTATAACAGCGCAGTATAATTTGACTAATGAAAGGCACAGGAAAACAGTAGAGTTTTTAAGTTTACAGCATAGTAGCTAAATGCATTTTCAGCTTGTTTGGTCCTAACTGAAGGTTCAACCAACTGACTGCTACCTAAAGATCTCAGAGCTCTACTGGTTTATATTCTACTAGAAGATCAGTCATGTATTCTGGCCCCAGATTGTTAAGTGATTTGTAAACTAACAGCAACACTTTAAAGTCTCTTCTGTAGGTAACTGGGAGCCAGTGAAAGGATCTCAGAACAGCATTAATGTGTTCAATTTTTCTGGTTTTTGTTAGGACTCTGGCAGCAGCGTTCTGGATGAGCTGAAGCTGTGTAATTTTCTTTTTGGGAAAACCTGATAAAAGAGCATTACAGCAGTCAAGTCTGCTGGAGACGAAGACATGAATGACCTTTACTGAATCAGCTCTGGGCATGAGATCTCTGACTCTGGAGATTTGTTTGAGGTGGTAAAACTCTGTCTTAGTTTCAGCTTTGATATGGCTGCTCCAATTTGTTTGTAGTAATTTGTGTGCGCAATCTAGAATTTTGCTCGTTTAAGCAGAAACACAGTTTGCAGGTGATCTACTAAAAGATGTTTGTTCAACTGCTGGCAGGTGCAAACGTGTTGGAGACGCCCTGTTTAAATGAAGGTTTCATGGTTTGCAGCATGGAGAGTTTGGAGAAGGAAAACGCAAAGGGAAACTAGATCCTATGGAATAAGAGGTGTTGGTCAATGAATCCAACAAACATTTAAATGAGCTACAGCAAAGAAACCTGGCTGTCACACAAAATAACTGGCAAATTGGCAAAACGATATGAACAGTGGATGAAGTGAAAAAGAACTTCATGATACCAGAAGACGAACAAAAGAAAAATTGGCATATAATAGTAAAACAGCTGGGGGCACAGTCAATGAGATGCCTCTGACCAGCATTGAGGAACAGGTGCAGTTGACATTCTGCGAGAAGCAAAAGATCGGAATTGCCGGGTATGACACGTTAGAACACACAGCAGAACAAGGTAGGTGCACAATAATACTGTAGAAACACACTTTCTCTGAAAATACATTTATTCAGGAAGTGAAAAATGAATGTACCTCCTGTGGTTACATTTTGCTGTCTTTCAAGTCAAATCCCTAAATTGTAGACTACAAATGTCTAATTTGACAAGAATACAGTCCTACTTGAGTCTAATTAATCATTACACAGGTGTCCAGCAGGCAGCTGACTATAAAAGAGTATCAAAACCCTTTCCCATTTTATGCTGTCAGCAATGGCACCAGAGAAATGACAGAGACCTGAGAAAGAAAATAATTTCTGTACACCACAAAGGTGAAGGCTACAAGAAGATCAGCAAAGCTTTACTTATTAGTCAGAATATTGTAGCAAAAGTTGTCCAAACATTTAAGAAAGATGGAACTGCAACCATCTCACAGAGACATCCACAGAAGTTTACACCTCAACAGGAGCGTTTTCTGATGAGAAGGGTTGAAGAAAATCGGCATGCAAGTTCACTGCAGTTATCTAAAGAAGTAGAAAAACAAATTTGGGGTGATTATTTCCAGTGACACGATATGGTGTACACTCCAAAGGAATGGCATGCATGGATGGTGTCCACGAAAGAAGTCTCTCCTAAAGTCCAGGCACAAAAAGGCCTGCCGAGAGTTTGCCAGCATCATGCATTCACAGATTTATTGATCTGTAGTGAAAGAGAAGATGCTACCATCAGTCCGTGTCCTTGGTCAGTGTGCACTTCTTCAACATGACAATGATCCCAAACATACATGTAAGGCCACTGTTGGATTTCTGAAGAACAGGGTGAAAGTGATTCAGAGGCCAAGTATGTCTCCTGATCTGAACTTAATCCAACACCTGTGGAGAATTCTTAAGAGTTACAGTAAGTGGAGCATCACTCTCCATCCAGCATCCAGTCACTAAAAGAGGTCATTGTTGAAGAATGGAAGAAGATCGATGTCACCAACTTGTTCATTCCATGCCTAGAAGACTTTGTGCTGTCATTAAAAGTCATGGAGGTGATACAAAGTACCTGATGTAGTAGTTGTTTTTTTTTTTGTGTGTGTGTTGTGTACTCATTTTTGCACCACCGTAATTTGAGTAAAACTGAAAAAATGTGTAATCTAAGACATATAATTGACCTTACTTTCACATTACAAGTTAAACAGATGTTATATTAAACTTTGACTTGTCAACATTTTGGAAATTGTTTGTTTTCATTGAGATATTATTTAAAATGTTACTTTTCAAAGGGCGTGTACTCATTTATACTGGGGGCTGTATATCTATTTGTATAATAATACTATATTACTATTACTATTAATATGGCAATTACGCATACAGACTGTTTGCACATCCTTTTGAAAAATGCTTAATTTAGACGCAGTTTCTACATTCAAAATTGCATCCAGGTTTTATAAATCACTTTGCAGGTGCCATTTTAATATATCTACATACAGAATTACGTGTGAAACCCCCATGTTGCATATTCATTTCGGCAGAAGTACTAACTTGATGCATTATTTTGCACCTTTTGAAAGATGCAACCCATAGTGCGCACCGTTAGTAGTTTATGTGTGTGCAGTGAGTTTGCACTCATTTTTATACGTGCAAACCTTTAGGCTTGAGGCAAAAGGTGGACACAAGCGCAGACTTTGCAAAAACAAGAAGGGTTTAATCTTTAGGGGTGGTGTTAGTATTCACGTATGAAACAATACAACACAATGTTGCTGGGTCGGTGCAGGGTATATATAGGGAGGAGACCAGGTGAAGCAGATGAA
>JBAMYA010000006.1:5409531-5477682 GCA_037176975.1 Arrhamphus sclerolepis
GGGGGGGACTGGGGGTAAGAAGGGGGTTTTTCCGATCTATCCTAAAAACATGGGAAACCCCCCCCCCCCCCCCCTTTTTTTTTTTCATAAATACTTCCATTGAAATCAACTTGTCTGTTCACATGTTGGATTTCTTTTTTCTTTTAACCTGAATACCGGGAGAAATTATTTGTTTTAGTTCTTTTCACCTTGCATCAGAGACACACACAAACAAGTCAGAACAAGAAAATGGTGTAATTCAAACACAAGATGTGCCCTGTAGCAGGATACTGCAAAAACAACAGCGGCATGATGTTTGTTTCCATGGCCTAATCTAACCCTGCCGAAAAAAAAAGAAAAAAGAAAATCAATAAGCTTCAGATAACAAATTTCCTCCCCTCAGTTTCAGTGCTTTGTGTTGACGGGGAATTTCATTTATACGTAAGGTCAAAATGACCCTGGATCTTTTAAATTTGAAACCTTTTTGTCTCACAGGCAGTCTAGCTATGTCTGTGAGTGTGTAAATGGGCAAATGAGGTTCATTAACATAGTAGCAGGAGCTTAGTTGGTCTTTAATTGACTTTTGAACATCATTACTTCTGTGATAAGATGAGAGATTGCAATGCGTCAAATTACAAAATATTTTGAATCTGAGATATTTTACCATATAGTTTTGCCAAACTTTACCTTCACATGGTGACAGTTTTTTTATGCTGTAACGTGCTGAGTCTGCAGCACATGAATAATTCACATATCAGCGATACTACATGTTGTTACAACACATTTATTTGTTTTGTCCTTTGTGCATGTTTTGTGTAGACCATGAACCCAGGTCTCAAAAAAATAAATAAACTTGTCTAAAAATATTGCACCAGTCTTGGTCTTTTTTTTTTTTTTGACATTGACATATAGAAGATGCCGACAGATTGTGGTAGGTTCTCTACAATTTTGGTATTGATGGACCAGAAGTAATAATTATCTTCATCATAGACAAATGCTAGCATGGCTGAACAAATATTCTACAAAGTCCATCCATTCATTTGTTATAAATGCTTTATCCTGTTGGCCCAGATGTCCTTAAGTGTGTTGCAATGGAAAAAATAAATAAATAAATAAATAAATAACATTTGCTGATCACTCATCTAAATTATGCAAATATAAACTGATATAATGGAATCAATGTTTTACTTTACATTTATTTCTTGTTCCAGTGCAGGACATTAAGCTGCACCAATGTCAGACATTTATAAACACGAGTCCTGCATCTATAATGGAATGCTACTGGATTCAAGACAGAGACTCCTGCTGCATCACTGCCATCTAGTGGTGAATATATGCTACTGCATAGAGGAACTTTAATCCTTTTAAATTCCGTTCATGACCATTCTACAAGCTAAAATGACATGAAACCGCGTTAACAATGATATTGTTGTTTTTAAAGGTTTAAATATGAAAGAAAAGGTGCTTCATACGCATTTTAAACATCAGTACAGTTGATCAGGTTTTCATTTGTATATATGTAGCTATATAAAGCAGGCAAATTGTAGTGCCACAGATGTTAATATTTAATAAATAGCATTTCTTGAAAAGATCATTCAACATGATCACATTTATTTCTACTTTAGCACACTCTCACATACTCTTTATAAAACTTTACTGGCTAGGTTCAGGTCTCACACATGAAATGGAAGTTCATGTGTGACTGATTTGTTATAATTTATAGGCACACGCACACCACACACATTAACCATTTCACCATGAGACGGTCTGTGTGTCCACTCCTGACACATGCCCTGTAAAGCTTTTTACAGAAATAAGTACAACGTGAAATGATATGAATAAAGATTTATTTTTCATATGAACAGGTGGATTCATTTTTCATTTTATTTTACAATCTATGACAATCTCGCTTTTTTTTTTTCTAGCATATTTCAGGAATGACATGGGGAAGGTTCTTTTTTATTGCTGAATGTTAAATGAAATACACTTTCACTGACTGGAAAAGAATTGTCTGCTGCTTGTTTTTTTTTTTTTTCTTTTTCTTTTTTCCTTTTTTTTTTTTTTTTTTTAAAATTTAACCATGCACCCATCTAACCTTGACCACAAGGACATGCAGAGGAGAGGTGTTCAAACATTTCAAGCGAGGGTGGGGGTCAAGTGGGATGCCAGGGCTCTGGGGCGGGGGAGGAGTAAGGCGGAGGAGGCAGGGGGGGAGGGGAGGTGAAATACAACTGAAGAGGGGGGCAGGACATACCTGGAAGCATCTCAGCTCAGGGGTATTGCATTTGAAATAAGCATGGTGACCCAGAGGTGGAAAAAAAAAGAGATGGAATATCTGCAAAGTGTGACTGAATGTGACCAGAGACGATTCTTGCTGACAGCACCACTGCGCATTTACCATATAACTGTAAGAATTGCAGATCATTCGTTTCTTTTTATTTTCAGGAATTATCATCAGACAGTTCATCTTTTACTTTTTCTGTCCCTCCCTCCTTCTTTTTATTTTTAATTTTTAGTAGAAGTAGAAACTGACCAACAGTGATGTCACATCCTCGACTGTCCTTTCGCACCGAGCCACGTTTAATGAGTGTGGCGTTACTTGAAATATGTTTGGAGTATTTCATTCAGAGGAGGACGAAGGGTTTAAATGAACCGATTCACTGTGTAAATCATTATCATTTACAGGCTAAATTTGAAATGACTAGATCTGTCAACAAGACACAGCAGCTCACAGTACTCATCGTGAAATGTATTCAGATGCTCTTTGTTGTTGCTTGGAAGTGTACTGGTCTAAAAACCAACCAATAGAATGAATCATGGAAACATTCATTCAGTGGAAGAATGAACAAGAAAGGCTGACAAATGGATAAATGGCTGCATAATGGCTTTTTAAAAAAAAAAAACTCCTGTAAATATCCATTTTTATCACGGTATTTCATTCTACACTACAGGCATCACATAGTTTTTGCACACACAACACATTACAGTCACCTCCTAGAAAATGATGTAATCAAACAGCAAAATAGAAAGTTTGCATATTTTTGCATCGTATGATCATCCATGTTATCACAGCTATTCCATTTATATTGTCTAGTGCGTTCTGTACATCTATCCACTGAACTTTCTTCCATCTGGCTTTCCTTTTCTTTGTATGGGAGTGTTCAGGGAACTGGTAGACTGTATGTTTACATCCAGGTCCTCAGCAGTTGAGAACCTTAGTCTTAGGTAGACCTTATATTAAGGAAGTGAATGAAGAGAGGTGACGAGGGAGCATTTGGAAATCCTGAGACGCTGTGCGGCCTTTAACCCGTGCCGCGAAATACAGAATGGACACAGAAGGATAATGAGATGTGGGAGTGGGGCCGAATTTGAGTGAAACCAGATGCAGTCTTTTTGTTTTTGCCTCTGATGGTAGGTGTCCCCTGTGCCAAGTGGTTAAGTATTTGTTGGCCTCACACAAGACTTACTTGAGGAAAAACTTGTGGGAATAAAAGAACTAGTGCAGGCTTGGGAAGGGCGGCATAGCTGTGAACACATCAAGCAGTGACATGAGACCTACAGCAGCTTTACCTGTCTACCTACACTGGGGGTGGTGTGTGTGTGTGTGTGTGTGTGTGGAGGGGGTTGGGGTTGTGGGGTGGGGGATGTGGAAGGGTGGGGGGTGGGTATGTGTGTGTGGAGGAGGGGGGTGTGGTCTGTTCTGCTCAGGCTCAGTTGTTAGTTCTCCTGAGGCACCGGCAGACCCACAGGTTTGATGTTACCATGGAAATGAAACTCTTCTAACAATCTTAAATGCATGCAAGCAATCTGACATGCGCGCTCACACACACACGCACGCACGCACGCGCACAGTCAACCAAACACTATCTCTCACTCTGATCTTTCTTTCTCTCTTGGCAGACATTAGTCAGAGGGCAAAAATAATCTACAAGGTAACATTGTATTTATCAGGCGTTCTATTACATTTCAAATCATACACCCTACAAGCGAATCATATTCATGTAAACATACACTTGATGTTGAAGTGGTTTATATTTTGTGATATGAAAGGGGTTATGCTCCAGTGGGGATACATTTCTCAAAGAATGCCATTTGGAGAAAAACAAACAAAATAAAAAGGTGAAACAGAGAGGACAAAAACAAAATAACACACACAACAAAACAAATAAACAAAATAAACAAAACATAAATGTGTATTTAAAAAATGAGGCGTCCATATAAGAAAGGCTACAAAAACCTCCACTGGCCCTCTGGCATCAGCAAACAGCAAAAGGCACAACAATATTACTCTATTTTTTTTTTTTTTTTTTTTTTTTTTTTTACGTTGTGAAAAAACTGGCACATCTTTTTATGCTGTAAATCAAAATTTACATATAAATAGAGTTTTCCCTATAAAAAAGTCTTTGCTGTTAACTAGTAGACAACTTTTGCTAAAATGAAAATAAATATTTCATTTGTTTAGAATATCTGTCAGTTATATAAAATAAAAATATTTCTTATAGATGCAGGTCTAAACTATAGTGATTTTTGTCGGTTCATTATCATCCTTTAATGGGGTGTACTGTCCGGTTTGGAGCGTGAGTGTGTAAGTCTTGTTTGCATGTTCCCATGCCCACTTTGCCGGCCCGACGAGTGAGAAGTCCGACTGTCCACCGGTCTATAGATGGTGGAGGGCTCGGCATTCATGTTCTGCATACTGAGGAAGGGCGTACTCTCACCGTCCTCCTCTGACTCACTATCTGTTAGGCAGCTTCGAGACCCATAGTCCCGGGATGCCTCATATCCACGTGGGGCCACATGGCCATTCAGTCTGGATCTCCGCCAGCGTCGGCTACCAGTCCCACTGGATCCGCTTCTCTTTGGTTGCTCTCGAGAGGAGAGATACTCCTGGGTGGTCTCATAGTCTTCATCCTCCGCCAGCCGGTAAGGGCTGGAGGGCAGACTGCCTCTGCTGTCATTTAGATAGGTGCGGCGCTGCTGCCGGTAGGACTCCTGGCACTGGGTGTCGTGCAGGGGCACCTGGTACCGGCGCAGAAGAGGCTGGACATCCTCCAGAGGATAAGGATTATGGACAGCAGGAGGGAGTGACATGGCATGGCTGGCATTGGGGGATGTGATCTGGAAGGTAGGCACCTGCGGGGGCAATGAGTAATGGAAATCCACTGGGGAAAGGCGGGCTGGTGTTGTCAGGGCTGACACGTATCTGTGGTAAACACAGAAGAGGAGGTTACAGTTAATCAGAGAACAAAGAATCAAGTTGAGTAAGAGGCGTGTATCAAAGGCAAGTTTGGATGTACTTTGTTAGCTGAATAAACGTCACACCTTAGAGCGTCACGCTGTGTGAGGACTTATGTATCGTAGAGGGAGTGATTGCTTTTCCATAGAAACATATATTTTTGGAGAAACTTTCCAAGATGCATGGTGGGCTTGATCTTCTGATTTACTTCCCCCCCGCCAACTCCTTTTCTTTTTTTAGTCAAATATGTTGTAGTCGGTCATATTTTTTAATCTGGTTCTCTTTGATTCTGCTCAAAAGAGGTTTCTGTGTGTCTGCTGCAGGTTAGAAAAAAACAAAACTGGAAATGAATGCCATCACTGTCAAAACCCTTAATGGATGTCCCCATGAATTTATTGTTTTGTTAAAGTTGAGTTAAAGACATGGAACCGTTGATGCTATAGACATGCAGAATTGTCACCGTCATTATTGTGTCCTGTAATATCAGTGCTCAAAACGTTGTCACGGAAAAGGCCTGGACCTTTAGCATCTTTAAAGTCAGCGGCTATGATATAACACTGACTCTCTGGAAAACAAAGACTTTTACTCGTAACATTCATGCTGCGTCTTTGAAGATCATTCGGCTAAATGTGAGCCTCTGAAGCGGTTAAAGCGATTTTTAAGACCTCAGGCAGAAGTTAATTGAAGGAGACATAATGAGGACTTCACTCTCTTGAAAACATCCCACTTAAATGAACCTATAAGTCTGGCTACAAACAGAATCAACATTTGCGCGTTATTAAACATTGTCAGTTGCAGTGTATTCACCTTAATACTTCATTTTTAGCATTTTAGCCGTTGGCATTCTGGCTATAACTTTTTTTCTTTCAGGAAACCTGGAAATACACAGGGTGAGGTACTTGTTTTCAATGTTCCCACAACACTGGTGATGCAGCTGCTACGCTTGCTCTGTGATGGAAGAGGTACTTGTTACCACAAACGACTCTGAGGGGATGTTAAACAGTGTGTCTCTGCATTTCAATTCAGCAGCCATGGTTTTATACATGTACACATGCCTGATGTGTGTGCGTATCTCTGATATCCGAAGATCTAAATGACCTGTCAGCCTAGTTTTCGACAACTTCTTTGGCACTGGCCATGTTCTTCTCTCATGAGTGCTTGACCTCCTGCTCAGTCTTATATATGGGCTCCATGTGATTTTTTTTTTTAGGAAAATGCTTATTACATATCCCTTTCATGTTTTTATAAGCCCTCCGGTGTGTTTACCTTGAACAGCTGATGACAGAAGGTGGAGCTCCTCACATTTAAAACCTTCTGCCAACACTGAAAAGCAGCTGTTGCTCAGACACCACAGATTTTGTCCCACTCTCACCTTCCCACCATCTGATCTTCTTCATGTTATGCTCACAAGATTTATGCCTCTGGTGTGTTCCTCATCACTTACACTTACGTCCATGGGTTCAAACATAGGCTACATGAAAGTGATATATGTCAAAATGGAGGATGCATAGACTGGACCATCCAGATGACATCTGTACTACTGAAAATTCAGTCAGATGTGAACTGCAAGAGGCACAACTAGTGGAAGGATTAAAAATATATATATATATATTATTAAAAAAAACAAAAAAACATCTTGAGCCTTTTTTAAATATCAGAATTATACAACTAATGCCTTGTTTGATCTGATAAGCAATAAAAGTCATGTTAGTCACGGACGAGTGGCCACCACTACTGATGGAAAGGCACAAAAAGCCAAGTTTAATGTTTGCAAACGCATGTCCAGTAAAAACACAAACTCTCTAAGATAATATTTTATGGACAGTTTAAGAAAACAATAGGTTAAAGCTCTTTGGTAATGCAGCGTATCAACTCGCCTATGGACAACAAGATAAGGTCCATCAGTAAAATAACATTGTGAATTCATATAAAAGGTTGTGGTGATTTTTTTTTTTTTTTTTTTTTTGATGTGAAGCTACTTGGAATCATTAAATCATTTGTTTGAAAAAGGCATCTTAGATGAAAATATGTGGTTTAAAGTAAAGGATTCAGGTTTTTCAGCTGGAGAATGACTTCTAGAAGTATAACTCCTTAGAGTCACTAATGAAAGATTGTCAGAAACAAGTGCTGGTGTACTAATAGTTGGACATAAAACAAATGTTTTATGTCCAAATATTAGTACGTCTATGACACATTTTGTGTTTGTTTTATTTCCCCTTTAATGCTGTCCAGAGATTGCAGATGATGAACACCAGAAATGTTTATTAACGTTCAATGTCCCGGCCAGATAAACCAATATTAATATTATTAATGCAACATTTCAATGAAATAATATGACTGTATATAAACCTCAGATTATTATGACAGTTTTCTGGCCTGGAGCATTCTGCTGTGTGCTAACACAATGCTAAACAGGAAAGGTGCCTGCAATGATGTTACAAGACTTGACTGTTGCTGCCAGTAAGCCCAGTAAAGGGTTACGAGGCCATTTCCGAGTAATTTGGAGCCCAAAGTTTTAAACTGAGAAAGACTGTCAGAAGTGAAAAACATTTAAGACAGTTTCCAGCCTTCCTGGTAGCAGAAAAGAAGTAGCAGACAGTGCAGTCCTCAAAGAAATGTTGTAGATGAACAGAACCAACGTTGCAGAATAGATTCAGGCCCTGATAATGTCAGATTGAAAGTGATTAATCAAACTTACATCCTGCTTCTTCCTTTAGACTCAGTTTTTATTAAATAAATAATGATATGGGGTAATATGTCAGCCCTATGATGGTGGTGACTTCTTCATGGTTAAAGATTATTCATTTTCCATGTTATGATAGCTGATGAATATAGAATATAGGTGTACTTTCTTTTTACATATGCAGGTATAACATTTGCAGCAAAAAAGACAGGCAGTGTCAACATATCTACTACTATGGAAATGATGGCACAAGTACCTTCACAAGCGCTTAAGTAAAAATAAGACACACTGTCTTTGTATGTTATTTGATCCCCAATCATCTAATTAAATCACAGCTAGTTTTCTTTGAAGAAATATGGAAAACACAACATATACGCGATGTGTCGATGCAGAAGTAGACACCAGTCACGCTCTGAAATCCCACAATTTTCTCCCAAATCGCTACAAATGCAAGATTGTTGAGCAACTGATCCCCAGCTGTGAACCGGACTGGAATTCAAAACATCAGCAGTCAGTGAGGAGGGCATTTTGGCTTTTGAGAGGGTCAGTGTCCCGATTTACGCATGCATCTTTCACATTTCCAGAGCTATGAGCAATAGAGGTCACGAGCTAAATCGAGTTTAATGGGAATACACAATTTAAGTAATATAAAAGCATGTGTAAGATATGGTGAGAGATTTATTCATTTATTTGTTTTAGAGTGAAATGTTTGCGTTTGAGATGTCATGCTGTTGTTCATATCAAAGGATCAGTCCCATCTCGCTCCGAGCCACATGAGAAGATTGACATCTCTGAGCCTCCAATAAATAATATGTACAGAACAATTATAGACTGCAGTGGTGTTGATGAAAGGCGTATTCCCTCCTGTGTCAGACTGCTTGCTTCTGCTTCCTGTCATTATACTAACTAAGAACAGTCTAGATCTGTTGACATCAGTATCTTCTTTTGTGACTGTGCAAGATGGCAAACAATTGTGGATCAAAAGCTTTTAGATTAACCAAGGAATCTAGGCATATTGCCAAATTTACATGAGCTCCGTAGGTCCATCGAGCGACCCTCGTTGGAGCTGATTAAAAATTCCCAAAAGTCTTGGGGAACGAATCAGATCAGTCTATCCCTGTGGAGCAGAGGTAGGCAACTCCAGGCCTCGGGTGCCGCTGTCCTGCACATCTCACATGTTTCCTGCCACAACACAGCTGATTCAAATGGATGGATCACAATCAGCTTGTCATCCAGGTCTGCACACGACTCTTAACGATCCATTCATTTGAATCAGCTGGGCTGTGTTGCTATAACGATTATTCTGAAATTGTGCTTGCAAAAGCGGCACCAACCACTGAATTCTGTTTGCTTTGTCGCTCTGAAAACGTCACCTTGTTCTTTGCTCTGACTGGTTGTAGCACAGAGGCAGTTTGAAAAACAACACATGATCCCAAGTGGATGAAGAGGCCCATTGGCTCATTTCCAGACCCTGCATCTGTCTGGATGAGGGTCTGATCTATCAGGCTGCATTTACGTTGCTCTTTGAATAAAATTATAGCTTTATGGACCACAGGAGATAATGTCTATAATGTCTGCGCTCCCACTGAAATAATCAACGATTCTAACTCTTGCCTACTTTTGTGTATTTCATCATCGTGACTGGTCTCTTGTTGCTGAGGGAGAAGTAGCAGAGAGAAGAAATGTTTCAAAAATGTTCATGAAAAAGTGCTTCCATGTCAGCCACTCGGGCCCGCTTCCCACCTGTCGCTGTGAGGAGAGTCTCCCAGCGAGTCGAATGAGTCCCCGTACTGTAGTCCCGGCCGATGGGGGTCAGAGTAACCACAGTGCGCAGCTCGCCGTGCACGTGCCTCCATGCACGCTGGGCTGCTGCATTTACTGGTCCCCACGGATGATGACATCATTCCCGGCGAGTCAGAGAGGATGCTGTCAGAACGTTCCAGGCTCCATGTGCGTTCCTCATGTCTGACAAATAAAAAAAGGTGTTAACATGGACACACCCCACAGTATCCCACTGAGATCATGACTTTTTTTTTTTTTTTTTCCAACGAAAAGAAGCCTTTTTTTTTTTTTTTTTGGTATTAGAGGCCATTTTTGCCTGTTTTCAGAGAATTCAAGATGATTCATCAAGGTCCTCGGTTACCAACAAATTGATTCTACTGCTTCTTTGCTGACATACTGTACATTGTCTGCCATTTAAAAACATGTGCACACCCCTCACATATGATTCCCCGACACCTACTTAAAACAGCACTGGACAACAGTTTATGGCTCCCAGGTAAATGGTTATGTCTGGTCTTGTTTTACATGTGCAGTCACACACCCTTTAATCAAAAAAAAAGAAATTACCTAAAGCCAGCTGTTCTTTGTAATAACTAGCTCTTCCCAGAGCTCTTGTTTTCAAGATTATTATTATTTTGTTGTTGTTAATTTTTTTTTTCTTTTCCTCAATGGAATTGAGACACCTGGGCAAATTTCCTAAGCTTTGTTCACGTTTTTTTTTTTTTTTTTTTCCCACTTCTTTCCCTTCAGCGAAATTGTTGTCTCTGTGTAAAATATGTGGATTATAAATATGATTGACTTAATCTAGTGAAGCGAATGATGGCATGCCTGAGTGCTCACCTGTGTGTCGATGAATGGGCTCGTGTGGAAGAGTTGTGAGATCTGGAAGAGGCATGACTGGCGGGGAACGATCCCTCTGTTGCAGGCCGTATGACTCGTTCAGTTGCAGGGACATTTTTTGATATGTACTGTTTCAAAAAAACAAAACAAATGTGCATGAAAAACTAAAACCGAAGTAAAACAAGCACCCATTCATGGGTACATCTGTGGATTTATACTCATTGTAGGGAATTCTCAGAAACGTACGTCTACCATCGGGATTTCCTCTGGGCCAGGTCCTGGATGATTGGGTCCGTTAGCAAGGTTACGATTGGGATGTTCTGGACACATGTTTTGCCGCAAATGATTGTGCATCCTTCTTTGTTTCCTGTTGAGAAATTACATGGTCATTTAATTTTCCTCATTTCTCATTTAGCAACATATAATAATTTGTTTTTACTTAAAAACATAAACCTGCAATTAAACCTGCCAAATATGTGGTATCTCTCTCTGCTTACAGGCAAACAAAACACCAGAAGGCACAATAAATGTACATTTTATTAAGTTCAGGTGATCCCATGAGGTCACATGTGCAGGACAAATGAGCTGATACTTACTTGGTTTTACAGTAGGCAACCACACACACGATGCCGACCACCAACAGAGCCACACAGATACCCGTGATTGTCAGGACTCTTTTCTGGTAAAGTTCCTCTGCCTCTGCCAACATCACACCCACAAATACACACACACCCACACACAAGACAAAGGGAAACGAGAACAAACAATTAGCCTTTTTCAGGTCATCATATTTTTCTTTCCTTTGTTTTCCTTTCCTGTCCCTTTCTAAAACTAAATCCTGAGCTGTATGAGGCTTCATCCTCCCATCCCTCACAACTCACTGCTTAAATAAACAAAAATCACAAATGTGTCAGATGCAGTTGCACTGCAGTCAGACAGCATATGTGGACTTTGAGGTTCAGTAAAAGCTGGATCTTAAAATCAAGCTCGTTTAAAATGATATATCATACTGTGACTGTGTAGGTCTTTAATTAATTACTGGTAGATTTGCATTCTTCGCACTGGAATTAGAAATGCCCAATGTTTGATGTGATACTATGCATCTATTCACTTTTTCCAAGTCTAGAGGTCTCTGACTGCTCAGCAATCCCTCTCACTTACAGTCCTACTCAAAGAAGTTAAGTACAATGATGCGATTTTATATTCACAATAATTTATCATAACATTGAATATGAAGATGATTGGTGCCTTCACATTTCCAGAAAAGAGCTTGTTGAGGTTTGAGGTAGACTCTTTACTTTTCCGCGAGGAAAATGATGGAGCAGAGAAGTCCTTGATGAATAATGTAATATAAATAGATTGAATTTGTACGTGTTCTTCCATCTGAAGTTTCTTCCTTTCATTCACTAGCAGCCATTTTACATCAACATACCAATTTGTGTCAAGTTTCTGACACCGTGAATAAATCTCTGAAGTCAGCGTATCTGTACTGGATAATATCCTCTCTACTAATAATGCTTTTAAACATAAGAAATGATTCTGGTGTTTCTGGAGTAATACATGTTGTGCTGCTCCAGTGCTTGAATGCACTTTTATTTTGTTCTTTACTATATTACTCTAAAATCTCAAAACCCTGAAGTCCTTTTCTGGAAAAAGTGGCAGAAGTCAAAAGCTAACACAGAGGAAAATTGAAAGTTATGGGCAAAAGAGAGAAAACTTGGAGGTCCAAACATACAACAGCAATGCATGCATACATGGGAAAGAATGATTCAAATCAGTAACATTTAATTTCTGCTAAACTAATGACAGGATGATGTGAAACAAATGAAAATCACATGTAAATCAAAGGGAAGAGATGGCATATCAATAAAAAAGACAAACGTTAAAGGAATGAGACCAAGAAGCTCAGAAATGTTCTACTGAATGCCAAGGAAAGACATCTGGTGGCTACAAACATGACACATCATGCTTCTTACGTATGAGATGATGCTATCGTAAGTAAGGCAGAAACTCAGTTAACAATTGCAATCACATATGAGAGGCGGAGGCGATTACATCCATGTTAATGATGTCGGATGGACTATCAGTTGCATTGACTGAGTTTGTTATTGTCATCGGTTATGGTATGATCACTTGAGACACTGATCGATTCATCAAGGGACGATACGATTTACAGATCACACCACAGACGGAGCAGGAGCATGTCAAAATGAAGGACGTTGTTGCAGCTAAGCTAGGACTGAGAATCAAAATTTCATACCCATAAATTCAATCCCAAGATGCTCTGCTATTGCAGAGGGTTGAGAGATGGAAAGAGAATAAAAAAAAAGAAGAAGAACAAACAAAAGATTAAGATAGTGGCACCTTCTGGCATATACAGTTGTGGAGTAAACACAAATTGGCATCACAGGAACTAAGAACATTAAAACGTGTCAGTATCCGTGTGAGTCGAGACAATGGCATGCAACGCACTTCAAACCCAAACACACAACAGCACACAATACCACTGCACTCTTCAGCATGCACATAGCTACACAGAAACAAGTCAAATCAAGTTTAAATCACTGCTGATTCTCCTGAACAATATTCTAGATTTTCCTCTTCTGTGGACTCTCTGTCAGCTGTATGTGTCAACACAGTGTTTGCATTGCTTTCAGATAGCTTAATGTTTTATGACTGATCCAAGGTGGACATTTCAGGTTTATAAAAGTCCTCCTTTGTTACATAACCAAACAAAATCTTTAAATGGGAATAAGATATCAGGCTAATAGTCACGCACATTACAGTTGTATGGGGAAAATATGCGTCATCCATGGAGATTACCTGTGCTTTTAGTTTTCTGCTCTCTAAAACTGCTACACTGTCAGTTTCAGGACACACCCATCACATGAACAGGCAAGTTAAGAGGTGGGAATCTGTGCTGTGTTGTGGGATAATGTTGCTGAATGTGAAGAATTATAGCCGGACTTTATGCTCTCTGGCAGAGTGAGGCCATAGGGATATTGTACCAACTAGCTGAGTCCATAAGTCTGGCAACTTGCTTGCTGTACTTGGGCTAAAGCAAGTCTCAGCTGTTCTCATGACAACATAGTCTTATTAATCCAAAGCCTTATGGCAGAGCAGAAGCCATCCTCCTTCTCTCTGGCATCTCCTGGGGATGGGAGGCGCCCATCAAGGAGGTGGGTTTTTATCCCTGCAATGGATGTGTGTGTGTGCCCAAGACCTACCCTTCACAAGAGAATGATATGCATATTCACTTAAACAGTAGTATAATGATACTGCAGTCATGGATAAAGAGCAGCTGTTGTTTCAATGGGATATGCATGGTTTTGAATTTATTTTTATTTATTTTTTTGTTTTTTCTACTAAATGCTAACCTGCATCCTCTCCAGTTCACAACCTATTTATCGGGCATGTACATACACAAAGCAATGAATTAAACAGTGGTGCGTGTGTGTGTGTGTTCATGGGCCTGGACGTGAATGGGGAATGAAATGCTGTCCTTGATGCAGATGCACAGCTGCACTAAAGTGAAACAGAACGCAGAAAAAGTGAGCGTACAAAAAAGTGCTCCCACACATTACTGTCTGCTCTGCCAAAAAGACAAGTAATTTCAGCACAGTGCATTACAACTTAATGTGAGATTAAATTACTTGTAGTTAAGGAGGGGAGGGGGTTTGCAATAACATACAACAAACAGCATGTGTGAGCCGTAAGGCAACTTCAACAGCAGATGCAGTTTGCTATTTTCTAAATCTTACACTAAATTGCAACCATATGGGCTTGCAAAGACTTGATGCTGAAAAGTACACCGTAAGATAAGATAGCAGAAGATTCCTCACTGCAATCCAACTCAAATTATAGGCGTCACATTTAATTCTACATTATTATGTCACCCCCATCTTTAAACTTATATATACAATATTAAGACCATGCAATATTAAACCTATGTTAACTGATGTAAACATGTAAGGTCACTTTTTACTTTCAAAAACATTAGAAAAAAAAATTAGAAAAAAACAATGAAGACAGCTGATCTAAAGAAACCTTCTTCCAGACCGGTTATCAAAGTTAAACGCCTTAAGGGCAGAGTCTATCAAGTAGCAGCTGCTGACAAAACTTCTTAATCTTGGTTTTATTCCGCAGCTGATGGATGTTTATGACGATGTCACCGTGTGAAGCCAGGTTGGCTTGAATTGTGACTTTTCTTCCCAGTGCTTTTCTAAGTGTGCCTCTGAGTTAAAATGTCATATGTGAAGGTAATGTGATGTCCTGGTTGAAGGTGCATGCGTGCGTTTATTTTTGTTTTAAATCGTAGATTCCCCTCCTACAGTCAAATGATAGGTTCTTTTAATACACTTTCAGGGATATAAATTACCTTCCACTTTTACTTGGAAGTCATAATTCAGAGTTAATTGTCAAAGGTTTTAACTATAAGTATCAAAAATGGCTGTAATTTTCCTGTTTATAAAACAGTGCTTTCTTATTTCATTTGCATTAAGACACACGTCCAGGTCTGACAGTGCTGTACAGTTCTGCTTGCTTTTTAAATGTGTTGCTTGTTTATGACATACAGGGGTGTTATCAGCTATTATTGCCAACAATGGTTAGCAATGACTAGTCAGTTTTTTGGAAACATTCATGGATGAGGACTGTAGATGTTTTTTCCACCTTTGCAACTGGAATAGGGTCAGCTCAGGTGTGACATCCATGTCAGTTCCCACCTACAACTTTGGAGCTAAGTGGAACGAACTGTCACCCTCCTTCTGTCTCTTGTGCAGTCACAATTTTCTGTTTCCCATTTCTTCCATTGTTACTTTCTTCTCCTCTGGTATTATATCCACTATAGTTCTGTGTGCTATTTTTGACAAAGTGGCATAGTGCTATTAAGTGATACACAGCTATGCTTTAGTTACTTTGGATTGTTTTTGCCAATAGTGAGAACAGAAGGGCCATTCTTTATAAAAATAATATAATATTCCATCAAACAGAATTGAAATTCTTTTTTTAAATGTAAAACAATAATACCTTTGTGTCTCTGTTATAGTATTTTGATAATAAACAATTACAGCTGTTTGTATGTACAAGAGAAATCAGAATTTGAGCTTTCACTGATTGGATTCCTTTGACTAATGTCCCCTAATTAAAAAACATCCATAAAATGCATCATACATGGTTAATAATTGATGTTAAATGTCCAAGCTTGGCTCTGCATCCATGGATCAGTTCTAGCAAGGTTATACATGCTTGAACATCTGCAACTGAGTGCACGAGTAAGTGCCATTATGGATCCACATTGCTGTTAGACTGTGTTGTCACATGCAGCTACGTTTATGCACATCAACGCCCGCAAAGCATCTACATTCAGAACCACACTTGTTGCTTTCCTAGGACCTCTAATTCTCAGTGCACATGCAAGGCTGAGTGAGTTACAGTTAGGGTACGCAATATCACATGCAGACGAAACACAGTAACAGACTCTACTAATCTATGCCAGCTCGTGAATGAGTCATCACAGGAGACGCAGACACAACTATCAAGTAATAACAGGAAATAAATGCAACCTCTCTATGCCGAGCATGCACGCATAGCACAAGGACAGTCTGACACAGTCACAGAAGAGAGAGTTGACATACGGTAGAAACTGGCCATAACGTAGGTTTGACAGCGATCACCAGTAAAGTCATTTGGACACCTGATGGAAACAAACAAAGCCAAAGAAAGAGAGGGAGGAGGGTGGTGGATAAGTGAGGAAAGATAGAGAAAAAAACAGAGGGACAGAGGGCAAGGGTGGAGTGAGAAAGAGCATATGCAATAGAAAAAGAGGGAGAGGAGGGAGGGAGGAGGGTGGGAGAGAGAGTGGGGGAGAGAGAGACACAGAATTAGAACAACAGCACAACTAGACAGCAGAAGCAGAGTCTTCCCATGGATGACACCACCATGTGCGTGGAGTAGTGCACAGCTCATTGCGTGTTGACCTGAGAAGGAGAAAGAGGAGGAGAAAGAGGAAGAGAACTGGGAAGGAGGGGAGGCGGGCCAGCAGGAATCCACTGAAAACCATGTCTCTGTTCTCAGCTGCTCATATCAAGTGAACATACTTTTTGGAGGTTTGGGCATGTACACCCGGAGTGGCTCAGTCTGTAAGCATCGTAGGCCAAAGTATCCATCCGGACATCTGGGAAGGAGTAGACATGCGTTATGAAAAGGAAAACACTGGAGGAGAGGTGCACTGTAAATCGTGAAGGTTTAAATCCCTGAGCATCACATCACATATGGACAAATATATCACCTTCATTAAAAAGAAAATAAAAGACACCATACCATAACACCATAAATAAGGTGTTACACTCATTATATCTATTCACAAAACAGCCAATAGAGAATGTGAAGTTCAAATCACGCAACAGTAAACTTTGGGTAAATTGGATTTGCTTGTTCAACACATTATAAGAATCAGACCAACAATCAGGTTTCACTTTGGCTGCAAGGATTTCGCAGGTTAGAACAACTAAATAAATCTTATCAGCAAGTTTCAAGGTCTCGATTAAGATTAGTGTGACTTCTAACCAAATTTATTCAAATTCATTAAATTAATGCACAGCTGGATGTATAACTGGATGCCTTTTTTTAAAATAAAAGGCTCAAATAAAGTAGAAGGATGACAGCAAATCTGATCTAAGTTAGCAGATATCACTGCTGAATCGTGCATTTGTGACTTTAAAACAGACACAAAGTCTATAATCAGTTAAAGTGAATAATACATCAGAGTCAATAATTCAGTTCAGCATCTTGTTCTTTTGTAGCCCAATTAAAGTTCCCTCCAGGAGGTCATTTAATCTCCCTTTTATCGCCTCAAGCTTCTTCACAAAATGACTATTTTGGCCAAAATGAGCCAAAGCTAACCAGGCAGACTCAGGAAACAAGAGCGCGTTCTTCACAAGGTGGCACTCCTGTTCCAACAAGCAGTCCAGCAAGATTACCTTCACATTCTCCATGGATGACAAGACAACAATAAAATACAAAAACAAACAAAACAAAACAAAAGATGCTACAAAAGATGAAATTCAGTGGACACTTTGGAGGCTGTGACAGTTCCCGCCTCCCTCTTTTTTGATCAATAAATCAATCTGAGGAAGCCTGTGCAACAAAGCTGAGAATAGGTTAGTGTAGCCTGTTAGAATATGTTTTGTTAATGTGACCATTACATAACAGTAACCATAACTTTCTCATGTGTAACTGTATATCTACAGGTAAAAAAAAGAAACAAAAACAAACAAGACTCAACATGTAGATTTCTAACTCTGTATATGAAGACAGACGACTGCCACCATCAAAGCTGTTGGACATGACCATATTTTCTCGTTATACTGCTGTTTTCAGGCCACCAGCATTCCATTCACAGCCAACTCCAGACCACCAACCTGACAAAGGTCATTGCTCATGATTTACTGGTTTCACACAACGCCTCCCCGGAGCACCATAACATTCAGCATTAAATTACTCATCCTGAGTGACGGTGTGTGACTGGGGATAGCACCACCTATACACAGAGGAAACTTGGCTGAAAGATGAAAGAAATAAACTGTCACTGTGTAATTTAAATATGAGAAGAGCACACAAGTATCCACAGAAAATAAACATGTGACACTTTGGAGGAAATAAGCATTTAGCCATATGTTAGGAGATGTCAGGAAGGATTCCTGCTTCTGAAATATTCCACACACTCACACAAACTCACTAAACTCCTTCTGTTCCAAGTCCAAGAGAGATGTGGCAATTGCAACCCCCCACCCCCGCCCTCCCTTTTGAGATGATCTTATCTTTTCCCATTCAAAGGGGGCTTTTGTTTACCTTTACTGGCTTTTATATAATTAAAATGAACAGTGTTACACAACAGAAATATTATTTTTAGAGTAAAAGCTGTTTCTTTAAAACAGAAGGTCTTTGGGTTACGACCAACTATTTGCACAAAATAGGGCAAGCAGAGTGTGTTTAAGAGATGTTGCATAAATAGTATATTAAATGACTTAAGAGCAATAGTTTTAATGTCCAGTCAAAGATAAAACCATAAGCGTGACATCTAATTCAAATATAAAGCATAACTAGCAGCGATTATGTTAAGTTTTGCTGAAAGAAATGGGCAAAAGAGACAAAGGAGATGTTTCTAAATGTGTTTATATGCATCATCGACTCTATAAATTCAGTTTTAGAGAGTAACTTCTTTAAGGTCATTTATTAACCTTACTTGTACAAAGTTTATACCTAAAAGTGAAAGAGCTGGGCATAAAAGTGGGGCTAGCTGTCTGAGCAACTTGTTTAGCCGGTGAGTAATACCCAGTGAAGCCTGGCCTATATTGAATGAGATGGCTGTGGGGCAAACAAATCCCCTGCAGGCCTTCACTGCATTATCCAACTTTTCTGGATCTATGCCCAAGCCGTGAGTGAATTAGCTGCAGCAATTGAGTTATTGCTGCCTCCAATTTGTACACAGCACATTGAACGGCTGTTGCAGCCATGTCCTCGCTGCTTGTCGAGCGTTCCTCCTTTGGCCAACAGGGCACGGGCGCCTCGCCAGCGTCTCAGCTCTGCATCAAACCGACAAGAGGACCTACGTGACAGTTTGTGGACATATGGTCCAACACAACATGCAGCACGATGTCTGGCAACCGCGATGAAGGGCGTATTTTTGATTTTGTGCTATTAGGTCTTAAGTTAATCATCGAACCAAACTGGTGGTTTCATTGATTCACTTTTAAATCATACAATAATTTTCTAAACTATGAAATTTTATATTTCTCAGCCCCTGACTAAACATAAATACCAGTTACAACATTAAACTCTCTACTTGTATTGGAAAATGCTGACTATGCGCCGATGTTTGACAATTTTTCTTTAAAAGATTGAAGAAGCTGTAATTACTTTTGACTTTTGGTAAGAAAAAAATGGTTTGTTTGGATTAATTTTCTGACTAACTAAATGACTAATTAAGTCATTATTCCGTCTCTGAAAACAAAAATATTTTTCTCTTCTGAAAAGCTGATTAAAACATCAAAGAGAACTTGGAGTTTCAGTTAACTTCTCCTAAATGTTATCCCACTAATGTTTCTTGACCTCAAGTCTAATACAAACTAAAGTGTAAATGTCAGAGGGGGGGGAAAGGGCTGTTTCTGCGAAAATGTCAACCTGTTTTCCTCCTGAAAAGCAGAGATACATGGTTCCTCCGGCGCACTTTACACATGGGTCTTAATCCCCTTTGCCAAATGTAAGCAATGATTCTATTTACCTCATTGGGGGCCTCTAACAGGCATAAATATTTGCTCACCACTAAACTGGTGACTCATGACATTTTGAAAAAGCTTTTAATGTGCAGCCCTCCTGTACACTAAACATGACTTAAAAGGATGAGCACGCCACCGCCTCACTCCATTATTAGTGTTAAGATACACAACAGGTGGCTAGTTAGGAAAACAGGCGGGTTTTTCCTGTGATGTGATGCTGCTGTTGCTGCTGAGAGAAAGAAGCGGTCAAATCAAGCCACAAGATCATGAAGGGAAATAAGACAAGAAAATGTTCATATTGCTTCAGTAATGCCATCATGCAGGACTTTTCACTGCAACTGCAGGACAAACAGTCTTGAGGAAAATCTCAAAAATCAGAATTTTCAAAGAGAATCCCAAAATCAAAGGAAGATAACTTACTTGCAGGAAAGTGTATTAATCCCATCGATGATGTAACAGTCACCGCCATTCACACAGTAGCTCTTCTGTGTGTCGTTGCATGGTCTAGCGTGGCCTGAGCCTGGAGACAGCGTTGTGGTTACTGTGAAAATAAAGGGAGAAAAGGAAAAACACATCTGCTTATCAAGTCGGCCTTTCTCCTCATTAATAGCTCCAGTAAAATAAAATGAATGATTACGCAAATTCAAAATGAAAGAAAACTATCGTCCTTCTTCTGGCTTTTGTTCCATCATGCGCTTGGTTGTCATTTTCATTGGAGCAATAGTCGTATGTTTACAAGTATTCTTTAATTTTCCTATATTGTACACTTGTTCCTTCACAAGGACTCTTACTTTCCATCCACAAACGTAATTGTGTCTCTAAGCAGTGTTGACACTATCTCAAGAGGTTCTATGAGCAAAGATAAATATTTTCCTGGTTTAGCTTGGGAGTTGTTTATGTCCTGACACAGGTCCTTGGAATGGCCTAAAATGTCATGTAACTGAACTTAATCCCCCTGGACTGAATAAGACATATGTGATGAAGCTGCTTATCAGAAGAAGAGCACTGTTGCAGGACTGGACTTGAGGAGGGAGGAGTGTGGTTTGCGTATTAGATGCCAGCATGTGCTTACAGCTGCGTAGCTGCTGTACGCCTGCACACGCCAACAACAATGCATCTCCAACCTGACGCTGAGTATCATGATGTGAAGTTTTTTTATTCAGCTGGGCCTCCGGCTCTGAGACGTAGCAGGGTATTTTCTACCACGACAAGATTTCAGAACTTCCTCTTCATTCGTTGCGATACAGTTGCAAAGCAAGTCCTCTGATTGGAGAGGAGTGCTTCTTTTTTGTAGCGCACTTTATTAGTCAGCTGGCAAACAGATGACATCAATCACTGGTTCAGTTGTCTGAGTTTTGAAGAACATGAATATGTTTCCACTGTCTATCGACATTTATAGAAATGTTTTGTATTTGACTCAGTAAAAACTAATTTACTCCTGGATGAAGTTGCTTTGCAGAAGTGTACTGCAGCACACTGTTGTCCAACTTCAAAGCTAAAGTCCAGACGGCACACGTACATTTAGGTTTACTCTACCATACACCAAAACAATAAACTGAGACAAGTAACTAGTTGTTTATTTTTTACATCAATCACATTTGGATTTAACTCAAAAGTGATTCCTCATGAACGCTGATATTGTTCTACAGTATTCACTCCACTCACACCTCAGTGTTTTCTGAAAACATTTCCAGGTTTCAACCACTTCGTCGTCACCTGAAAACCTTGTTTGGCGTGATGGCATGGAAAAACGCTTCATAAAAAGATAAGACAAAGCTGTCAAGATGAAGAAAGCTCAAATATATTGCAAAAGCCTCCTACGCTCAAAATAGAAAACGTTCAACTGTAAAACACGCCAAACAAAAAGCTGCAAAACAAGCTGGAGGACTCTATGTAGGGCAGGGATCTGTCCCAGAATGCATCAATGGAAGGAAGAGAAACATCCTGGAAAGATCATCAGTCTTCTGCAGGGTGGGCAGACACACCAACTCTCACATTCACACATAATCTTCTTCAAGTTCACCTGGCTTTTAGGTTGGTGGTTAAAACCACACAATATGGAGACTTCAGACACTATTTAAACCGATCCTTCTGTCAACATTTATAGCGCTACTGCTTATACCAGTTCTGCTTTACAGGGACCCCCCTCCCCCCCAATTTTCCTTAGTCTAGGTGATTAAAAAAAGATTCAAAAATACAACCGCATAGAAGAAGTGAGACAGAAGAAGTTATTCTTTTGTTTTTCTTGTGGGCACAGTCAGAAGAAAAACGACCCTAGCGTCATTGGAAATATTATGTTAGACCATAAAATCAATGTTGTTGGGTTGGAGTTTGTTTGTCTCGTTTTACCGATGTGGGGAATTGGCGAGAAACACTTACAGTATTTTTCGTATGTATGCAATATATGACGACTTGTTGTGTCGGGCTTCTGCCTGTTCAATAGAACCAACAGCAAACACAGGTGGATAGATAGATAGAACTTTATTAATCCCTGAAGGGAAATTCAAGCGCATCATCATCAAAGTGTAAAAAAAAAAAAAAAAAAAAGGTAGGGTTATATATAAAGGCTGTAACTGCAGAAGGCCTTTGTGACAGTTAATTTGCGGTCAGTCGCTGTCCTGCCAGTGTTCAGTGGGCATTGCATCTCATGCATCAAGGCATACTTTGTGGAGGCCGTGCCAAATGAACACAAGATACGCATGTCAGACATGATGCCATTGCATATGCAAATAAATCCTAGGCCTTAAGTAGGGGACCAATGGCAAGATTTGCATGAGATGGCTTTAAATTGGCATTTAGCTGTAAAAATATTAAAACTGCCTGACGCTGCCTAACATTTTGCATGCAAAACATTTTAAGACTCTTTTTTTCTTTTTGCAATGTTCATCTCAGCTGTACCCGTCAAATATACCAAGTAAAAAACCGATCTGCGTTAACTGGATCGGTCTAACTAAAATCTCTCACTTAAAATCCATATGTTAAATTATCAAGGACAAATAGCTACAGTTTGTGTGGCGCTATTATGGTTTAACAGCTGTAGCACCAGGCTTCTTTTGTGTTGACATGCAGCTGAAAGCTTGCAGGTGGGGCCCACACATCTCCACTCAGCAGACGAGATTCATTCACCCAAACAACAAACACCACCTGTCCATATTCAAGAGTTTCTGGGAGGAAAATAAACACGTAAATATGTGGGTTTGATTTTACCTTCATTATAGGACAAAATAGAAGCCTTCTTGGACAACTTAATGGACTCACATCTGTCTTTTGAATGCAAACACTGTATTTGTACTTTAACAACCTTTTCCCATGAAGTGCAGCAGTGAGGAACTCCCAGCATCTGCAGCTACAGGTTAAATACTAAGCAGTGCCTGTAAATCTTTTATAAAATATATAAATAGGTTTTATATAGACTATTTTACACAAAGTCATTACAGATCAAGGTTCTGTCGAGTGAACATGGGGGAAGTGTAAATTTTCAAATCGCAGGGGCTTTTAAAAGATTTTTGGCCATAGCTTAGCGGCATTGAAGCAAGTGGGGCTGCTTTCAGTGACATATATCTCAATACTGGCAAAAACAATCCGTTTGGGAAACTTTATTGGCCTACAGTCATCAACTGACATCCAATCTATGTCACTGCACAGTAAGTGTCCCAGATTTCCCTTTCTCCGTTGTCCTCCTTCCTCTCTCTCGTGATCTGCAGTCACTCTTCTGTGCAAGACGTTTGTGGCAAGTGTGGAAAAATGTTATAGTTTCGACACTTCTTGGACAGAAATCTTATAAATCACCAGTCATTCAAACAATTATAAAGCATCCTGTGTTCATAACATCCATCCATCCATCCATTATCTATACCCGCTATTTCCTGTGCAGGGTCACAGGGGTCTGCTGGAGCCTTTCCCAGCTCTCTCCGGGCGAAAGGCAGGGGTCCACCCTGGACAGGTCACCAGTCCATCGCAGGGCCACATGTAGACACACAACCACTCACACTCTCACTCACACCTAGGGACAATTCAGGAACACCAATCAGCCTAGGAGGACGTCTTAGGACTGTGGGAGGAAGCCAGAGGGTGTTGCGAAAGTAAAAACATTTGACCAGCTTTTGGTAAAATAATCCTTCACTACATCTGAGGTGGAGTACATCCCAGACAAGCCACCAATCTATCACATTATCAGATAACTTTAGAGAAAGATGAGAATTGATACGTTTTGATTTGTCAAGCACTTGTTATAAATAGTTAAAGGAAAAAAGCAGTCTAACAAATGTAGTTTTCCGATGGCATTTAATATTTATAATACACTTTGGAGTAAAACACAAGTCAAATGTGCCTGAAATGTAAGTCAACAGTACAGTAGAATTAGATAATTGCATATTTAAGCTTCTCTGTTAGGCTAATTCATTTATTCCCTTTTGTATGTGTCTTAATTTAGTTGCTGCACTGGCTGCAGGTGAAAACTGGACAGTTGCCCTCATTTGTCAAAGTTTTCAGATTCTACTAAACTGGAGTCTGTAAATAAAAGTCCATTCTGTGTGTACCTGTCTCTAATAGCCCACTTTTTTTCTCTATATATAATGCAAACTTTATTTAAAGGAAAGTTTGTAGCTATTTAGGCTCCGCGTCTGCCTGTCTCTGGTTTAAGACCTATTAACATTCATCAGCAAAACATTTATGTGCCACTGATCAGAGCACCTTTATATTCAAGGTCTCAAACCTTTCATTAAGTATTTGTTTAAAGCAACACAACAGAACTTGAAAAAAAAGCCATTTTAGTGGTAGTTCAGCTTGCAAACCAGACCAATCACACTTCCACTAAGGCCTGAGTGTGTCTGCATCGCCTTAACAAGGACAGTGTATGTTGGGAACCCAGACCCAGTGCAAGAAGACACACCTCCTAGCTGCCAGTCAAAGTCTTCAACTGGCAGTCATCACAGGGTTTGCTAGGTGGAGTTATCCAAGCGCTAACTATAAGATGAAGCTATTGAACGTACATTATCACTACGAGCGTTGTGGCAGAGCCAGCGAATAGAGTGAAGAGGGTTATGTCAAAAGAGACAAAAAAAAAAGAAAAAGACAGACAGAGCTCCCATACACGAGTCAGTATTGGACTGGCATAGACTCGCTGGCATGATATTAGATTAGTATGTCATATTTTTCTTGCTTTCAACGTCACGTTAGAGTTTTAGTTGATATTAGGCTATATTACCTTTTTTTTTTTTTTTGCTTTTTTTTTTTTTGCTTAACCAGAGAGGGGTACTAAAGAGCACAATCTTACCAGGGTTTGTTGTAAAGCAAAATTAAGAAATATTCCTAAGAAAATGATGATACCAGATACGAGGTCTAGGACTTTTTTTAATCAAGGTGATAATCAGATCTCAATGTCTCATACACCACTGGGAATGTGTCATCTGATCCGAGTCATCTGAACCCACACGGTCTGATGTTCATGTGAATTATGGGAAAATCCAAACTGTCTTCAACTCAGTGGATGTTTTGTAAAAAACCATAAGATATGTACAAAGTGTTATTTGGCAGTGCTGCCTAAGTGGCTGTGGCAATATTTGACACAGAGAGCAAACGCGCAACAATACCTGCAAATGGCAGGATGGGTGACCGTGAAACAAGGTTTTCACTCAGAAATAGCTCAGTTCACAGGTAGTAGTGATCGCCTTTGCTGTGAGACCCATAGAAGGAGAGGTACACACAGACCCCGTCTCACTGATGAAACTGGAACACTGTTTTCTTTCTGACCTAATCTGATTGCGGCAATGCAGTGTTTACATAGGCTGCACCACATGTTTACTCAAGATTCAAACTCATGACAAGGCCTCTGAATTTATTGACGTGGTTAGAGATACACATTAAAACAACAGCGAGCGTCTAAGTCACGGCTGTGTGATGTAAATTACATATATTTCTTTGTTTTTTTTTAACTGAAACTTTTGCACAGCAACAATATGATGAAAAAGCTTAAAAGGAACCTTTTGAGCAGAAGGTGGAAATACATTTCATCTGAGAGTTTACCAACAGTTTGATAATGCACTACTTTCAAATAAATACAACACAGTCACTACTCTGCCAGGAAATGCTCTTCTTTTTATAGCAGCACATTTTCTTTTTGCTATTGTTTGACTCATTCATTGCATATATCATACATTTTTCAACAGCCGTAAGCACTGAGCGAGTGTCTTCTCATGCAATAAAGACCCTGTTCTTTCAGTTATGGGATGGTCAGAATAGCACCTTTAAGAAAACTGGGTTTATGTGGAATATATACACTGAGTTAGCCTGGCTTACGTACATAACAACTGACCACAACGTAGATATGGTGCAATAGTGTGTGTTTGGATTTCATTCTTTAATTGTGTTTGGTCACATTAGTATTACATCAAGTGTTTTTCCTCTGAGTGGACTAAATCTTCCTCAAACTATTGCCCAAACATGAAACAAGAGCGGGCAATTACAGTGATACAGACTTTACATGATGCCGTTTCATCTTTATTGGAAGTGATCAGTGGAATCTGATATGGTGTCATCTGTTAACAGACCGCAGCAGTTTTTGCTGATAGTTGGTTTTGCGAATGTCTGTCTTGCAGATGCTGTGCATGTTTATCCCTACAATGTAGAAGGTCTGTTCAGTGTGGATCACGTCCTTTCACTTGTGTCTAATGAGAAGGTCTTGTATCTGGAAAGTATATACTGGTTCTGGTCAACAGAGAAAACAGCTTCATCCAAGAAGTCTGTTTTACAAACCAGAGGAGACGCGTGTTCAGACAGCGAGAGCTCCTCTGTTCCACCTGTCCCAGTTAGTCCTGTCAACTGAAGGACTGTTTTCTTTGCGGTGTCTGAAGTGATAATTACAGAACAAAGGCAGGTAGCTTTATTAACAAAAATAGCTTTTTGTATTTAGAAAATAAACTATTTTAGTATTAATGGTTGACATCTTCTTTCAAGAGAGAGTGTACTTTAATGTCCCTTCATCCCCAAGAGAAAAAATTAGATGGGAAAAAAAGAAAAAGTTTTAAGCTTGGATATATAGAGAAATTCATCCTAGTTCTCCTGCATTTCAATAATAATGCACTGAATTATGAAGTCAAAATGATTTAAAAACAAAATCTTAATAAACAATAAAAATATATAGATTTAATACAAAAAATACTTTTGGCGTGCCATATGTTCCAGTTTGTCCCCAGTTGAGCTAAAGAAATCTCCCACCTCACGACGAGACAACAGTCCAGGTAAGTTTGTTCAGGTTGACTCTTGGATAAAAAATTGCTGGACTAATTCCTTTCGCCTTAGGAGGAGATTAGTTGCTTTGCTGACCATAGTTGGGAGCAGAGTTTGTTTATCTGCACCTATGTAGTCAAGGTCTCGTTCAGTTTGCTTGATTTTTTAACCTTGGGTTTTGACTTTCCTCGGTGCTATAGCCCGGGGGCTGAATCTGAGTTGAAGGGAGTTGAAGAGAGGTTTCCTCTGGGTTGGGGAGAGCAACAGTGTTTAGCCATCAGCCCTTGCCACTGACTTTGATTAATCCTTCATGGCCCAAGAACTGAAAAGGAAAGCTGGGGGTGCAAGCAGGACCATCTGGAAACCTTCATAAACATGCCTGTCTTTCCACGCTCTCCAAAGGATTCTAGGAAAATCATAAAAATGAAAAGAGAGGTCCCTTTTGCACATTTTTCCTCTCGAGGTACCCTGTGCATGTGCAGCAAAGAGAAAGAGTGCTTGTCGTGAATCATAGCCCCGCACTGCACCTCTCCCTAGCCCAAAATGCTGAATTGTGTAATGAAATACTTTTTCAATTGGTCTGACTTTGGTGCAGAATTACATGCATGCCCCTAATTCATGACAAATGTTGATAATGTACTTCAGCTTAGTTTATTCTTTTTCAGTTTTGCTCTTCCGTCGAACAAAAAGCCATCACAAAGCACAAGACAGAATTTGACTCTGGCAGAGAGAAAGCCAAGGCAGTTTTATCAAACAGTGATGGACCTCATCCATCTGGACTCTGTTATGGGTTTTTATTTTCGCTCTTAAAAGCAATGTTATGAGGACAAAGCATATAAATCATGTTGCCTATTTGGGAGCATGTCATTGAGTGAGAAGAGTGTGCGGAGCCTCATTCAGACAAAACCGAACAAAGTAAACTAACTGAGGTCAGTGCGTGGTTTTTATACTGCAAAAACATACAAGAGCAACTCCTCTATCAAATCATGTTAATCTTCATCACAAATCACACAAAAGTCAGGCCGTAAAAATCAGAAGTGAAAGTGATAAATGTCTAAAATACAGACTCTTAAACAGACACATAAAAAGGCGGTGGTACCTGTAATAGCGCTGCCACCCAGACATACCTTTCCACAAGTCAGTTTTATGTTCCAGAAAAAAGAGTGACCCCCCCCCCCTTCTCCTCCTCCTCCTCCCCACATAACCTCCCTTCACCTCCCTACTCTTGGCGGGGAATGCTTGACATGTCTCCTGTTACAGCTGGGAAGAAGATCTTTCATCTGAAGTCCACTTCATAATGCAAGCATTTCTGCAGCACTTGTGTAGTAAAAAATGTTGGATTATGATTCTCTGTGGTATTCAGGAGTAACAGTTGTTTCAGTCAGAAGATTGCTGGTTTGGTCTCCATCACTCTACAGGTTCCAGTGTCCTTGGGCAAGATGTTGAACCCCACGTTGCCCTGAAATGTGCTCCTCACTTGTAAGTGGCTTTGGATAAAAGCCTGTACTAAATGCGTGTAATCACGGATGAGGCAGAAGTACAAAGAACCAAGCTGAAAGTGGGGTTTTAGTTTAGTATTATGCTGATGACAGCTGGGTCTGATGTGGTAACGCACAACGTGGAGGAAGATTCAAGATAATGCATGCATGACAGAAAAGGAAAAAACATTCCATTTGTGGAGTCACGATACTCATAATGTACGATGTACTAAATGGTGGTATTACAGATCTACAGTGGTGATGGAGACAAACGGCACAAAGTGAAAGGTAGAGTTTGAACCTCGCCTGCAGATGCTGTGCACGCTATAAGATTGATCTGCTCTGCATGCATTTGCTTTCACAAAAGATTGATGCTTTGGTTTTTGAAGTGGGTCAACTGAAAAACTAATGATGCCTTTTCATTTTCAGGTTTAGAACCACAACACATTTTTACAAGAGCTCAAGTTCAGACAAATGTACTGGCAAATTAAGAAAGTTTTAAAAAAGAAAGCGGTGGGTGGGGGGGTGGGGGCATCCATCCATCTATTATTTGTATACCTGATTATTCCTGATTCACAGTCGTGAGCAAGGTGGCACAACAAAGAAAAAAAAAAAAAAAAAAAGGATTCAAAACTAATGCAGGGAAGAGGAAGCCAGAGAAAAGGCTTGTTGACAAGATCGTAAGGAAAATATTTCAGCTTGCCAAAGCTAACAAAAACCAAGCATGCTACTTCCACACATAAAATATAACCACACCCAGTCAATGGCAACATCCAGCATCTGAGCCTCCAAGCATTTCAAACATGGTTATAAATACGTAAAAGAGATTTCATGTCAAATACCAAACGGAATTAAATTACTATTTACTCTCTGCACGAAAGAACCTATTATGAATGAGAGTGCACTTAAAGCTTCTTTTTTTCAATAGGAAATTATCCACAATTCAAACACTAACAGGATGAAAAAAAGAATGTTTAGAAATGAACAAAAGGGAACCTGCAAAGAACATTAATCTACCACCCACTCGTCAGCAAGACCGCGACTGCTACAACCAGTGTGTCTTCTTTTATAGTCTTGTCTCTTATTACCATTTTTCCTTCACATAGCTGATATGCCTGGTCTTGCCTGCTTCAGTCGTCTCAGCACTGAAGTGAAATCAAAGAGCAAGCTAGCATGTGATTGCACAACCGCTGTTCGTGCATTGTAAAAAGTAAAGTGCACTTCAGATGAGGAGGGTATGGTGTGGTTCTGGAAGTGGGTGCTGGTGGTGGTGGCGGGCACCAGCATGTGTGCAGTTTCAGCAGCGCAGTTCGCTGCTCTGTCTTTTCAGCAGCAGCTTGGCCTCAGCGTGGTGTTCAAGCTGCTTGCTTGAGAGTGAGAAGATGCCTGTTGCTTTCATTTTTCGTGCTCTGACCTGAGAAACTATTGTTTATCGAATCCTTGAGCTGGAATCTTTTCCAGCTGGGAGGTATGGCCAGTACAGTTACAGATGAGCCACAAAGCTTAGGTTAACCTGGGAAACTCTTTTTAATATCATTGTCAATACAATTCAAAGGAGACATGCACCACAACAACAAATCAAAGATTCGGACCATCAACTGGTCTGAAGAACATATGGTCAGCCACTTCAAAGATCTGAACATGGCACCATCTTTGGTCAAACCTCACCTGACAGGCAGCAGCTCTTATGGTTATTTGAATGTCAGAGAAGCAGATTTGTGACTTGAAGGTGACATGTTTGAACTTATGAGTCATGTGGATATAATCTGTGAAAATTCCTTTACCATGTGTGAATGAATTCAGAAGATGTTGAGGCATTTTGTTCACCCTCCCTTTTACTCATGCATATCTGAGTCTAAAATAAAACACTTTTGTTAATTTAGTGTAGTGGAAAGTAGCATGAGGGATGAAATCTGAAAAAATGAGAAATTAGAGGATGTATTGTAATTGAATCAGACACTTTAGCCAATTATGCTAAAGTAGGAGCTTATATTTCTTTCAGCGTGCTCAGGAACTTGTGAGACCACACATTTGTAGATAAAACTGATCCATTCAACTAGCCAAGAAATGTAGGCATAGGAATAGGAATATTTGAATTTGTTCAGCAGGTCCGTATAGCTACACTACACTGAAGTTCATTAACTATGCCCAAAAGTATCGGGGAGCCAATCAGATCAGTCTATCATTGTACAGTGTCTATGAGAGGGCTTAATGTGTTAAAAGTGGTTTACATGGATGGTTAACAGCAGTCATTTCAACTGGCTTTGGCGTCAAAAGTTAATTAAAGACTTGGACTTTGATGGCATTCTCTTAGGGATTGTGGTGGATGAGGTTCATCTCATTTATAAAAATGGTAAGATCATCGGGTAAACTCTAACAATAAAGGAAGCTATTCAAGAAGTAATCTGAACATGATCATGCATATCTGTCTAACGTTAGCTGCAGTCAAAGATATTGGTTGAGTGTTTGAGGACACCGGTTATTCTCAAATTCTCCTTGCAAAAATGTCAACAATCATTGGATTGGATTTTCATTACATCGGAGTCTCTTTCTATCAATCTCTTCTGCACAACACTCTCCCCTTGACTCTTTTCCGTCATTGCTCTGATTGGCTATAGCTCTAACTAACTGCATGTAGAGGCAGTTTGAGAAGCAGCAGTTGGCCCCGCCCCCTCAATGACGAGATCGTATGGTTTGTTTTCAGACCCTACATCTGATGAGCTGAAATACTAACTGTATTTAAGTGCAATACCACTGAAGGCCACTAAACGCTGGCTCCATTTTTGACCGCAATAGGCTGCCATTCCAAAAATCATTAGGGACATCGTTAGCTACATTAATGTCTGATCAGTGTGCTCTGAAAATCATTTATTCTGAAGACATAAAGACTTGCTTTTCCAATAAAATTTCAAGCATTGCTCTCAAGATTTTTCTCCATATATGTTCCCTTTTGGCTCCAGAAAGACAAACATAGGCAACAAGCACGGGATTCCAGGCTGAAGGCTTCAAAATCGGGACTTACAAACCAGTAAATGAAATTACAACAGCTCCATCCATCACCATACATTAACAGTTTATGTCCTGACTCAGTTCTGAGGAAATAAAGCAACTTGATTGGTATGAGATCATTTCCACCACTTTGTCTTCATAGTCAGCGCCTTAAAAACAGTAGCAAACAGTGGAGGAAGCTTGTTTGACTGCAGAGATGTGAGCGACAGCTGACTTCACCTCTGTCCATTCCCAGTAGGGTGCTAATGATCAACTGAGCCAACAGCTGATCAAAAGGTAGCTGGGTTAAACATTGTAGCTGCCTCTTAAATAAATAAATGGATAGTTAGAACTTGTCATTGGGAGTTTTATTTATAAACCACCTGTAAAACAGTAAGAGTTTAGCCAAAGTGCTGTGTAATGGAAATTTTAAGAAAACCAAGAGCAGTAAAATAATATCCTATAAAACACAACAAACACACTGAAGTATTACAAAGGGTTGAGAAGCGCCAACAGCTTTTTTTTCTTTTTCTGATACGAAGGCTTTAATTCTGAGGTAATGAAAACCCATCAATTCTTGTTTTGAAGTGATTCTTTGCCAATTAATACAGAAATTAATATTATATTTCATTTCTGCCAGTGGAGCAACCAAAATGCTACACGCTATTTATTTAAACTGAACTTTTGCCACAAGGAGAAAATGTTTAAATGTCCAGAAGGAGCAAGAGTGCACACCTTGGAAAACATTTTAACGCCCAGAAGAAAAAAAAAGAAAAATAAAGCAGAAGAAAGCAAGTTCTACAGCATCGCTGACAAAAATAATCTAGATATCACTTAAACAAGCCATAATCTCAGGTACCCAAATGTGATTCTTTCCTTCCTTTTTTATAACAGTTGGCCTGCTTTGCTGAGGAAGGGCAGACTTTGCAACCTTGTACCAGATACAAAGGACGTATACTACAGCTCCATATTTGGGTCTTGCGCTCACAGCTAAAGCGGTGGCCAGCTGCGAGGACCAAAGGTTTTCCTACTTTTATTCCCCGAAAGCTCGAAAGCACTCAGCCTGCTTGCATGTGTGTGCTGCAGTCCTCCTCCACTCATAAACACACTCAAATACACACACCACCCACTCTTGTCGTATGTCCTGAAAATGGGCAATGGAGCAAGAGTGTTTTGTTGGACTTGTAGGCCTCTGTATACTAAAGGATGAGTTCACTCTGAGTGTATCACAATTTCATCCACATTTCACGCCTACACACTTAAAAGGAAATGGTTTCGGCACTGCTGACGTTAACTCTGTAACTACTCACTCAGAATCCTCAAGAAAGACCTTGCTCACCCCAAAATACATGTTGTGATGAAGACTAATCAGGGCCGAAAGGAAGCAGCGTGTTTGGGATGAAAGACCTGTGTGATGACCAAACTATACCACTGGGTTCCTGTTGATGGAATGGTAAGTATATGTTCTTCTTGTGCTCAAAGAAAACTTTAAAAAGCACAAAGACACCTGGAATTAGTCATGCCCTGTTCTGAAAAATGCAAGGTAATAGGACGAGCATGGATTTTGTTTGATGTGAGTGAACAATAGACTTCTGGCAAGTCCCTTTGAGTGTACTGGCTCTGTTCACAAAACTTCCAAGCAACTGCAAATTATTACGGACTCACTACAAACAAGCCTTTATGATGCAATGAAAAAATTTCAGGCAATAATTTTTCCCTCTCTGAAAGCAGTAACAAACACAGCGATGTTTGTTAGTTATTTGGCAAGTTAAAACAGAGCCCTGCACAGTCATCCACAGCTGGGGTCAACAGCAGGGAAAGACCACCAGGACAGCTGAAGGGGACTGAGAGAGATTCTTTTATTATGATATCAAATTAAGTCTCTGATACGTTCTGTCCGGGGAAACTGGAATAGTTAACAAAGCCCTGCACACAGCAGAACCTCGTGTCACCTCCTGCTCACATCACTCAGCTTTTTAAGTGCAACAGCTGCTTCCTTCCTAAGTCAAACCGATATCCTCATCCATTCACACTGACGGATTAACTGTCCCACACAACACAGCCAGATTACTGGATATCCTAAGAAATGAGACATGTTCTGATTTTTAATAATCTTGCTGGGCTTTTGCTTTTTTTTGTTTAGTTTTTTTTTGTTTTTGTTTTTTTTACAAAGGTTTGATTAAGGTTGCCCACTTACCACACCGTGTTGATGGGATTAGGATTAAACTAAATTAAGAGACAACTCAAAGTATAACACTGGAAAAACTTATAATAACTTTTCCTGATTTCTCTCATTCTGACAATGATAGGACTGAACAGCTGCCTCGTCTCTGACGCATTAGCACATACAGAACGTATAAAAGCCAGCAAGTCATACCACGCATATTCCCTGTCAAAAAGCAATGAATAACAGACATATTAGAGGCCTGATTTATGTTTTATGAGTCAAACATTACTTATCTTCTAATAGATTAAAGTGAAGTTTTTGGCATTGAAGGGGAAGCACGTTAACTAAACTGAAAAGTGGTTCACCTCAAAATAGCTAAGTACAGGTTTTTCTCAGCATGAAGTGTTGCCAAATAAAAATTATAATGCATAAATTCATATATATAATATATCCAACTAAAATCCAACTGCCAAAAGAGCAGCCAAATCACAGATGTGCTCCTAATTACTCAAATATTTTTTTAAGGTCCCTGTCTTGCCATTATTTATCCCCTAAACACATATACCTGTCTTTATCAGGATTTCACATTTCAAAGCTTTTGTCATTAAAGACAAAAAAAAAGGGATTGGGTAAAACACTACACCTTATTCCCAATTGAGTGATGTTGGTTGTTGGTAGTTTGGGCGGGAATACTGCTTCATAATAAAAAGAGGCCACTTCTCTGGTAATTTAACATCTTTTGGATGATCAATGATTATAACAAGATCAATGAATCATGGATGACTTATGTTGACTTTGTCACATTTGCAAAAAAATACAACTATAAAATGATCCTTGATTCTTTTTCTAAAAAAAAAAAAAAAAAAAGTTTCCTTTTCCAGTAATTCAGCCAACACAGCCTTTAGTACTCATGATAAGGTTATGAACTAGAATTTTATCAGATTTAAAACAAAACAAAACAAAAACAAACAAAAACAGTATAAGTTTAAGTATTAGTCATGAATTAGAGTTTCGCTTTGATCTTTTATGGCTTAGGCGTATCAGTCCAAGTGCTCCACTGAATCCAGCCCACATACAGCCGCGAGTGTCATGTCACGATGGCTCAGCGTTGCCGCACAAGTGCGTGACGCACGTGGTCTTCCGCTCATGACATAAACTCTTCCATTTACGCTGGATATTCCTACTTGGCCAGATGTAGAAAAAGTCCCTAATGATAAACAAAAACAAACTGCTGCGTGGACGAAATTGTGATTTTATTTTTATTTATTTATTTTCTTTTGTGACTGCCTAAAAAAACAAGAACTAATGTCTCACAAGCTCAAGCTGACTCATAGTCAAAAGCATTTCAAAAACACATTGGCCTGAAAAACTGTTCCTTCTGTTGCAATGCACATCTTTTAGACATACTACTGGCTCTGCAGACCGTGGACTTGAGCTTGATGCTGTGGTCAAACTCAGAAGGGCTGAGATTCTGGCGCCATCAGAAGACAAACTTGCAGGAATGCGTCTCAGGACTCCCGGAGTCAGGATCATTTTGAAAAAGTAGGCATAAGTAATAGCACAGCAGCTTGATCTGCAGAGCCTGACAAGCAGTTCTCCAGTGGCCTGTAAATACAGATCACTTGGCAAATGTGACGGCCTGTTCTTCTCTGACATGGCTGCGCCTCCTGCTGCCCATCCACAGCGATCAATGCAACTGACTTTCTCCACTATCAGCCAAGGCCACAACTAACATCTTTTGGCATCATTGTCATTTGCGTAGTAGGAGGGAGGGAGTTTTGTTTTTAGTATGCGCACTAAAGAGACAGACGTAGAAGGATAAAAAAAAAGAGTTGTTGTTTACCTTGTGCAAAGTGCTAACTATTTCACTTACGTAAGACAGATGCAGTCAGTTACCGTAAGACAAACAGCAACAGTGGGATTTTTGGTTGGATGTTTATTTACTTCTGGAAATTACATTCTCTGTGCTTTTTAAGATTAAAAAAGGGACCAAAATATCTTTCTGCTTCATTCAAATTTTCTCATCTGTTCATGAGAAATGAAGCTGAAAGAAGTTTTTAAACCAAACAGCCACAGCACTGTGATCGTTGACAGGCAAAGTGAATAACACTGCTCAACATTTTTTTTTTACTTTTGTAATGTTCTGCTGTAAGGTCCTGCATTTACAAGGATGTTACTTTGACATGTGCCACCTACTTAAACATTTTTGCAGGTGCATTCTCCTACAGTAGCAGCCTTCCCCAGCAGGACACCAGTGGGGCCAGAAAACATCTTTGGAAGAAATCAAAGAACACAACAAAAAGCCTTGGGTGTTCACCTCGTCTCCAAACTCTCCAGACACAAACCTGATGACATCTGTGGAAAGCAAACCCACTCAACAAATACCCCACACCATGACCTACAGGACCCAAAGGATCTACTGCTAGCATTGCAATACCAGACACTCCAGGACCCCCTAAAATGTTCATGCCCCAAAAGATTGGAGTTAATTTGGTGTAAGAGGTACCTATATACTGTTATAACATAATTTCTTGCACGTTTGTGATGGGTAATGTACTGTCCTCGCTCAGACGTCCTGCAGTGGAATAAAGTCTGATTAAAGATGTAGTTAATAGAGGGATGGAAAGGTTTTTCTAAAGGTCACAATAACCAGAGGTCCCAATTAGATGACAATGACCTGTTTAGGTCAAAACACCACCATTATGCAGTAAAACAGCTCTCCTATCAGGCATGGCTTCAGCACTCTGTTCACAACAGCCGGTTTTAATGTTCGGAGTTCACCACTTGACTCAACTCCAGAACCGCCCCCCTTCCTTTGCGGGCTGTGCCGTTTCTGATATTGGTATCACAGCTTTGCAAATGGAGCAAGTTGTGATGTCAGTATGAGGAAAACATGAAAAAGCTGAATCCTTCTGCTCCGATTTGGGTCTGTGATGTCACAGTATCCTGCAAATCGAGCTCCCTGAATGAGATAGTTTCAAACAGATTTGGTTGCTCTCAAAGGTTTTGACTTGGTAGTTATCCACACCCAAAACATATTCTCTTAGGTCTTAATATGATCCCTTTAAGTCTATTAACAAATTCACTGTATAACAGCATTGTTGGGAAGCAATTAGGAAAGTTTTGAGTTTTTTTTTGTTTTTTTTTCAGGAGTACTTTTTTCATTTCATGATACAGATTGGAAACATGTAAAGTTACATGTACTTGTGTGCGTGTGTGTGTGTGTGTGTGTGTGCACTTGGGGAAGGGGTGGTTCACCATGCGTGCATGCGCAAAATTGCTGCTGGTGGGCCTCAGCATGACTGCTGAGGTTGGAGCAATCATATGTTCAGCTGTGATTTCCATCAACACATTCCTGGACGCTCACACACTCTCTCAACGGAGCTGCACACGGCACCCCCCAAGGATGTGACCTGCAGCCTGAAGACACATGGCTGCCTCACTAGCGCTTATCACAACACAGCAGCCTCTGGGATAATAGGAGGCCCTAATCTGAAGCCACGTGGAGACAAGCAAACTTTGACTAGTGTTGCTCCTTTAAGCTGGCTTTATAGAAAACAGTTGATGATATACTACACCGTGCTACAGAAGGCCAGCAGGTCCCACCATGCCAGACTGATTACAGGGTATAGGCCAGACCACATGGACAACAAATGGTCCCTGGGTGTCTACACTGGGGGCTGGGCATAGGGTTGTAACCACAACTCATGAAAAGACAGCAATTGTTACAAAGACAACTTTGAATGACAAATGATATTCCAAACCAGAAGGAAACATGGAGCCTCGCATGTACTGTATTTTTAAATGAACTAAAAAAAATAAAAAATATTTGGCGAAACAGAAACAATAAAACATGGAGAAATGTCTCATGGAATCGGTAAAAAATATACAATTGCTGCATGGATTGATCCCATGTTTCGAAACTCTCAAGCATCAAAAACAGAGCCAAAGAGAGGGAGAGAGTATTACATGGATCTTCAGGCCGAAACATTGATAACGAGAAACTTAAACATTCAACTCAGCAGAACATCCAACCATCTGTGCTGAATGATTAGACAGTAACTGGCACTTAATCAGTGTGTGTTTCTCTTCTGGTCCAACAAAAAGACATGAGTAAAGTCTGCACACAAGTCAAATCAATCAGTGTTATTGGCAAAGTCCATGGCTGGCATGAAGCCACTGTGTACTGCAAGCCTTAGAATGCTGAAAGGGGTTCGGCCTGAGAAAAGCTTCACTGCTGAACATATGAGATTTTTTTTTTCTTGTGCAAAGCAGCCTATGGAACATTCAGGCAGCTGCACTTACAGTAACTTGGGCGTTGCATTTGACTTACTAAAGAAATATTGATATGAGCTGGGCTGAAGTGGTAACGATCTTTTATCTATATAGCATCTGTAAGACAAGCTTATATGTATTTGTTTTTTTTATGGCAAAAAACATTAAACTCAGCTATCAATTTTAATTAAAGGAATATGAAGGTATTTTCTTTATAATCACACCTCGGGGCAAAATGTCAGATTTGTCTTTCCGTGCTGGTGTAATTAACACTATGCACACTCATTCAAAGTTCCCTTTCAGGCTAACTAAAAAATGTTTGATGTGATGAAGAAGCACTGTTTTAACTGGTAAATTCCTTTTGTAATAATAATGAAATAAAAAAAGAAAGAAAAACACAAGAAGTAGTAAAAGTATGAATTATATGAGCTGAAAATTATAGAGCAATCTCTTCCTCACATGAACGCAGCGGTGAGTCTAATCAACAAGCAGAACAGTGCAGAAGTGTGTGCGAGCTGCTGAGCTGGGTTGTGGTGGCTCGTAGTCACCATGTGGTGGAGCTGAGTACTGGTTTCCCACAGCAGGCAGCAGGCACAGCCATGCGCTACACCGTAAGCAAGTGTTAGTGGTTGACTGATGCTGCTGTGTGACTTTATTACCTGTGATTTTCCTGTAGCCTATTTCACCGTTTGAGCAAGTGAGTTTGAAACCTGATTCCTAGTGCTTTTTCCATCAGACACCTTACCCTAATAAAGCAGGTTTATGCAGTGTTAGCTTGCTTGAGTGAGAGATACTTGCAAAGATATAACCCACAGAGAAAAAGGCATGCTCATGCACCTGAGCATAAAGTGCCTCGCGCAAAGCACGCAAGCATGAACTGCATTCTAAAATGGGTGTGAAAGTCTCCTCTGCAACAAAGTGAGCTCATGTCTTCCTCTTATTCATACTTTTCTGCCTCACACCGTCTCTCTTTCTACAAGCAGGAACTCCTGTTCGCTCTTGCTAATATCTTTGTCTGTTTTCTGTCATGCATTCCCTCATTTTGTGTTTTTTCCTCCCTTTATCCACGCTGTCTTTTTCCTTTGCTCCCTCTGTCCATCTACATCTACACCCCTCCCCTTGCTCTCCCTCCCTAGAAGGCACACATACACAGATAATACTGCGGCTACATCCTGCTTTGGCAACATACTGCAGCAGGCAAGCGTACTCCACTGCAGCCCTTTAACACAACAGCCATTTTTCTTATGACCTAATGATGAAAAGCAGCTCGCGGTCTAAATCAGTTAAATGTCCTCCACATCAAAATCAAGGAAAACGATCATTTAGTCCAAACAGATGTTTGCAAGTGAACTATCTTTCTCAGACGCAGAAAGCCTGCTATTATCACATTCTCTGCAAATGCAATGTGTCTTTCTCCCTAAATATCAACTGAATTCAGGCTTTCACCAGTATATAGCAATAACAGCAACATCCACTGCTTGCTGCCAATTTCCGTTAATGACATATGTATTTTCAGTGAAGCCCTTGTCTTGCCCATAAACATATCCCCTCTGATTCGTCCTGTCTTGCCTTCTCCCCTCGAGCATGACAGAAGTAGGCGTGCTGTTGGAACACAATGGGACTTTTTTATTGAACAGCAAATGTACACACGCACACGTACACAAGCAAAACACACAGTGAAAGACACCTAGTGATCATGGCACATGAAAGGAAATACAGTGGTGCCATTGTTGGAGTATCTAGGAGTGATTTAAGGAAATGTCACTGCTGACAAGCAACCATTCAGACAGCACACATTGATGCATTTATGCAAAGATGTGCAGGAAAAGTGAATGAGATTCAAGGCAACGGTTTGGATCAGCACAAATGTGGATTAACATGAGCTTTAATGGACCAGATTAAAATAGTTTACACCTATAATGTCTTTTAACCTTTTCTTTTAACCTCATCAAGCTAGTACAAAGCAGTTTACAGTGTACATATTTCATATAAACAGGGTTGTTCAGTGTCTTGCATAAGGACACAAGGGGCTGGGGATTGGACCGCTGATCTTCAGATTGGAAGATGACCCCTCTACCCACCTGAGCCAGAGCCGCCCCCAGATGTAAGGATATTATGTTTTACTAGTTTAAATAGTGAGTGCGGCAACTGAAAACACTGCCTGTGTACCATATCACTGCTCAGTCATGTTTTATCCATTATGACTACTGTGTGATTCAGCCCACTCGCTCACTGTTTCGTAATATTATAGTTTCTTCTGTATTTCTGTGCTACCAGCACTTTATCCTGCTAAGATCATCAGCCACAGTGTCATGGGCCACCGGTCACATGTTCGCAGCTGTCATTAGAATAGGCAAACAGGTGCCACCACCAGGGAATCCCCAACCTTTCCATTGGGGGCTGGGGGGGAAGGCACGATTTAACCTATTTTATTTAATTGCCATAAAAATAATCATTACCTAATGCTTACCCATTATCAGATTAATTTTTCATAAATGCTAGCACAGTATGTCATGGAAACGTGTGTCACTGACCCTATAAATATTGTATGGTCATGAGCGGAAGAGAAACACATAACTGCACTGGAATAAAGCCAAGTATCACAGCGTTCATACAGTAGCAGTTACACGATATGCCTATAAAAGTGAAGCTTTTGGATGTCAGAGGAATAAAAGAGGCAAAGTGCGGCCCCTTTTAAATGCAAGATGGATGACTTCTTTTTCTGCAATATTGTTTGCTGGATATCAAACTTTGCATGTTAGAACCCCTGAGAATCTCTGTGTTTCCGAACACAATGGCTCCTTTCTTCATCTGAAAAGAGCTGCTACTCTAATAATACAGCTCAGCTTAAGTCTGCTAACAGTAAACAATGGCTCTAAAAGGTGGCCTTGACAAATATAAAGAAAGAACGGGGAGTGATTATTGTGCCTGAATGTGAATACAAGGACATTGAGTGAAACTCCAGACCCTCCCTTTTCCTCAGCTGCAACACCTCTGCTTGTGTGGGATGTCTACAAAAAAAAAATCACCCAGCCGCCAACAGCAAGAATGAGAGTATGTCATCCGTGACGTGAAATGAGTAACATCCTGTGAACCCCATCTTTATTCATGATATGAAGTTAGTTAACAGCGGCATGGTTCACCCTCAACAGCATGACTGCATTCGTAGTGTCATCTTGCATGAGAAGTTGAGTGGAGCATCTTGTCTGGACAAATCTCGATCCATTATTTAGCAAGTCCTTTCTTGAAAAGCAGGAGAGAAACATGTCAGGCCCCTACAACTTTTCATTCTGGCTCCATCCGTTCAAACTAGCTACCGACAGTAGTCCCAAAATCAGAAGAAACGCTGCTTGGAGCGGACACAAACTCACCACCTCACCAAATGGAAGCAGCTGTTAACAAAAACTCTTTCAACTGCTGCAGAGCTTTGCACGGATATACAAAGCACACACACACACACACACACCACTCTTGAGGAAACCATTTATAACCTTATACTGTTGAAGTGTTTTAGTTTAGATCTATAGTCTGCTTTTGTTGTCTTGTGATCATGTTTTCTGGGATTTTGTTTTGTCTCCAAACTGCAACAAACAACAAACTTCATGCTGCATTCAGTTCTACTCTCTATCAAGTAATAAGCACCAAAACCACATGTGTGGACAGTTGTTCTTCATGCATGTTATACTGCACTAATGCTGCATGCCTGTTTGCGACGGGCCCTTTGATCCTCTTAATTGGCAGGAGAACAGTCGCAACAACAACAATGCATCTGTGCCACATCGCTCGTTGCTTAGGAGTGGGTACTTACTGCTTTGGACGTTAACGGTGCCAGTGGAGTTGTCCTTCCCCAACGAATTCTCCACCACACACGTGTAATTCCCAGAATCCTCCAGTTTTGCTCTGCTGATCTGGACTCTGGAGAGTTTCCTGTGGATGACAAAGCTCACACAGCTGAGTCAGGGGAATCAGGGCTGGGAGGAAGCAGCATGGAAACGCAACAAGGGGAAACATGGGGGACAGAGAGGTAGGCAACAGGGCAAACTCTGCTCTGATAGGGATATATAATCACTTACTCATGGGGATGGAGAAGGGTATAAGAATAAAGCACTGCCCAAAATTGGCATATATGTATAGGCATATTAAAAATATTGTCATCAAGAAAGGTTTTACAATTAAACTGTCTACTTTTTTTTTCCTCAAAAGAGACCCTATTTAACTTCAGCTCACCAGCAGCCATTGTGGCGATGAGAGGTAATTACAGGGCTGAAGCATGCTGAGGTCATTTAGATCATTTACTGCAGTTATTGCTTCCAGCTAGTTGTCTTAGTTATGTAACTGTTAGTTTCCAGCTCATTATTAAGTGAGTGCTGGTTACAGGATTATCAGGGAACCTTGATGATAATTTCAACCAAGACTGAAAAGCATTAGTCCCTGAAGGGCCCTCCCTGTAAAAGAAGGCATCTGTGAAAGTTTCTACAACACAAATTCAGTTTAAAGCATGTGTTAAAGATTTATGGAGTGTGAAAAAGATCACCCCAAAGTAAAGTGAAAGGGCTGAGGGTAATAGAGTGGGCAGGGAAAAGCCTGCGTGCAGTATATCGCCCGTTGTTCATAAAAAGTGGAGGTAAGAAAAAACATTGTTGAGCAAATCTTAATCTTTAAAAAAGAAGGGGCACATTTGTTTAGAAGTTTGAATCATTGATAAGTATCAGTCAGCAAAACAAGACCAAAACTGGAGACATGAGTTGCACCTGGTTGCTGTCTTTGCCTAGTTTTATTCGGGCAATTTAACCACAGAAATCTTTGAGCACAACATGCAAGAATGTTCTGTAACAGTAAGATGAGACCACCCTGCAGGCTGAATCAGTAGGCCTATCTATACGTAGAATATCTGCATGGTGGTGCTGAGGTGCAAAACACAGCAGTGCAGGACAAAATACACACACAATGACAATAAAAAAAAGGAAATAAATCACAACATTTCACAACATAAACTAAGGATTCAGTAAGAAAATAAATAAAAACAAAGATATTTCAGAAAACACAAGAAAACTGAATAAAATTTGTGTTTTGTGAATACATTGTTGTGAAATGGTGCTTTGCTTTGTAAAAGTTGTTTTGTATCTTGTATCTTGTATCTTGTATCTTTTCTTTCTATCTTTTTCTTTCTTTCTTTCTTTCTTTCTTACTTTCTTTCTTACTTTCTGTCTTTCCTTCTTTCATTTTCTGAGGTTTGTTTTGCTGTTGTCCCTCATGCAATGTTGACAAATGCAAATTACATTTTTACTTCAATGGAAGTTGATACAAAGTATGTTTTAAGTTTTATAAATGTAAGGAAGTCACAGTGAGCTAACATGTTTGCAGTTTGCAGTGAAAAAAAAACAAAAAAACACAAGGACAGCTGATGATGAGCATCATCAACAGCTGTCAATCTTAGCTTTCAGTTTCTTTTTCTGTGACGCTGCCTGTGTAAAGCTGACATGACAAGGGAGTTTTGTACTCACTGGATGTTCTTTATTTTGACTTTTTTGTTTTTCTTCAGCTCATTGCCATCTTTGAACCATTTGTACTTAGGGAGAGGGTTTCCCGTGGCTTCGCACTTCACTATGAGCTTGCTTCCCTCGTCCACTATTATTGGATTCTTGATGGGTTTTAACTTTGGAGCCGCAGCTGAAAGGAGAGAAAGGAGAACACCTCAATGTCAGTGCATTGACAAAAACTCGATCAGATTTTTGCTTTTCGTGTAATTGTGCATTTTATGAGCCGACAAAGTAGAACAGAGAGGAGGCAATCGAGCCAATCACCATCTCAATGGACTAAGTCAACAGCTCTCTCATGTGACCTCCAGATGTGGTCACCAGAGACATCATCAACTTCGCCTCGGACTAATAAACAGGCTCATGTTCTCTCTGGTTTTGCTGCTACAAAAAACACCTGAAGCAATAGTCAGCAACCATCCACCGGCTGATGAAGAAAAATCTGCAGCCACAAACTCATGCACAATTAAAGGCAATCTATAAACAAGATGAGCCAGCAACATTATCATAGCATAAAAACTACCTTGTTGCAATTACGAGAATAAAAAGGTTGTAAAACTCTGCTGTCCTACTTTGCAAAACTCGTTAAATTCTGTCACATGCATTCAGTGAGTTCTTGTAAGTTTCATGATTCTTCCTCACTGTGTTCTTGTGGTATTTTACTGAAATTGTCAAAAATAAAATTCATGTTTTATTGAAATATAGAAAAGATCTGCGTCCAAACATGCATACATATACAACGCACAGTCACACAAACACTTGCCAGCTGACAGCTGCACACATGTTTAGGAGACGACTCATCCAGGGCGGAGCAAGAAAGAAGGGGTGAGTGGGGGTCAGCCAGGGGCTGGCTAAGATACCAACGCACACACACGCATGCACACACACAACACACTCTTTTTCTCCATGTGTAACATTGACAATTTCATGCACATGCTGAAGTATCCTGCAAATTACAGCTGTTTGCTGCACATCACCCCTAAAAGATGACAGCTGGATGAAGACAAACAAAGCATGACAAGCAAAATGAAGTGCACAAAGGTAACAACTTCAATTAAACACCTATATAAGCAGGCCCCAATAGTGATCCCTTGATGTCCTCTTTTTTTGTTGTCTCTCTTTTTTTTTTTCTTTCTTTTTTTTTAGGGAGAGAGACTGTCCTACTTCACTGACCTGGTAAAGTCAACTTGTGTGTACAAAAAGAAAAGGCTCAATGACGCTGCAGTTTTCTGCTTCTTTGTGGATTTTAAGTGGACAGTTGTGATGGATTTGGGCTGGAGTTCTGTTTTTTTATCTATAGGAACATTTTTACACTTCATGTCTGCATGAAACATGAAGGTAAGCCATTGCAAAATACTAGTCTCCATCATCATTTTCTGCAGCAGAAGTTCCTGTTATTTATCATTGATCTGTACAAAAAATATTCAGAATCCTGTATGGTGTGTAAACCCACAGATGTGAATATTAACAAGCTCTGGCTAGAACATCCAGATCTGTGAGTAAGTCCTGTATCCTCCAATGTGACACTCGAGCTAAGCTCTGCCTCCTATGGTCACTTGGCATTCATACTCCTAACAGGAGCCAGAGGTCACTGCTCTCAGTCCCAGCAAAGCATCTCTGTAATACTAGCCAGTGAACAACCTCTTAGTAGTTACAGATGAAAACTACATAATCTGCTATAACTCATTCCAATAAAAATGCTTCAGAAATTCTCACCCTTGATGTAATTAGCTGAATTTCTACATAAATGTGGCAGGACGTCTACTGTTATTTTTGCCACAAGCAGTTCACACATTAAGCAGTCACGTTTATCCCAAAATATCCAAATACTTACAACTTCTTTTTGGAAGCCACAAACAGCAAAATGTCATATTCAAAATAGCTCACAGATCAATGGAAGAGTTGTCCATTTTTAGCTCAATAGAAGCCATTTGTTACTAAAATTACCCTGCTTCTGCTGTGACAGAAGACTTTTATCTGCAAACAGCATCCTGTTGTAAAATGTGACTGATGATGTTCGTGGCATTTGGAAAATAAAGACAAGGACTCCAACACAGCAGGGCACAGCAGATGTACCTCTGTAATGTGGTACTTAGTAACTTTAACGAGCTATTAGTCTCAAGATGAATACCTGTGCTGCAACTGCCCGAGCGGCTAGTTCAGGGTTTTAGTTGCCTCAGAGTTTAGGACAATAAAACTTCCATTTATGAAGTAAAGCATAAAGCTTGTTCTGTTGAAAATCATGAGAATATGTAGGCAGAACATGTACATTTTACATCAACTCTGCAAGTCATGCGGGTTTACTGATGGCCTGCAGCAAGATCAAATACTTAGCATCAGATTCCTGATGGTTCAGATGAACATTATTACATTTTCTGATGTTTTATTAGTATAATATGCTACATGAGACTTGTTGCAGATAAAACCTGCGCAACGTCCTTACTGGCTCCCATCATTTCTCACAAATGGAAAATTACCAAGACCCGACTGTAAGTACTGAGTGTCATGTTTGATAAGCCAACGGTGCAATGAACTCTGATTTCACTATAATTAGAAAATTATTTTCTAATGTTTCCCCAATTATTTGAAAGCATACAGAACCAAACTTTGAAAAGTCTGCATGAGCCCAAGTTCCCAAGTCTGTACAAGTGAACCTCTGCACATCATTCCCACACACCAGACTAAGCTCATGCACATTGCCTGAGGAAAGACCTGTCAGTCACAGTCAAAAAGCTGCAGGAATGAGGTTGCACCGACCATATAGAACAACGTTTAGTACTTTGTCTGGACACAAGTCTGTCCTTGCCAAGCAAATTAAACAAGCTTTGTCCTTGACTGAAGAAGTTACAGAAACACAGGACTGCACTTTTCATCAGCTCAGCGAGCCAGATGTCTGAGAGGGTCTGCTTTATCTTTAAAACATACACTTCTAATGAAGACCACATCTCTGACTTTTGATGGTAACATTAAACCATGGAAAGATCAGTCTTCATGTCAAATAATGAGTAATGGACTGGCAAAAGTTAATGCATGTTAATTCCACTGATTGTAATGAACAACTTCTAACAAGAAAAAGACAAATCTTTATCACTGTAAATACACACACACACACACACACACAAATCCTGCAGACAAATAGTTGTTGCATTTTCCATTACCCCAGTGGAAAACGTGTCCGGCAGTAATGATAAACCCTCCTCTCAACAACAGCCTGATTCTCTCTTTTTGAAGCACAGGGGCAGCTGCAGACATGGACTATAAAAACCCAATTTGAGAATAGAAGCTTATCTGGCGTGTCAACAGCTCATGCCTTGGGTAACAGTTGGAGACTTCAGCCCACAGAGTTTTTCAAAAACAAACTTACTTGGTGAATTAACAATCCATTGCCCTTATTATTGAGTTAACATTTTTGTTTCATTTCCAGGAGCTTAGAAAAGGAATCTTAGGCATGCCTTTGTGTTTCTTTTAGACAAAGTATCCCTGATTACTGCGGTGTTATGTCACTTCAATGCACGTTGTCAAAATGTGACAAATTGCATAGTGAGGCAGCGAGAGAAATGGGTTTTGCATGTGGGAATGGTCTTCGGTCACTGTACCAAACATCTGTTCTAAGAGATCACTTCAACAGTGTCACACAAAAACCAACACACTTTCACCAAATAACTATCTTGTACATTCTTGGAATTGTTTCCAATGTTTTGATTTTACCTGCCATCCAGAAAACCATAAAGACTAGCTGAATTCTTTTATCAACACTTAGCTGAAGTAATGAGTGCAGTTTTACAAAAATGGGGGTCATTATGAACATTTTGGAGATAATCTTTTGATTTTTATCACTTCTCATTTCCAAACAATTCATCAAAGATAGAAAGTGCCAAATGCATGAGACTGTGTAGTTTTATGTGTAAAACTGAGTATAAAAAGGCAAAAAACAAAAATAAAAGAGGAGTGGGGAATATGGATTATTTTCTCCAGATTTACACAGCAATGAGCACGAGGGTACTCATAGACATCCCAGTTCTTGTTAAATTTCACACAAGTGCAAAGGCCTGATTTCCTGCTATTTTTAACCACAAATGGATGCAGATGCTAATTAATCATTGACAAATTAATATGTTGTTAGCTTAAAGAATGAGGGACACAGAAGCTTCATGTGCAAGCGATGAAGACTGATGGATCATGGTTAGCTGCTCTTTAAAAAGACCTTGGAAGTCTGAAGAACCTCTTGAGCCAACTATTATCTGGTGCCAGAAAGTAGAACGATACCCATTCTCTTCCTAAAATTGCATTAACACCGGCATCCCAGCACATAACCTTTACGCCTGGCTGCAGTAATTTATAAGTGATTTATCCTCCATCAAGGGGCCACAGAAACGACATAAACAAACCGCACATTCACTCTCACTTTTATGGTCAATTTAGAATCACCAATTAACCTAACATGCGTGTTTGCGGACTGGGAGATGAAGCCAGACTGTCCAGAGGTAATCCACTCTATTTTATGAAAACAGACAGCAAAACAAAATCACCACATACCAAACTAATAAAAAAAAAAAAAAAAAACAGTATCACATTCTCATTCCCAGTTCAACATATGCTGGTGAGCAGGACTAGGCAACTCTTTGAAGTCCTCTTCCAGTGCGTGGAGTACTGATCTACATCCCTGTCATGCTGCGTGAGGATCCATCGTCTGAAACATGAGGCTGGAGGAGTGGTGAAGTATTACCAGAAGGCCCATGATTTCCAGCCAGGACACCAGAGTTTTAAAGGCTGCTCACTGAGAACCATAATTATAACAGTAACTATAAGAAGACAGCTGTCAATACTTTTTTTTTAGTGTAAGTGGATGGTGGAGTTAACCTAGCAAAGATAACGACAATGACAGTCGCAAAGAAAAAATGAAAAAAGAAAAACTGTCTATTTTATAAATCCAGTCCAAATGCACAGGAAATACAATCACTCTAAAGATAAATGAATACATATTTACCGTACCAAGCAGTTACCAAGCAGTCTTTGGCAATGATGGGCTTTCTGGAGTTTGTTCCTTACTCATGTTCTTCATGATGACTGCCGGAACCTCATCTGAATGTCTTTATAGCATTTCATGAACTCACATACCCCAGTTTCCTTTTCTGCACAACATATAACAGTTGTAACATGCCATCAAATCCACTCTGGAGTCTGGATACAGCTGGAGGGCACTCTGTGTGCTATATGGTTATTGTTAGAGCTGTAGTTCTTGGTATAAATGGCCCCAACTCTGGGGCCAGGGGGGAGGCATGTTCATTCTTGCTATGCTTGGGTTCTTTCTCTTTTTTTGCCACTATTTGGGCATTAAGTTCAGTAAAACCTTTACAGTGTTAAACACACTTCAGATTAGACTGCACATTAAAACATCTTTCCAGCCTAATAACAGGAGGGATTAGCTTTGGCATTAGCCTAACAACGAGGGGTTCTGACCAAATTTCCTATGTGACGCCATGTGAGAATGGGTGGGTTTATGTTAACGTACCTCAAAAGGAGATGGTGGACAATCATCTCTTTTTGTCTATTTGAGTTTTGAGTAAGAGTTAACTGCAGACCGTTCCTAATAGTTCTGAGAATACTTAATATGGAAAAACTTGTATAAATTTGGTAGAAGTCGGCATAAACATCAACAGCTTAGATAAACATCTTAGTTATGGTCATTGACATCACATTCTGTTTGAAGTATTTAAACCCCCAGCAAGTTAAACCACTGCTGCTTTAATTACCTTTCTCAGTACACTTGAGGGGTATTTAGTTGTTCTTATTCATAGCTAAAACATGAGTAGTTAATATATTCATTTAATTCTCAGCTGTGGTTTTAAATGTTATTACAATTGCACTTCTGGGACAAAAAAAAAGATTGTAATATTTTGTTGATTTGCTGTTGTTGTCTCTAAAAAGAGCAGCAGATGACTTTATGAACCACTTTACATGCACCCTCCGTGGAAAACACTCCTCATATCAAGCCAGTACGATTTGATCAGATGATAATGTTGGGTAACTGTTTCTTTGGATGTTTTACAAGCAAAATCTGTTCAGAGGAGTACGATATACAAATACACAAAGCTGAAGTTAAAAAATGTTTGGAAAAAGTCGCACACTTGGCAGGTTATTGGAAGAATCATTTGTCTCATGCTTCTTTCAAGCATTCAGATCAATGGAAGGAAGCCAGTTATTAAAATCATACTCTTGCCAAAGCTGAACAGAAGAAAAGAGAAAAAGTCTTTAGTGATGTTGTTTGTTCTTCTTTCTGCAAAGAAATACATTCCAGTTTTACATAACTGATACATCAAGCATGATTGTAATTGCCAAATGTAATTGTTGAATGTTGTCACTCCCAAAACCCACTCGTATCGGCCCGTATAAGACGCTGACTGGTGGATGGGTGGACAGACACTTAAAGCCTTTTCTTTTGAACTTGAGCTTTTGAATCTCCCTAGAATCCATGTGTCTTGCAACACAATGGTGTTGCAGGCAAGAAAAAGCAAAACAAAACAAAGGAGTTTCACAAACAGACCACAAAGATTCGTATTCAAATGAATGAACTGTGAGTTGACTCCCCTCCATACAAGGAGCTATGTAGAATGAGCCACCGTGCCAATGTCGAACTCTGCAGGACTATCGTTCACTTTTGGCCATATGTTCTGGTTGGCACCACGGCTACGTCCTTCTGGCTCCATCTGGCAACTAACTAACATGCCAATGCTAAAACAAGGAAGTTTGAGTGACAGCAAAATAGGTGCATCCAACCAAAGTAAGTGTGATCTGTGTATAATCCTCTAGTCCTTCTACATGCCACATCTATTACTGATGCTGGTTAAATGGGATTTGCATTTACAATTAAAGGAGGAAGAGAAGGATGGTGGGATATGGAAGCCCAACATAAGCGGGCGGAAAATTCATCAACAAGCACAGAATCTCAACAAGTCCAAACTTAAATCTGCAATTTTCGCCTGAAGACTTCCTTCAAACTAAGGTTGATCATGTTTTGTAGCAACGTTTTCTGTTAAAGCAATGTTTTGTTCGAAAAAAAATTACCAGTTTGTGCTTTAGATTTGCTATCTTTTAGGTCAGTGATTGTCAACTGGTAGGTCGTGGCACAAAAGTGGGTCGCAGGGCCGTTTCACTGGGTCACAGGGCTTTGCCCAAAAAAGGTAAATGTTCTTATTTTGAGTCTTTTTGAATCTTCATCTCAGAAGCTGAACATTTTTATTTCATATTGCACAAAAGCACCGGTGAGTGATCAATGGTGCTACTGACTGAATATAATCAGTACAGGGCAGGATTATCACAGCCACAGTTAAATCAAGATTCTTGAAATCTCGTGTTTTAATTCAAATTTAATTCATTTAGTGTAAAAAGGAATATTTTACTCATCAGACTTTTATTTTATTTGTCTTTGTATACTGTGATATTCTGTACTATCTCAGTTTCAAACTGAACCATGAATAAATTTGTGAGGTTACACATTTCTGGGTCACAGTTTGTCATTAAGGGGTGATGGTGGGTACCCTGAAGCCAGACCAGTCGAGAACTGCTGTTTTAGGTTATCACTGTTGAGCTTCAGAGTAAACATAGACATTTTTGTGAATAAATTAGTGGGTATATCAGGAGTAAAATTGAAATAAAAGTATTTTAGTGAGGTTTTTTTTTTTTTAGCTTTCATCGGTTACCAGCACACATAAAAGGTTCGATCTTCCCTCTCGTAAGAGAAATTAGCTCAGTTAGTTCTGTTAGTTGGGAGTCGTCATCACTGCTTGGTCTAAATACAGGTCTCCACAAAACAGTTTGTTGTTGATCTACAGATCTGTTTCCATTTTAAACGCATGGGAGGTTAGTACAAGATAAAAAGCATCCAGCACAAAACAAAACCAAATCTGCATTACCACCTTCAGTATGCACCCAAGCCAATCCATGCTAAAAGGAGTCCTGTCTTAATGTAAGATAAGTAGGAGGTGCAAGTTTATGAATTATAACATCTTCAAAGCTGCACAGAAATATCTAATTACAGTGCTGCAGCTGCAACAAAGTTGGTGCACAGTCTTTTGTTTCCTAAGGTGCCATTTCTTTCGATGGAGACTGACACTTTGGCAGAAATGTGTTTTTCAACGTCTGTAAAAGTTCCCCTGTTGTAACCCTGGGCCTGTTTCATTAAAACAGCCATGCAACCTTCTCTAAAAAGTATCAGCTTACGCCCACAATACACACAGCTTTTAAAAACGAAGACGTGAAAGGAAATCATCATGTAACAGCGCAGCAGCGCTTGTATGCCCTAAATCAACACCTTGAAATTCTTTCTGCTCCAAATCTTGTAGAGGTCACTGCCAGTAAAAGGGCAATTACAGCTGAGAAATACCTCCTGTGAGATAATTTCTTCAAATTAATGAGCAAAACTAACTTTTCAGGGAACATTAGCGACACAAGACAAACCTACCCCCTTCCCCTGTGATCCCTTTGATGGTTGACTGACAGCCTGAACAGATTTCTCATGTTTATATACAATTAGAGTTTGACACACCTCATCCAGTCATGAACGTGCGCACATGCAAGCACGCAAAACATTGTGTAACATCAAATTATCTGCATTTCAGATCACTACTGCATCTATGCAAATTAGAGAAAGAAATCTATCCAGATTCACATTAGACCCTCAAAGCAAGTTAACTACCAACTCAGGACAGAAAACAGAAGTTGTGGACAAGGAGTAATAATACTGTTTGAAGCATACATTTATATTCATTCTGCTTACTTTTTGGGGAGGGGGGGGGGGATACTTTCACAACAACTCTTTGGAGATTTAAAGGAACTAAATGAGACAAACAGAAATTTCATCAGTGCTTTGGTTTGCTGCCTTTTTCATTTTGCTTGACCTATTTTCCAGTGTTAAATTCTGGGAACACCTGATGTGCTGTGTGTAGCAGTGCTGACAGCACATCTTCATTTGGACTAACTTTTACACACACAGAGGTTTCTCAAAGGCTACCCATTTACCCAGTACTGTGATAGATGAATCGCGATTGGGATTACCAGTTCACAAATGAAATGGTAATTCCAAGTTAATCTATGGTGTTCTGGATCATGGCTTGATAAATGACATGACACATGTCCTATTTACAGTTACTGTATTAAATGCACATTACTACCATTCTACCAGAAGGCAAATCCTGTTTATTTTCACTTGTCTACTTTTGTGAAAAGGAGAGAAAATAAACCAGAATAAGCAAATTACACACAGCTGTTCCCGGTGTGTATAGAAAGTGTGTTGATGATTCACAGAGACACCAAAAGGAGGGGGATATTCTGCAAGTACTTTACGTCCAATGTAGTTTGGGGAGCTGTTTATTTCACATGTTTATAGCTCATGATAAAACTTGGAATGAGGGCCGGCATTTATTTATATGCTCAACTCTATGTGAGCTTAAAAACATTATATTGATTACAAATGACAAAACTATAACAGTATTTTTTTTAATAAAAATAAAGAACATTAAAAGATCTGAAAGTTCTGTAATCCTTTTTTTTTTTTTTTTTTTTAAATTATCACCCTCAATCTGTAGGTTTATCTGCTGTAGGCTGACGGGGTGACATCACTGAGCAAAAAATGTCTATCAAGATGAAGCCTGAACATCCAGTATCTGATTGAGCATGGAATGATACAGATAAAAAATAAATAAAGAAAAAAAGAAAAAAACTACAGTAATAATCAAGCCATTGTCTTTAAAGTGTCACTGAAATGGGGGGGCTGGTCTTCCCCATGACCTCAGGTCAAACTAAAGTGACTTGCTGCAACTTGTAGCTTCCACAACTGAAAGCGCACATTGCAACCTTCATGAATCCGAAAGACAAACAGTGATTCAAATGACAAAGGTGCTTCTAGAAAAAAGAAATCCCAACTTCTATCCTGGATGACTCACCACAAAATTAAGACGAGCAGTGAAATCACTGAAGCAAGACTTCAAACGCTAGCGCTGACCATGCAGGCACATGGTTTTCTGTCATACGCACTTTTTTTCAAACCTGTTTTTTTGTTTGTTTTTGTTAATTTGACATGGATGACACATCATGTGGATTAAAGACAGTCTTTAAAACTCAATCATAGCTGGTGACATGTTTTCTGAGGATTCATTTACTGAATAAACTCGGGATCTGTGAGATCCACTGCTTCTTCTAAAAGTTCTCATTTTTTTTGCAGGTTAGATCTCATTTGATTTCCACACAGTACCAAAGTGCTGCCAAAACCAGATGTGAATCTTTCATGTTGACCACTGGAAGATCGACTCATGTGACAAACTGATCGCAAGCTTTGACAAGGAAAGTGAATTCTTACTTTGCCCCACATTTCTGTCAGAAGGTATGAAAACTAAATTATAAACTTTTCTTTCTCTCTGTCACTCTTTTTCTCTGACACACATATACATAAATAAAAACGTGTAACACAGAAAGTAAATTCATTCAATTTTACCTGCAGTGGGATCTTCCCCTTTCTCCTTTTGCCCTTTTTTCCCTCCCTTTCTTTTCCCTTTCTTATCTTTCTTCTTGTTCTCCGTCATGCTGTTAGAAGAAAGTAAATCCTCGCAAGAAAAGACAGGAAAAAAACTTTAGTCCTTTTTGGGAAACTGTGGCAAGTGGGCACCACTAAACTCTGAGCCCTTTAAGAGCGTCTCTCCTCCTATATAGACTCACACCAATCAAGTACAGCAAGGAACCACCTACTCACAGAGGCTGAGGGAGGGAGAGGAGAGAGAGAGAGAGAGAGAGAGAGAGCAGGGAACGAAAGGTAGGGAGTTAGGCATGGAAGAGGGAGGGAACAAGGAAGGCATTTCCCATTCCATTATGGCAATCAACCCTTCTCTTACAGGATCTTTCAGATAAGCAGTGACTCTTCCAGCCCCTGCAGCCACAGGAGACCAGCACGAAGGCAACTGGTCCCAATGAGCCCACACAAAAATCTCCAACTCCATGACTGCTGCCGCCAACTCTCGTTTGCTTACCCCAGACAGCATCTTCTCCCCTCTCGTGACCCATGTAAAAGTGAAAAGAGACCAGTTAAACTGTCCCTTTTTGCGCTGCTGACCCCACCCAGATAAGTCAGGCGGAGACCTGCCCTTGCCAGGTTGATGTTGGGCTCCCAGAGCTCCTCACATCTGGTTCACATTAGCAGAGAACAGATTCTGGGGATATGCGTGTGTGAGGTGCCAAATGTCAGATTACAATCTGTGACAGACTGCTCCTTGCAGAAATTACACAAGAACATCCTCAGCATGGCCAGGCTGCTCCCCTTCCTCAGCCCTCTTGTCTGTTCATAAGTGTCTTGGTACTACAGGCGAGTTTCAGCTTGTCTGTGGCTGTAGCTCTCTCTTCACTGTCGCTGTTAGCCAGGTGTCATCAATGTTCATGCAAGGATAAGGATATAGCATTGTGGGGGAAAAAAAGCTCTATATTGACTTTTTGATATATTTCTTTTCATTAAAAATTAAAATCAACATTTTCTTTCTTTAAAAACATATCAGATATTTTACCTTTTACTGCTTCTGAATTGTTTTTCAGACAGCAACGTAAAGGAAAACAGAAATAGATGAGATAATGGTAAAACTTGATGACCAGCAGTAATAAATGAAGAATAAAATATTTCTTCAACATACTGAATGTCTTTACAACAAGTTTTGTGTATAATAAACCTCATCATTCGTCTCCGTCCTCATTTGACATGAAGCCGAAAGAGGGACGGCATCAACACAGTCTTACTTCAAGCTGTTATATCAGAGAAAGGTTAGTACCATGGTTGCTCAACTCCCCTACCCTGCAAAGTGGCAAAAAAAAGGAAAAAAGAAAATACATTCAAACAACTGCAGTGAGTCTCAATGAAACTAGGAGATGAGTCATCTGTGGGGCCATCCCCGGGTTTGTCTCTGTCAAGCCTTCAGAGAATTCTTGACGTTGCTCGGGAGTAGGCGGCGGCAGCAGGGATTGAAAGGGGCAGCGCAAGGGTCATGTCTTAACAGGTCAGTGCACTCAATAGCAGAAGCCTCATCTGTGGGCAACAGAGGTCAAATCGAGGCCAAGGTTTCACACACCAACCAGCTTCACTGCAGAACTTTTTTTCCTGCTAAAAAAGCAAATTGCTCTTTCCTCGCCCCTCCTCTGCTCCCGATAGTTGTTCTCCGTGATCTTATCTGTCAGCAGAGGTAACCGTGGACTGGCAGGGGCCATGGTGTGAGAGAGAGCTGCTCTTGTGGGCTATCTCCTCACAATCTTAACACACACTTCCTCCATCACTGTTCAACAAGATGTGACTTGCACCCAGACCTGTATGTCTGTGCGTGGCCATGCCGTTCATTTATGTGTCAGAAATGTGAGGATATATGACGTCAGGAACTTTTGGGTATGATTTACTGCGTGACTAAATGCATCTGTGAAAATATGTACTTGCAACATTTTCTAGTCTTCTTCCATCAGGATCCTCCATGTGGTTTTCAAATTGAAGCACACAAGATCCCAGTGAGGGAAGACTTTAGAGATGAACGGTAAGAATGTTTGGATTGTGTTAACCTTCGGCATTAATAACTAGCTCTTCTATTAATACTTCAGTAAACTTGTCAAAGTGAGCAGGGCATCAAACATAGTTTATAATTTGAAACACTTATCACCATGATTCCAGAAGTTTTACCAAAACTACCTGTCAGCTCTCTTCTCAATTGTCACATTGAAAAAAAAAAAACATGCAAACATTAGAGTGAAAACTAAGAGATCATAGGTGAATGAGCACAGTGATAAATTTTATTTTATTTTATTTTTTGCTTACAGAGGCTGTTTCACAAGCTCTGAACAAGTCCAATGAACATTTTTCTTTATGCCCAGACAGAAATATTCTCATAGACAAGTGCGTCTAGATTTATTTCTCTATTTTTTTTTTGGTTTGTTTGTTTTTCCTGCAAAAGTTGAGAGCATCTGCTGTTTTTCAACAGTCGTGGGCTGTTCTTGGATCAGTGTCTGGAGGTGGAGGGGCACTATGGGCTTGTGTGAGAGGAGCATTACTTTAACAGTACATCTGAAAAAAGAAATAATTAAAAAATAAAAATAAAGCCCCCAACAGTATGTGTACAAACTCAGTCAAAATGAATGTAAAGTAGCGTCCAGACATTTGACAGGTAACCCATATCTGCTTGTCTCCTAATCCTTCCTTGCTGCTCCCAGGAAAGGGGAGACAGCTTTCCTGTATGATGGAGCTGAGCAGCTCCGTCCTAACAACAGCATACCTGCACATCATCACAGTGATACTTCTCAGCAGCACTCCTGCCCTTTCACAGGCATGAAAGTTTATCTTTTTTGACATAATGGCTTTAAATTGCCATTAGGTTATGTTGTTTACATCTGTCTGCTTTTTTTGCCAACAAAGTGAACATGGGTGGGTATGTGTGCAGGGGGAAAGGGGAGGGGGGGTTTAAGTAGCGTACATTGCCTGCTTTTTAAGGCTCATCTGCAGTTTTAATTCTCAAAGGTGAAGCGAGGGCTGGGGGTAGAGAGAGGACAAAGCCTCAACAAGAGACAAAAATGAAAGAGAGGATAAATGGAAAGAGTGGAAAGAAGGAAGGAGGGAGGGAAGAGGGAGGACAGAAGGTAAAAAGTATGACAGGGGGATTTGAGAGTAAAAATATAGACCTCTTTATCAGATGACAGAAAACAGCCCCACCTGCCGATACTCCCCTTTTAATAAGGCATCTGCTTCCTTAGCAGACCACGCAATGTTGTTGTGTTCCAACAAAACAAAATGCTTGCTATCTGATTGCAGAGATAAAATCCTGCTCACGCAGCTGCAGTCTCTGTTTTAGTAGAGACAAAGAAGATTGTGTGAAACTTAAACTTGTCATCATGCGTATAGTCTGCTGACAGTCTTGATGCTTTCCATGTATGAACTGTAAGTGTCAGTGTGAGTTCAAGAGTGTGAATGACCGACTAAAGATGAGAAGCATGTGACAAGACTCTGAGGACTTGTGTCAGTGTGTGGTCTAGTGTAGCCCCTTGAAGGGGAGTCATGACACAACCAATGCCAGTGACATCTGGAAGCCTGAGGAAAGGACTATTTTTTCAAGGTCAGCTGTGGCAAGGTGAACGGAGATCTGAAATCTGAGTGTTACGCATGACTCTGCCCACTGACAGCTGAGATCCAAAACACAGAAATGACATTCACTAACTCATTAACAACACAGAAAACGGATGGATGGATTCAAATCGAGTGTGACTATTTGGTTTTGACAGAGAGCAGCCGGAAATCAAAGGGAAACGGCAAGAAAGAATTTAAGCGTTTAAACAAGGAAGTGATCCTGGGTGGATTCGGCTCTTTGACGTTTCCACAGCACATAGCTGTCACCATGGCAACCGCAGTCTTAAGGGTAGCAACTAGAGTATGTGAGCGAGATGTGGAAGGGCGGAGAGAGGATGAGGGACAGAAACAAGAGAGAATGCGAGTGAGAAAAGTGGGAGATAATGCATAAGTGAAACAGTGAGAGAAAGAGTGAGAAAGGCAGAAAGGAAAGAGAAATAAGGCAGCGGTGCAATGAGGAGAGAAGAGGTGGAAGCCAGGAACGATGAGCCAAACACAGAAATGCAGAGAGATGTATCTACTGAGCAGCTGCAGCCTGGCCACTGTATCGCTCCAATAAGAGAGATGTCCATGAGTAAGCCTGTGCCAAGCCTGCTGGGAAGCACTGCAGTAGCATCTCAGAGAGGGAGAGATGACAAACATCAGCACTGAGCATGCTCCACTGTCAAGGCCACTGAGAAAATGAAATTTCAGCTTTTTAGGCTCCCAGTTTGTGCAGTTATTCAGCTCTATTCCGGTCTCCATCTGCTACAGAGACTTTAGCTTTGATGAGCACATGACACCTCTGAAACCACTTCTGCTTCAGATGTGATTCCACACTGGACACTGTTTGATTGATGTGTCTGATAAGTGATTGATCTAATCTTAAGAGGCATCTTCCTCACTTATGGCCACATCGACTCATATTGTGACAGGTTTGATTGGGGGCTGAGAGAGACAAGAGTTGAGCATAGCAACTAATCAGCCAATGGGGCATGATGCTGCAAACAACAGGATACTATAGCACCACACACACACACACACACACAGCCCTGCAACCAGTTGTGCTTTCAAACTCTAACTGACCATCATCCTCCTTATCAAGACATACACTCGAGCTGAGTACAGAACAACCCTCTTTCTTTCCTTCCTTTATTCTTTCTTTCTTTTTTGTTTTGATTGGCTCTTCATGCATGTTCTGCAGACAGACAGACAGACAGACTTGCACCTACATGGAGATGCAGTTGTGTAACTGATGTGTAACTGATGCCTATCTTTTGCATCGGCCATGGTTATGTGATGAGTTTTGTGGTTATGGTGCGTTTTGTTTCCGTGTGCTCTAAATATACTGCGCTTGTGAAGAGCACAAAGTGTAGCTGAAAAGAGAAGAAAGAAGCAGCAGAAGAAGATCAGTTGTCATTTAACTTCCTCAGTAAAACAATACTGTGGTTTGTGATAACACCTGTGATATAAATTAGCATCGCAGCTGGTATACTGACTCTTGTATGCTATATTTAGAGTATATTTACACTACAGAAACATTTGTCAAAAGTAAGATTTTAAAATAGAACAAAATCTTTAATAACAGACGCTGAGAGCATGACTTTGATCCACTTAAACAAAAATCTTCTCTATCTTCTTAAGGCTGTTTGTATGATTGGATCTCTGTCTCTTTTACACTGTAATTTTCCTCAGTTTAAACATATTTATTTTAAGTCTGTCCTGCTGTCTGTCTCTCCGCCTGTCTCCCTCCCTTGTGTCTGAAGGAGAGATAAAGACGTCCGTGCGACTGGGAGCAGATTGACTTGAGCATAGCGGCTGGAAGCAGATCTCCTCCACCTCCTCATCCTGCTCTTCCTCTCCTGCTCTCGCTCCAGATGAATAGACAAACAGTCTCCCACATGCTCTCACAGTTTATCAAACACACACCCACATAGGAGCAGGTCTTCATGCAAACACATATGTGCGCTCTCACCAGAGATAACAACACACATTCAATCTAAGTGTCCTCAGGCGGACAAAGTATACAATGTCACACTCAAATACAAACACATCCCGTCACACACGCACAAACCCATGCAAACACACAGGTGCATCCACATGTAAATACTGCAGAGGAAGCACATGAATCGCTGATACATTCAAAATGGACCTTTTTTCCACTTGGAGCGTAGTAAATATAAACCACTCGCCTGTGTGACACCATACTTGATTTACAAAAGGGACTTTTAAGACAAGTGAATCATGGCATAACAAACAACGTTGGATTTCTTTCCATTGCGCACACATTTTCACAAAGTTTTTTAAGCATCTTACAGGCTGTTACAGATTGCTTTAAAACTGTGAAATCAATAATATCAAAGAAAATGTTATCGTTTTTCTTTTCTAATCTTGATCTCACAAAAACTTGTTTTTTAGAGCAAACGTGACTTCAAAAAAGACATTATTCAAATTAAAATTAAAATTGGAACTGGATTATTTAAATTTAATAACGTAACAGTTAAATCTCACTTTGTTTTAGGTGAATATCAATGGGCTTTTCTTGCATTGTGTAAAATGCAGAAATGTACATTTACACAAGGGAAAACACGGGAGGTTTGTGCTCTTATCAGCAAACCCCCTCTTCAAAAACATACAAGCATCCGCTTTCTGCTTTGCATTCTTCGCATCGAACCAAATTCCTCTTGCACTCTGCACTTGTCCTTTATCTACAGAATGTGCTTTTAGAGCAACACAAACATGTCAGGATGAGGACACAGTAAGGAGTTTCACACAGAGTGAAAGCTTTGCTCGAGTCATTTGCATTTCTGCTTGTGCCTCTCTTGGCTGAGCTCGAGCTTATCAAAAATATGTCTTATCTCTTTGTTTGTTTTTCACCAACTTAGGCTTTTCCTGGAAAACAAGCCACTACGCATGTCTAAGCTTAGATCATCCTTTGGCGGCACAAGCCCACACATCAAGGCTCAAATTGAGTGAGCTTGATAAGTGGGCAAGAGAGTGGTCCCAGTTTGCCAGGACGGCCTCACGCAGTGCTCTGGGAAGCGAGGCATGGCTGACAGGAAGCCAGCACTGTAGTTGGGTCATCTCAAAACGACAAGATGACTGCACAGGCACACACACACAAAAAAAAAGAAAGAATGAAAAAAAAAAACTGTTACAGTAAATCCATTGCCAAACACATCAGTGACTGACAGCACCAGGACTAAGAAAGAGGTCAAAGATGGCTAAAGCTATAATAGCTCTTTGAGGCAGGCCACCACCAGTGAGAGCAGCTTAGTGATGGAGGTGCAGAACCAAAGCTTTAGCCTAAAATCTAATAGTTGAATTTCAGCCAACAGGGTATTAATGTTGCTCAAAAAGAGCTATATATTCATAATATCATACTAAATCATGATTCTGTGGGAAGTGTTGAATCACTCAGATGTGGGAGCATGGCTGACAGTCTGGATGCATGCGCTGAGATCCAATGGTTCGCCAATAATTTTATCAAAACTATGCCATACAGCATGAAGATAATGAAAGGAGAAAGCAACCGTTGTATCATTTTTCATGTTATGTTTCTATTCCTCTGTAATGCTGGCCTGCCTACATTTCTTTTCTGGCTCATGGAAACTTCAGGAAAGATTTGTAAGTGTAATGTCACGGAGACAACAGGGGAATGAAAAGAAACATGCCTAGACAATGTGGAGCAAAAGTACACATCCCAACAGATGCAATGGAGTAAAGCGGAAACAGGGCTCACACTACAGAGACCTTCTGTAACGTTGATCTGACTGACTTTTGCAAGTATGACAGACCTCTGCAAGGAATGTTGCTTTCTCATTTAGGGTAAAACACCCCTGGAGTTAAGGGGTATCGATATCACAAGGGAGTTATATTCCTCTTTTGTCTACATTTGCTGGAGAGAGGTGATGGTTATTGTGCCGGTCTGTGGGCCAGCTGGGACACATCTCAGTTCACCCCATGCACATACACACACACGTGCGCCCACACACACATACGCATTCACATACTGAGGCTTGCTGTACGCTGCTCACTATCTTTCAACAACAAGCTGAGCAGGGACCAGACGGAAAGAGGTCCTATTTGTGCAGGAAGATAAATACACTTCTGCACCCAGTCCTGTCCCCTCCAGATTAGAGCAGCACAATAATGAGCAGGAGCAGTGGTGGAAGGTCAGAAGAAAGCAAAGGTAAAGGACAAAGGAACAGCCTCCTAACAAAACACATACCTCTGCACACATTGCACATGTCTGTGAGCAATCACAGACAGTCATGCATGACTTTATTTGTTATCTTTAGCGCTTTCTATTCAGTAGCTTTCTGCACTCGCAAGTATACTTTTTTTCTACCCGTTTTGTAATTTAACTAATCAAATGAGTAGGTTTCGATGTGAAGCTAGTTTCCTCTTACATATGAATGCACCTCTTTGGTGATCCATTGGTTTTTGTTTTCATTCCCAATTCATTTACTGTGATAAAGCTCCAGAATGAACAGCTATATGGTGCGATAGTTAAGCGGAAGCACAAAGAGTGGACAAGAGTTTCTATGAGTGGGTGTCAAGGTTCCATTCATCTTATAGTGGGATGATAGTGAGGTTAAATGTGTCTAAACATCCACACTGGTACAGTAAATACTGAGGAATGCCTGTGTTGAGCTGTTGACAAGTTTTGCTTCTGTGAGTCAGCTGTGGTATAATCTTTTATCAGCTCCTCCTCTCTGTTACATTTAATCAGACCACAAAATTAGGCAGCTGATCTCCTCTCTGCTCTGAACTCATGTTTATATTTTCCTTTTTTTTCTTTCTAAATTTCTGTCTCAAAGTAGGAGACCCATGTTAAGGAAAACATGATCTTGTCCTCCACTTCCAAACACTGCTAACAAGCCATTCCATTCTGTGTAAAGTCTTTTCATGTTAAGACACACATCAATCCACACCTACAACATACCTGAGGAAACAAACCTTCTCTCAGGATATGCACTGTGTGTGTGGGGTGAACATGGCCGGACACGTCTCTTAAACACACCGGGAGGCGCCCGGCAGGAGTGCCGGCAGCCCACTTTGAGAAGCTGCGCACAAACACAGTTGCCCTTCCCATGGTCCTTTTGTTCCCTATCGTCTTGTTGAAGTTCCTGTCATGGACACTGTCAGCTTTCTATGGACATTTATAACTGGCAGTTTTGTTACACTTTAGGTTGAGCTCTCACCGCAGTGTAGGTTTTTTCATCAGGACTGCATGACACTATCCATACGTCCACACTTGAAACCTTGCACCGACGCTGGCCAGTTTCCGATGCTGGCCTCCGTACAAGCAACTGATGCAGGGATTGTAGCTCACCAGCTAAGAATTACAGCAAATCTTCTTTACAGAAATTCAGACAATTACACAAAGAATTACGCCGACAAGCACCAGTATGCAACCAAACAGATTCTGGGAAAAAATACTTAAAAGGATTTCATTCCTTATGAAACCTTCTGGACTCGACCAACTGACAAATACTATTTGAAAAGAGTACATTTGAATGAAGAGGCGGTATTTTGCGAGTAAGTCAGTAAATATACTCTTTTAACTGTATGAATGGTGACAGGTTCCAGGCAACTCTATTTCCAGTGTTTACAGAACAAGTTGTATAACTATAGCTCGACCACCCCCCATGTTCTCCACCCTGAAAAAAAAATTAAAATTCTGACACAGTTGTTCATCACATCAAATCAAGCTGTAACAAAACATGTTCATATCTACAGATAAGACCTCGAGAAGACGAGAATGTGTGTTTAATGAGAGCTAAATAGTGTCCTCGGGCTTGTGTTGAATGAATGCCAGGGAGAGTTGACAGCAAAAGGTTATCTCCTTTAGTGTCATGTTACTTCCTGTGAGTCTACCTGACACCTTGGTGAGGAGATGTTGCAATGAGGTTGCACCCACACCTGCTGATGGAAAACTTTGGTATAAACACAGTAATAAATCAATTCTCTGGGCTGTGTATTCTTAACAGGGCTTTTATGCGTTTTGAAATAAACCGCCCTCCATATTGCACCACTGACCAACACAAACAGAGGCGCAGGATGGGGCATACACACCACTATTATTCAAGTCAACCCTCCTCTGAATACTTGGAAACCACATAGTGAAGCATTCGTAACAAGCTATAGTAATTCTGCCATAAACTTTGGCAGCATTTGTTGGTATTCCACATTGTTTTGGATGATAATATTCCCCTCAGCTTCCAGCTTAAACTTATTCCTGGAACTCAATTCATAAAAACGCCAAAAACTGAAGCCTAAACTGAAAACTGCAGTCACTTCTTTAACGCTGTATCTGTAGATGATGAAATGCTAATTATAAAAAAAGAGTTTAGCTGCTACAAGGGAGACAGAAAGAAAGAAAAGAATTACAAGCACTTTTTTATTATTATCATTAATATTATTGATATTATCATTATTATTTAAGTCTAACCCTTTTTGAAATCTGTTTTCCTCCACAGCAGACACACAGCGAGACAGATCTACATGCCGACAAAGTTGGAAATGTGCTCCTTGCCAGTTTTACCCTCCCTCCTTGGACTGAGCAACAGCAGATTGCTTCCCAAACATGCCAAAACAATGTTCGTCTTGACTTTTATACGTATTCTTGACACTCCAGAATGTGAGACTTGTGTTAAAGTCAATTATACTATTCATAAAAATGTATCCCATTATATCTAATTCTGTCTACGGAGATAACAAATAGGATTTTTTCATGCCACAACAACCAATATAATATTGAAGCAAGCCAAGCGAGTTAAACGGGTTTCAGATCACTGAAAAGTGAGCTAATGAGTTCTGCATTGATCCAGAGCTGGATTACTTGGGTTAATAACTGCTGTAAACAGAAGCCAAATACATGTAAAACAGGGTTAATAGCCTTAATATAAATTACTGCTTTTATTTCTGCCATATATTAATAAGTATTGTCTAAACTGTATCTATCATTCAGATTTAGGACATATCCATGCCAAAATAGAATCTCAGCCGCTGGGCATAGACTGGCGTGAATGTAGCTTTTGTTTTGCTCTAATTCCTGGCCAAACCTTGATACAACCCCGAGTTGTGAGTTTAAGGGGTTAATTTTGTCAACAACCTTTCCTGCAGTGCACAGGGAAAAAAAAAAAAAAAAGTTTTAAATATTTAATTACATGCACTGACTGCAGCCTGTGAAGAAAGAGTATTGCAGCCCAAGATAGCTGCAAATTACTGAATGATTCAAAAGGTTGGGTAAACTTAAACTGCCTCCACAAAACTGTGGGATACAAGTCATATACTGTAGAGAAGGCAGATGTAAACACATTAAATAGTGATATCAGGCATTTATATTATAAAGCAAGCTCATGTCTTGTGTTCACTGAAGCTCTTGTGTTTCTGGTGGTGTCACTAGAGGTTTTAGTGTTTCATTTGAACAGCCAAATTATCCAGATTCAAAGGGATCAGTCATATTTAAAAGTGACTGATTCCTTCAGCATATGGACAGATGTGTTCGTCCTGGCCATCTTTTTTCTTTCTTTTTTTTTTTTTTTTTTACAATCTAAGACAGAACACGACTGTCTCTTCCCCAGAGACACCATTACAGTTAGTTCAGTTCACAGAACACATGCGCTTGTAGCTGACTGCAGCATAACCAGCATATATTTACTGTAACACTAGAAAGTTGGCTTCCTTCAGTGAACAAACTCAAGTCCAAACGCCAGTGGCTTCCACAGTTGTTGTCCTGGGCATATCTTCCGGACCGTTCAGTGACTGGGGGCTTTTGAGTGTTCTTGACACAGTTCCAGCTGCAGGGGCCGCGAGTCTAACAACTGCTGGGATATTCCTAACGGACTCATCCCTTTCAACTTTTCACTCTTTCTTCTGCTTCCTGAACCTGATCATATACTGCCTCATTGTGGTGAAGTCAACGTTCTTCAATGGGTTTTAAAATCCTGTTCAAAAGAAGCGACATAAGGTCAGATTCTTACAATGTTCTGGTAGACTGTTGCTGTGGCAAATATCAAACATTTTAAGCTACATTTTGTATTTCTGTGTATTTCACCTCAAATGAAAACCAGAGTTAATCAAGTATAAACACAAAACATGTTAAATGTTGTTACTAAGCTGTTCAGCACAGCCAACATGACTAACTAGTAACTGAAATGAATCTGAGATTATGTATCTCATTTTAAGTATAACCTCCTTATTGAATCCATGGTCTTAAATTTATCATGAACGTGTATTTTATGTCTTTATTTGCCATCAAATCTTAAATTTGGTCATTTACTGTCAAAACAAGCATCAATACGCAGAGTTCCATCTTTTAATTTTCTCTTTCACTACAAAAATGTGATGTAAAGTAACCACATAAACATAGTCTGCTAACAATAAATAATATCCACTTCGTTTCTTCGTTTGTTTGTTGTCTTGGGTCTTTTTTTTTCTCAGCAAACTAAATTTCAGTGCCTTTCGTTTATTACAGCATTGCAGGAAGTCTGTTTTAAGCTATTTGATCTAAACTTTAGACCTTGTTTAACTACAGGTGTATGACCTTTCACCTCTTCCACTCAGTCATCTAAAGGTACTCATGCGCTAAATTATATTTTGGAGAATCCATCCAAGCTCAGTACTCATAACCAGGCTCCTCCTGTTTATTATATCTCCAACTGAGATAAACTACGTGTGCCTCTACTTTCTCACTCCCTCTGCTTTTTTGGGCAATGGCTCTAGTGGCCTAGCCACAAAACTAAAAAAGTCTCAGAGTAATATGTTTAATTAAATCTTTACTAACTGAGATTGATGGGTGTTCAGCCTGACTGGTAGGAAGTTTGGTCTAACATTAAAAAGTCCAGCACGTCAGTTGATTCATTACAAGACGAAACACAGAGCTTCTACAACGTCATAGAAGCGCTTTAAAATGAATATATCAGATAGTCAGTCTAACTCCACACTCTATATTTTGAGATTGTCCTGCCACATTCTGGCTGTATGTTGCTCCAGTGACGTCAGGATTTCTTGATACGTGTCTTGTTGGAGACTCTTGTATCTGCTTACTGAATGAGTGCTCTTCGCTGGGCCTTTCTTTATGTAAAAACAGAGATGTTTGCTGGCCTCACTGCCAAAAAAAACAATTCTTAACTTATATTTTGAGCCTTTCTTGAACCTTAAACTTTGTATTGTAAATTTAGATTAATTTTGAAAATGCAAGTTTATCCCCTGTCAGTGCATGGAAATCAACACATCAGCTCTTATGAATATTGTGTTATTTAAACAATAACCTTGCCAGTTTGGATTTTTGTTAGTCTGTTTTACCTCTGTGTTTTATTTTCTTTTATTGTGGTTTGTTTTGTTTTTGCAGGATGTGTTTTTACATTTTCCTACAGGAACTGCATAATAAAGGAAATAAAAAATATGAAAAAGGAAATATCTTGCTGCATGGACAGATGATTTCAGCAGCATTGAGTCATTTTCACCCACACTTATTTTGTATTTGTATTGCTGTTTTTGTGTTTTGCTTTTTGTCCTCATTTTTTAGTCCTTAAAAAAATAAATCAAGTGTTTTCTAATAATAGGACTGAAATCATATTCTTCATCGTGACTGAATGAATTAAAGATGGAGTCACAATTATTAAGCTCTGAGAGTGTACTTTAATACTTAGCTTGCCATGAGACAAAAATCAAAGTCACCAAAAAAAAAAAAAACAGAAAAGGAACAAAAAGATAAAACTGGTCTAAATAGCTTTGCTGTCCCAAAAGGATATGAAATCAAGGAAGAGATTACTGGAGATTATTGGTTTTGCGATTAGGTACCAACTTCTAACCTAATCTGCAATCGCACCACCAACTGCTTCTCTTGTCAAACATGGAAAATAAACACGTGTGCAAAATTGTTGCACTGCAAATGGTTGATAGACACTGTTATAAAAAAAAAAAACTCTCATGCAGCAGAAGAATCAGGATGTTGCGCTAAATGTCTGTTCACAAACTTATCTACTGACTTTGCTGCCAAAAAAATGAAAAAAGACTAAAGCCGTATTTCTATTTAGGCAAACAGACCAAATGTAACGCAATTGGATATTAACATAAAATATCAATATTATCAGCAGATCTTAAATGCAGTGTGGAAGAGTCCACTTGCTCTCATGTGGGACAGAAGCAAGCAAGCACGCATCTGGCTAAATGTTCATGTCTTCTGATTTTTCATTTTTCAGGTTATGACTCCCTTCAAACCCAAGTCTCACAAAACAAATATTTTAATTGGTAAAAAAAAAAGTATACCTTAAACAATTTGTAGTTAAAAGGAGCCTCTGATTATTTTCCTATAAAATAAAAAAAAAGTTTTGACCTGTGCAGCACAACACACTTGTTGCTTTAGTTCTTATCCAGCTGATCTGAGAGTAAGCCCATTGTTCTCCGGGAGCCCAGACATAATTCTGCATTACAACATCAAAATGTACAACCATCCACAGCATTGTTTTGGTGTGTGAGCAGTCAAGAGGTTAGAAAAAGTCAGACCGTTCATGCATAACTAAACTTGTACTGTTCTTGGGTCAAAACTTTTTTTTTATTTT
>JBAMYA010000006.1:5480360-5493659 GCA_037176975.1 Arrhamphus sclerolepis
ATCCCTGTAGGGGAAATTCTGCCTCCACATTTGACCCATCTTGGCTGCTGGACCCAGAGCGGTGGGCTGCCGCGGTGCGGGGATTGGGTGGGGGTTTCAGGTGCCTTGCTCAGGGGCAACTCATCCATGGATGTGGGGAAGCACTTGTTCAGCACTCCGCCTGCCCACATCATTGGTACCAGCCAGGGATTGAGCCAGCAACCCTCCGGTTGCCAGCCCAGTTCTCTAGCCAGTACGCCATGGAACCCCCTTTAGGTTTGTATTATGTACAAAACTTATTTTTTCTTTCTGTGGGGTTGAATTAGGGGATGGCTTAGTGATCTATAACACAACTTTGATCTTACATTCTGAATTTTCTTATTTTTGCCAGATTTCCAAGACAGTAATCCTAATAATCTCCATGCACACATTTCCAGGCTGTTCTTGGAATTCCTTTCGAGCAGTATGAACTTTGGAGCAATGAAAAAAAATCTTTATTTGAATATTATTGACAAATTTCAATCCTGCCTAACTTCTTACCAAAATTTCTTTCAAATGAGCTTTGAAGGGATTATTATGGAACCTTTTCGCCTGCAGGTGCTCGTGATCTCAGCTGTGACGCTATCATAATGGATGTGTTCATCAGAGGTCTTGCAGGGTGAAATGCAAGACAAGCTGCTTACATCTCTCAAGGCAGACATTTTTTTGTGATGACCTTTATATTGTTTGCATTCCACTAGGCACATGACTGTGTCTGACTTTGGCATGAGACCAGAAAGAATAATCTTTCAACCTAAAACCCAAAACACAGTATGTGATTCTATGAGGTGATCAGAAATGCACCTAATGTTCTTCATATGGAAAGACTCCTTCTCTGTAAATCTAAAACCTCTCCTATTTGCATTTGCAAAAGATAATTTAAGCCTTAACAAGTTCCAAAGCCACACGTGGAAAAGTATCAAAAGAAATTTGTGCACTTTTGAAAACCTTCCAAAAGAGACATTTCTCAGCTGGTGTGAAGTTTGTAACTAAAGAGAATGTCCCGTGACAGCAGTTTTATTTGAAGCAAACATTTTATGCTGTTAGTGGTATTTTACATGAAAACCCTTTTTTTTTTTAGGCAGGACAGCGCCTGGATATTTTCGTTGCCCAACCACAACACATGTGAAAAGACCTGCATATATGACATTTTCTATACCACACCTACTTTGGGGATGAAATATTACTAGTATGTAATTCTTCTTTATGGAATTTTAGACAAATTAAGAAACTATGATCAGAAATGGCATTTCTTAAACAAACATCTTTGAGGCCTGGTTCGCTGTAATGTGAAAGCATCGCTGAATGTAAACCCATTTAAATAAACGCTGAGGAGACCAAAGTTAAAGGGGGAAAGTAATTTAAATTCCACACTGATGTATTATTCATCCAACTTCAACTAGTGTGCACCATTATTAGGTTTACATGATAAATGAATCAGCTGACACTATAGTGATCCAAGCGAAGCACTGACTTATGCAACACTACAGCAAAGCACATGCGTGACATACATATATCTCAGCAAAGTGGCAATTACTTCGGCTCTTTAATCTTATGACAGTTATTCCTGTTGTTTAGAAGAAATTATTATTACATCTTCGAGCAAGTTCACCAGGGTGAAGTAGCAAGGCTCAGAAGAGTATAAAAAGCTAATCTAGGGTAAACACTGGTTGGCAACAATCACAAACACCACTTGCTAAAGTGCCTATATGGTTTTACATTTGAGGGAATAACAGTAATTCAGAACAGACTCGGAGCAGACCACTAATTCCAATAACCGTTGTAACAGCCGTGTTATGCAAACAGGTATCAATAAAACTCACATTTACCACAAAAAGTGGTTTGTCACTGCTGAATTCTAAATTCTGAAGACACAAAAGAATGAGAGCCAATATGCCCGTACTGTTGTAATAATAGCCTGCGAGATTCTGTCTTTGAAAATGTGGAGTAAAAGTCTGAGTGATTGCAAGAAAGTGCCTAATGGACAGGAAAATGAGCGGCCAATTACTGAAAATAGCCATGCTCTTTTTTCTTTTTTTTTTTTACACATCTTATGAATATACATTGGGCTATCTTGTCAGTGAAGAGTAGGCGATCAGAGGTTTGGCAGCGGAGATGTTCTATATAAATGACCAAGTAAACATAGAAAACAGCCCCTGAAGCATGCAGCATCACCTCTGCTGGATCCATACTTTCACTGACCTCTGAAAATAATTCCACTTAAACACACATCCTGTAACACAAGGCAATAATTTTGGTAGTTTAATACAGCAAATGAGCACTTTGTCACCTAATTTGCTAAATGGCTATTGAGTGTGCTACCAGGGTATAATGACCAATCTGTAGATGCACGCTGATTAATGCTGCTGCCAGATAAACTTGTGTGGCAGGAGCAGAATCAAGTAGCCGTGAGCAGCTGTCATTCATGTTCTATGTCTAGCTCTTCTAAGCAACTCTCCCAGTTTCACAGAAAGATTCATAGCTTGGGGCAAACCTCTGCCTGTCTGCCACCTCAATCCAGCAGCTGCGACCTGCATGAAGTGGAACTTCCTGGTGACCGATTATTGAGAGCAAGAGCATGGATTCACAATACATTTGCTACACCAATTGACTTCAAAAAATAAAGAGGCTATATGAGCAAGTAACCGCTGAAGTGATGATAATGATGATGCACTGGTTTGGTAATTACAAATGTGAAGGGAGTTGTGTCACAATAAAACACTCTTCAGCTCATAGCACTTTTGCATGTGTACAAGTGCACTGATTTGTAATGACTTTTAGAGTTTCAAGGCTCCCACCAGTCTGAATACACCCACATGCACACACTAAATGCAGTTACGCAGGTTTCCTCCACAGAGTCTAAAGGCAAAAAGCTAGGGGCCATAGCTACTGACATTTCTTTCTTTCTTTCTACACACTTTGGAATTAGGCTGGGAAATAGGTTAATGAAAATACTATTGTTGTGCTAAATAATATTGTCTAAAAGCCAGATATGATATGCTTCTTACAGTTCAATGTACAGCAATGCTAAACTCCATTCCAATTGAAACATAAGTATTCTCATTGGGGTGGAAATCATTTTTTGTTCCTGTAATGTAATCTTGAACAAAAGAAAAAAAAGATCGCACATGATACTGAATAATTATTACACACTATCTTTGATTAACGTTTCCTCAAATTACATGGAAGAAGAGTCTATCCATCCATTTCTGATACCTGCTTCACACCATTGCACCACACCAGGTTGCAACTGTATCCTAGCTAACACTGGTCGAGAGGTAACGTAATACAGTGCACTCATACCTACATCCGATAACAGTCTAACAACAACAAAAAAAATCACAGGTGTGCTTACAAGAATTAGTCACATTATTCAGAATTCCATTGACATGTACTTATCATACTTAAAGACATGCAAATACATAAAAATGTATTCACTACATAATCAGTTGCCGGTTACTATGATGTGATTTCATGTGTTAGCAGTTGGTAGCACTGTTTTACAGAATACTACATTATTCTCTATTCATCCATTATCTATACCCTCTTCCACCAACTTAGGGTCACAGGGGCCACCTGGGACCAATACCCACTGTTCTTAGATAACAGGCAGGGAACACCCTGGACAAGTCACTAGTCCATCGGGGGGTCACATATAGAAAAATATGTTTTCTTTTTCTTTTGTTTTTTCTTTTTTTCAACTCTGAGAAGAAACCAAAGTACCCAAAGGAAACCCACAGGGTGAACATGCAAACTCCTCACAAAAGGGCCCCAGTCAGTATTTTAATCAGGAAGTTTCTAGCTATGAAGCAATAATAATAATACTAATACTAATACTAATACTAATACTAATACTAATACTAATAATAATGATAATGATAATGATAATGATAATAATAAGAAACTGGACTATGCATTCAGCCAACAGGTGAAAATAGCTCTGGTCTTTCAAATACTTGCTGTCATGTATTGATATTGTGATACAGTACCTATATGAGATACTTTTTTTTAAACAACACAGTCATATCAGAATGTACACTTATGAGAGCAGTATTAGTAATCACAATATAGCCCTCCCAGCTGCCAGAGTGTTAAGGAAGAAGTACAGGTGGTTTGTGCGGTAGGATGCTTGAGTTTAAGGCAGCCCTTAGGAAGAGGAAAACAACAACTGCATCACTTTGAGAGTTGTGTGAGGAATAGATTATGTTTTCTAGTTCATACACACAGGAGCTTGAGTAGTTCTGCACCAGATGAATACAGGGAACATTTTGGTTGTGTCTTAAATTAATCTGAGATCAATAGCACAGGCAAAAATGTTTAAAGTCAGAAAGATATAGGTACAATGTAAGGGATGCACTTAAATGGTGAATGGTGTTATGGAAGCTGTGAACATGATTGATCTTTGGTAACTGCTGAAAGAACAAAGAAATTCATAGGAGTAACAGAACATTTTTACACTTTATATGAAATGTAGACCTATGTGGGAAGTTGTTTTATCACAGAGAAGAGAGTTAGGAAAGAAAAACAAAACATTAAGGAGAGTTTTGCAGTGTAAGAAATCCTTCATCAACACAAAGCAACAACATAAACATATTTGCTTGTTATTCATCAAGACCCTTGAACCAGGTGTGGTTGCTCATTGTAACACGTTAGGATCTTCCGATTCAATCAAGTCACTTACAGTCTGTTATTAGTGAGAGGGACACTTGAGTTATTCAAGAAACCTGGGAACTAATGAGGTCCATTTTGTCTTACTTCTCTTATGGGATGGTGGGTTTAAAAGCCAAAATGAAAGTGTCAAAATCAAGAGTAAAGGGCAGGCTTTGTGTCTCTTGAGTACAAGCTAAGAGGATTTAGGAAGGCGGCAGTATGGGGCACACCTTGTGTTCTTGGCAGCAGCACCCAAAAGGACGTGCAAATTTGTGTACAATACTTTTTTGAGAGTCACATGCTCTAATTTGCTCAAAACGTTCACAGTGTGGAAGATAAGCTGTCTGACATTTTGAAGTTCTGTTGCAAAGCTGCTCAACATGGGACATTAGTTCTAGAAACAGCAGAGGAGTGGTCAGTAACAGAGGGATTACAGATCGAGTTAAATTCTCTCACTCACACAAATAAAGTGGGGGAGAGATATTTCACCCTAGTGAAAGGGCAGGACATTGTTGTTTGGGTTTTTTTATGTTTTTGTTTGTTTTAGCTGCTCATGAAGTGCTCAAAGAAAAATCCCAATCAACAAATGTAATATAATACACCTTAGTGACCCAAGGAATCCTTAAAAAAAATAAAATAAAATAATAATTGTGAAATTTTATAAATACTGAACAACAGATTGATTTGAATTCGTGGATAAATGGGGTTCTATTTAATAAGGTTCACTCTAAATTGCTTGAACATGTTAATTTTATTTATCTATTTATGTTTTTTAAAGAAGAAAGCCCTGCAGCACCCGATGATAAAGTTGATGATCACTATCTTAGCAACCCCTATCCAGCAAAGAATTACAACACACCTCTATATGGGAAAATGTATATGAAATATAAAGGGCTTAAACTTTGATTTGCTACGCCAAAGTGAGGGGCATTAAGCTGGGCCTTCTCCTAAATATAACCTAGAAACCAGTTTGCTTATGGCGGCGTGATTTTCGACACGTGATATTGACACAGGCCGCTGTCCCTGGTGCTGAAATTGTATCTGGTGCGTTTAAAGGATTTGTTCTGGAAGAATAGGAAGAATAAGAAACACCAGAGAATCTGAAGAAAATAAATAAATCTTTTCATCCTGCTAATGCTGAAGATGCGACATAAATTAAACGAAAACGTTGAAAGTAGGAGGCTTTTTTGCTGGATGCAGATAGTTCGACACACATAAAACTGCAATTCCTCAAAAGCAACAGTGCGAGGCGCATGCCTAGGGTAATGCAGTTCAGTGAGAGAGAATGAGAGAGAGAAAGAGAGTTTGATTGATCATGTGAGCTATGGGAGCCTGCGAGAGTTGTCGAAAATTGCTGCATAGACGCCCCTTTGGCATCTATCTGGTAGCCAAAGACTCCAAGCCATGTTGTGGCCACATAACCACAATTCACCTGAACGCCAGTTAGCAAAAGCCCTCTAAAGCAAGGGCTGCTACAAGACCGTTCATTCTTCCGGGTTGGACTTCACCGGTAATCCACATAGGCTACATTAACTTACCGCAGTCCTCACACAAGATCTTCCCAACATCCTTTTTTAGATTCTTTCCACTCGTGTCAAGGGGCGCAAACGATGCCTTGAAAACCAAGGGCTCGTCAGTGGGGTCCATGAAAAAGATGTACTTGTGGTTTTTCTTCACTTTGGTGCACGGAGCCTCAGATCCAAATTCCCCCACGGTGACGAGCTGCTCTCGCTCCAGACCGCCGCTGTTTAGGGGCCAAACATCCAGCACTTTGACATTCACGCGATACGGCTCCGCAGAGACGTTCACAGGCGTAGACTGCACCTTACCCTCGATCACCACGGCGGATTTGTAAGCCTGGTCCTGCAGGGAATTCAAACTCGGGGAGTAGCAGGCGAATGAGACCCCGATGACCAGCATGGATAAATGTACTGAATCAAGCCTCATGCCGCCTGCTTTGGCTCGGTGGTCGCTGGTCGCGTTGCGGCAGGGCTCTCTCGGCTGCGGGGCGATGGCGGTGGAGCTGGGTTGAATGAAGAGACAGCAAGTAGGCTCCAGTAGCACGGCAGCGCGGCAGACCTTGCATAAGTGTCCATGCCATCGGGATCCGCTGCTTTTTCCTGTGATTTTCAGTGGGTAAACAGCAGCTCTGAAACGGGGGACGGCGGGATCACGCTGGCTTTCAAATCCAGTCACTGCTTTCTGCTAATAATAAGGCATTGTACATAGGCTATGAGCAAGAAATTGGAGGATTCTCCTCTCCAGAAGATGCCCCCTTATGTTGCCTTTGAAGCCTTAACTGCAAGACGACGCCACGCTTATCTTTGCCCCAAAATTGCAGTGGTAAGGTACCGCTATGATGCTTTTCTGTATCATCTGCAGCGGAGGGAAAAGACGCAAAATGCTGCAGTGAATCACAAGTTGGAGACTCCGCTTGCAAAACAGAAATTCCGTTTCATTCCAAAAATTAAAAGATTTATATCTGAACAGCAGCTACAACGCTAATATGCCGCTTTCCACCGCGGCTCTCTCTCCGCCTCCCCTACCATCCACAGACCGACATAAAATAACACCGATTGCCAAGGGGCTCCGTCAACAAAATCGCAAGATAGCATTCAGATACAGTTAACCGATGGACCAGAGGGTCGATCTCCTCACTCCCAGAACCCCGTTACTGCACATCAATCACTCCATGGTGTTTTATCGGTGATCTGTTGTTACAAGGAAATAAACGAAATCCTAAATCCATGGCTCTCCCTCCTCAAAATCGCATCTTACTGTAGCCAAGGCATTACTCCAAAAAAAATGAAGCAGGTTCACGCTGAAAAATGCAGCCGCATATGTAGTCCGACGAGCAGAGAGGAATCATATGGCTGCGATGAGCAGAGACTAAGACTCTTCAAGACACTGTTTTGAATGAGTTTTGCGTCTCATCCCATTAAGTCATGCCCTGCATTCAGGTCACATTCGCTGCTCTGCCTCTGAAAAACTGACGTTGAAGAACCGCATTAAATCTATACAGCTAAATCAGCTGCATCATAGAGGTCCAGAGCGGAGAAAAAAAACTATATCACTTTAAAACAGGAAAAGGAATTGCTGAAAGTAAACCTCACTCTGCATTTTTAGCGCTATCATTATCATCATTATTATTAGTAGTAGTATTATTATCATTATTATTATTATTTTGGACAGAGCAATTGAGCAAATGAGCTCAGTAGCAGCACCAATCAACATGAGTATATGTTTGATTTGGAGTTATTCACACTTCATCTCCACATATAACTGTAAAAATTTGGTTTAAATGCTGAGTAGAATGCGCATATAGAATGTTGAAGTGACAGTACTCACAAAGAGCGACATCTGCTGACCAACATGTAGTTCTTATTGACATGGACACACATGACACTTACTTACTTATAAATTCTGATCCTAATCAGAAGCAACTTAAGTAAAAGCAGAGCACTAAATCTGAATTTTATTCATTTAAAATGTAGGGCGGAGACTAATAAAGTCTAACTGCATTACTCGTGCTCACCATCCCCATTTCAGAGTAAAGGGTGTTTATATGCTGAAACATGAAGCCAAAGAGTTTCATAACAAATAACTCGGAAGTACTAATTAATAAAATGTAGATAATTATGTTTTTGTGTCTCTCCGGCAGGTCGCTTTGGCTGCTCTCCGTGGTGCTGAATTGATATGAGAGACCATAAATTAGAGCCAAATTTTAACGTCAGGCACAATAATATGCATGTTTTCTGCGTGAACTTAGGTCATCACTTAATAAGTGTGGTGTAACTAATTTATAAAAATTAAAATAAAATAAAAAACTTTAACATCAATGAATAATGATTTCATGCAGATGGGTGTAATAACCCTTCTCAAAAGTAAATGTAATGTGTCATAAAGGTAATCAAGTCCAAACAAAATTTTTCATGGCTCACTTATGCCTACAGATCACTACCCTTCAGTGCAGGCAGGAAAAATATTACCCTACCTGTTACCATCTGCAGGGAGAAGGCTGCAAGTTGTCCCTTACACCAAGCGGGGGCGCTCGTTCTCTACATTGCGTGTTGACATCAGAGGTGAAACGTGCAGCGTTGGACTTGTGCGTGTGTTGCTCGCCGTGCCACGACTCGCCGTTTCTTGTCCATCTTGTGAAGCAGGCAGATGCAGTCTGCTGTGCTGCCATAAAGGCCTCCGATCATATGAGTCCTTTGCCCCGTCTCGTCTCTCACAACACGCCGTCGAGGCTGGAAGGCGCTCCGCCTGCACACTGAGCGGGGTAAGGTAGGTGACAGGAAGGCGCTGGGTGGAATGACGTTTTGTGTAGCCTTCATGTCATTCGGATTGTTGCTCTCCTGTTAAGTGTCCTGACGTGCAGCCAAGTGCATCGCTTTGCCGAGTTTGACATGGGGCATGATATGCGACATACATCTGAGAGTCGGATCTGAAATATGACGGAGCAACCCTTGGAGCGACGCACGGTATTCCTGTGATGGGATGTCGGACAAAACTTTCCGAGACGACCACAACGACTGCCTTTTACAAACTGCGACACCTTTTGAGCCTGAGATCAGCTTTGGACGTAGCTTCTGGATCCAAACGTATCTGCATTTCTGAAGCATAATTTTGATTATAATTATGCAGAAAAAAGAGCAAATTACTTAATTGACAGCTTGTGTTCTGTCTGCATCGGGGATTCATGAAACATGACAGCGGGATCTATAGCAAACCATAAACAGAAATGTGGCCTGTTTTTAAGATTTTAGATGAAAAATATGATAACGCTTGGGTGTTTTAAGAACAATTAGGGCGCTGTAAGAAGGACTTTTCTTTCCCCCTTCGAACTCAACATTCATAAACCTGAAAAGTAAACTTCAAAATTAGAAGTTTTTGAACAATAATTTCCCATTCCCCCTGCATCCAGTCCATATGGGGTCAGTAAAATAACCCATGTGGTTAATGTGAACTATGGGTAGAAAACATGGATTTATCTGATTGAGAAAAAGGAAACTCTATTAAGCAGTGAAACGGGAAAATTGATGTCGGCTTTAACATTAGCGTTATGAATTCTAAAACTAAAAAATTTCGCAAGCGTGGGAGTTACAAAGTTAACATAACTTACAAAGCCATAACTACGCTGTGAGGAAGACGCAGGAGGCTAGAGCTTCTAAATAATACGAATATGAGCATTAAAACACACACAGTTAGGTGGACCATAATAGCACAAGCTATACTTACTATAGTTATAATTATTTATATATTTATCTATTTTCTACATCTTCAAACGTTGCTCGATTTTGCGTTGGAACTTGGCTTGACTTGGTCGCATTGGCCACCGTCTAAACGAGAGGAACGGATGCTTATTTGAAAGCTTTGAGCACAGATAAAGGCAAACAAAGACAATCCAACATAGAAAAAAATAAATTTAAAAATATCTCTTTAGGCCGACGTCCTCCTCTCTCTCATCTGGCCTCACACCACAGCAGACAGCAGCTCGGATTTTAAATGGCGAAAATTTGAGGTCAGAAATTTTCCTATTAAATAGGCTAAAAATAAATAAATAAATAAATAAAAAGACCACTTATTGGTTACATAGTATCACAACAGTTATTAATATTTTATAATATTATCTCTGATTAATTGTGCCTATGTTTTTATCTTTCTGATAAGATATTTCATTGTTTGTTTGTTTATTTGAATTATTAGAACAATAGCCTACATCAGCAGTAATATTGTATATAACAAGAAAAAAATCAAGAAACGCAGGATATCACAATAATTAAAAAAAAACTTGAATAATATAAATAGATTTCAAGGGTTCTGCCTTCTGTGTGAATACCTGTTTACCTGTTTATGTGAAACTGAACTCTATAGTCAGGCCTTCAGACCTCTGGACTGGTGACACGCAGTAAAGAAATGTGGACAGAGAATACTTATATATACATACATACATATACATATACATAGGCCTACATATGCATATATATATATGTATGTGTATATGTGTATATATATATATATATATATATATATATATATATATATATAATATGATGCTGAACCACCACCTTCTTTTGGAGTCAGTGGGCTGCACACTTGGAAGCTGAGGGGAAGGTGGTGCTCTTTTAGTACTTGGTATCTGTAGATTTTTAACTAAATGTCTTCTGGTCACGTGGAACCTTTGGACATGTGGCATTGCATGTCACCACTGACAACTGAGTTATTAAGATATTAACTTTATAATATTACAAATATATTATCACAGATCATATTTTTCTACACTTAAAAAAACCTGAAAAGAATCTCATGCAGATCACGGTACACGAATCACAAAATAAATACTGTCACATTCCTAAACAGAATGTCATAGGTAGATTTGTTCCACAACAAAACAAAACAAAATAATATTAAAAAAAATACAAATAAAATAAAAAATTTAGAGTAACTACATTTCACTATTTAAGTTCTCTGAAAATATGCCCCTGAAGTTGCCCCCTGTCTAGTATTTGCACGATGTTTCTCTACATAATGACACTGACGTTGAGACGTTGAACATTTTGTTACTTTTCCCTACGTGATAACTTTGACAAGCAAATGTCATCCATCATGTTGCCTGTCATAATGTTCATGTTGAAGACTTCCTGTGTGATGATATACACATTCAACAAGATTGTTGATTTCTGCCAAGCGCAAAAATTCAAATGAGACACCATAGCTTTGAAACCAATCGCACACATCCTCAGATAGTTGGGTTGAGTAATTACTTATTGCATCTGTCAACATTCTCCAAAAATTCCTGAAATCACCATTTAAAGGGCTTATTTTTTAACATTTTTCTTATGGACTATTTGACTATTTGGCTAGCCACCCCTGGCTTATTTGGGTTCACAAGTTGATGTTTCATACTCTGTGTGAACCAACACATAATCTTCTTAACTCTGTGCTAAAATGCGCAGTATTCCTGAGGCAATAAGATATGAGCTTTGAGCAAGACAGCAGAAAACTTTTTTTCTGTTGGCATGTGATGCACTGTCAATAGATGTAGCTACCTAGAGATTACACTAAATAGAAAGGACATGTAAAGGAAAATGTTATCTATTCTTACCACTGATCTCAGGGAAGATCAATGGCAATAATAGACTCAAGCCTATTGTAATTCTAATTTAGATTTTTAGTTTAATTATGAGAACATAGACTTTTGTGTGTGTGTTTGTGTGTGTGTGGTGATGATTGCTCCACAGTGTGTGACAAAGGTACCGTCGCTGTCCTCGGGCAAACACAAACCCTGACAAAGATCTCTCCTGTGGATTTGGAATAGAAAAAAAAGAAAAAGAAAGAAACATAAAAAAAAAAAACAAGGAACAAATACAGGGTTGACCTGAATGTTTCAAAAACCCAGGAAATGCCAGACCAGTCACAAAGGTAATTCTTGGATGTTGTGAATGGGAAATGCAGTATATGCTCAAAAGAAACAAGTATATTAAGCTCACAAAGGCTTGCTTAGCAAATATGAGATAAAATTGATCAAATGGACAATATGAAACTGTACAGTCATCATCGAGATTGTAGGCGAGCAATTCCAGTGCATCAAACGTTGGAGACAAAGAGTCCTCTGCACATGCAATGGGTCTACCTGGATCAATATTGTGCAATAATCACTGAACTCACATACCACAACAAAAAGAGCCCATTTTCTGCTTTGCAAATTCACTTAATGAGTGATGCACCAGTCAAAGACGATTCAGTGTAATTCAATTAAAAATAATTTGAGTAACCATATTAAGAAAAATATATTTTGCAGTATTACACAAGTCAGTCAGTCAGCTAATCCTAGCGTTACTTTAAAAGTCGTTGTACAATGCTATAGTCGTAACTAGGAATGATCATATGGACCAATCTGTGTTCAAGCACACCTGACACTAGGGTCTTTTAACATAGACAGCTAATCTTACTGTCAGCTTGTGCTTAAACTGTGGGGAAGGTAGTTAAGAAGCTAAATCCATTAACCCGCTGTTTGGATACCCTGCCAACAACCTTTTTCTAAACTGTTTTTACTTGTCTAGAAACAGATGTGCTGAAAGTTACCAGTGCTTCACTCTTATGAGGCACTTTTCCCAAATCTTTAAAAGCCACAGTTGTCAAGTCCCCTCTAAAGGGTAATGGCCTCTATCATTCCATATTAAATAATTACAGGGCAATCTCTAGACTTGCCACTCAACCTACTCCAGAGGCCATTTTTGATTGAAAAATAATAGTAAAAAAAGACACAAACAAGAAAAACAAAAAACTTAAATGCAAATTGCCTTTTAGATAGATTTAATTCTGTCTTCAAAGAACACAATAAATAGAATACACAGACATTTGCACATATCTACATGCTGACTCAGGTAAAACACAATTTTTGGTGCAGCTTGTTCAGTGTTTGATACTGTGGAGGATAAAATAATAGATTTATTTATGAGCTCCTTTCCAGAACAACAAATATCACATTACAAAAAAAGTCAGTAAACAGATAAACAGATACATAAATAAATAGTAAAACAAAATAACAGAAAAAAGGGGAATTAATTTGGTGCATGTCATTAAAACAGCCCCCCAAGGGAAACAGTCACATTTATACATCAGCAG
>JBAMYA010000006.1:5493759-5504870 GCA_037176975.1 Arrhamphus sclerolepis
GTTTTGTTTTCATAAAATAAAGCATTTGAAATAATGTTCAAGATAACAAAAAGAGAACAAAATAACCACGGATCACATTTAGTCAATAATTATCTCATCTATCATTAGCAGAATAATAAACGTGCTTTAAACGAAATCAAAGCTCCAGAATAAATGTTCACATATGAGAGGAATACTGAAGACACACATAATGAAAACTGAAAGTTTAATTCGAGTGAAGCTCCAAACCTACTTTCATTTCGACAAGAATAACACATAGAAAAAATTTACTAAAGAAAATATGGCCTTATTAAGCATTAGAAATAAAATAGATAAGTAAATAAAAAAGAAAGATAGTTGACCTAAATAGTAAAAAACGTTAATTAAACGTCGAGGCCAAGGACGGAATTAACATTAAAGCTCAAAACAGCTCTTTCACAATGTTGGATTAGAAATACACCTGATTTTTTTTTTTCTTCCACGTTTTTAATAAATATTTTAAATATCTTTTCTGTATAATAAAGATAGCCTCATTTACAATGAACTCTAAAATGTATGTATATATGAAGAGAGAGAGGTGACTTTTTGAATATTCCCATGAGATGATTGTTGCATGCACCATCTGTTTGAGTTTGAAGTGGAGAACTATTAGGCCTGCAGTGTTTACTCCTGAACGAACGATCGTGAAAAGCGTGAAAATGTGGTACTCATTTAACTAGACAATGTCTTTGTCTTTCTCATAAACCCACCTTGACGCACATGTTACTGGTGAAGCCTGACAAACATACTCACAGCTGAAGGAGGAGGCCTGTGCGTGCTGAAACTGGAGGGCAGCTGACCAGAATTGTGCTGCAACACAGTTTGGATTTCAAACTCACGAATCTGGTTGCCTGCAGAATCTGGGTGCGACTCAATCGAAACCAGAACAAGTCGTCATGACGACTAGGAGATGAAACATGAAAATAACCCGACTTGTTACGCTTCCAAAGGTTAAATATAAAACGCAGTGTCTCCAAACGCGAGTAGCTTATTACAAGTAGGCCTATTACAGAGATGATTTTCCGTCATTTAAAGATAACATGCAAAAGGCTGTGTATATTTTAAAATTTTCTTGATCCTTTGACACGTTTTTTACCTCTATGATTTTTTTTAAATATATAGTTATATCTCAAATGATGAGCTACCACAACCAAAGTTTCTTGAGGAATCAGTCTGCACATAGTGATTAAAAGAAAACACAAATAGATTCGTTGGTTATTCGTTTTTGATGTAAGGTAAGTAACCAAGCGGATATGCAAACTTTGCTGTCACAACAACATGCAGCTGACACGATAGGGTCACTTCCATAAATAGCCTGCTGTTCCTAAACTATTAACAGGGTTAAACAGCAAGTGTATGCGCCGTTCCTGATATTCTTTGGCACCACTGAACTTAACTATCAAGCAGGCGGAAAATGACATGCAGTTGCCTGGGAATGAATCATAATAGATCTATTAAGTTTTGAGAATGAGTCAAGGTTTTAAAATAAAATAAATGATCATGCGGTGTCACGTCATGCTTATGTTTGGATTGATGCGGCCCAGCTAAACAATGATGCAACAATGAGCACAGATATTACAAACTTAGTATAATGCACTATTAAATCGTTCTGATTGTTTTATCAGTGCCCCATTTTATGAATAATCTTTGGAAACAATGTGGTGCGGTTTAACATTGAAAATAAATCATGCGGTCGCGTTGGAGCCTAATGACTCTCTGAGGACTTAAAATGTAATGATGGGCATGACAGGATTTTTATTTAAAAAGGTGATTCTTCATCATGGTAGCCTATATGTTTAATTTTTTTTTTTAAGTTACGGTTTTTGTTGTGACTGGTTGTTTTTAGATTTATTGCATTCCGATTGATATTTTAGCATTCATTGTTACCTTTTAATCACGCTTAAGTTTGCTGAAGAGAAAATGCTCTTTTGTTTCATTGTATTGAAACGAAAAATAAAAGTGAGTGACATATAGCTAATCATAGGCATATATATATATTCCTTTGCAGCATGTTCAGAAATTATATTTACAAATCGAAACTTATATCTGTACTGAAGAGGCGTTAGTTCTGTTTTCAGTAGAAATGAAAACAGAAGGAGGTGGGAAACCTGCATTATTTATTATTTTTGTTCTTTTTTTTTCTCCTGAACCTGCATCATTTATTTATTTTTTATTCGTTTATTCTTTCTCCTGGACCTGAAGTTTTTATTTAAATTTATTTTATTTTTCTCCTAGACCTGCATTAACTCTTCCCTCCTCCTGTCTCGTACGTCTCTGTATAGATCTCGCGAGAGCTCCGGCGTGCGTTTGGCTGGCTGAAGCTTTGCAGCAGACGGAGGGAGAAGGCAGGAAGGCAGCATCATGGCGGACAGAGACAGTGGAAGTGAGCAGGGAGGAGCGGCCACGGGCCCAGGCTTCGGCTCCATGCACCTAGCGGCAGGAGGGGCGGGCTCGGCTTCCGGGCTCCAGCACGAGACACAAGAGCTGGCGTCCAAGAGGGTTGACATCCAAAATAAACGCTTCTATTTGGACGTAAAGCAGAACGCTAAAGGCCGCTTCTTAAAGATAGCTGAAGTCGGGGCCGGTGGAAACAAGAGCCGCCTCACCCTCTCCATGTCCGTGGCGGTCGAGTTCCGAGACTACTTGGGGGACTTCATCGAACATTATGCCCAGCTGGGTCCGAGCAACCCGGGATTGGTACAAGACGAGCCCAGGCGAGCGCTGAAAAGCGAGTTCCTGGTCCGGGAGAATCGGAAATACTACATGGATCTGAAAGAGAACCAGAGAGGACGGTTTCTGAGGATTCGGCAGACCGTTAACCGGGGGCCCGGTTTGGGATCCATGCAAGGCCAGACGATTGCTCTGCCTGCCCAGGGACTTATTGAGTTTCGCGACGCTTTGGCGAAACTTATTGACGATTACGGTGTAGAGGACGAACCTGCAGAGTTGCCCGAAGGGTCATCATTGACTGTGGACAACAAGCGCTTTTTCTTCGACGTCGGATCTAATAAGTACGGTGTGTTTATGAGGGTAAGCGAGGTGAAGCCAACGTACCGCAACTCAATCACGGTGCCCTACAAAGTGTGGTCCAAGTTTGGGAATACTTTCTGTAAATACGCCGAGGAGATGAAGAAGATCCAGGAGAAACAGCGGGAGAAAAGGGCATGCGAGCTGCAGCAACAAGAGGAGATGCAGGCGGACGATGGAGACGAGGATTGATATAGAGAGCAAAAAAACCTGCAGAAGTAATGAAAATAACAAGAGAATTATAATAAGAAAAACTCTACTGTATAAAGAAAGAAATCTAAAGATTTAACTGTAATGGTTTAACTCCAAGGGAGCATCACTCTCAATATAAGAAACCTCCACAACCTGACAGTTATGACATGTTGTCACTCATCGCTGGATGTTACCCCACTTATCACCATTAATACAGTAACAGGCTGCTAAACAAAGTAATAACATTATATTTGAACATTGTTTCCTACTTGACAAACAATATTGAACTGAGTGTTTATTTCCCTTATTAACAGAGAACTTTTGTACCAGTTAAAGCTATTGTAAAAAAAGAAAAGAGAAAAAAAGTGTTTGCAATGTTCAAATGGAATTATTGCCGAGTTCAGAGGAAAAAAAAGTTTCCTTTACATGCGAGCTAACGACTTCAGCACAAATCAGATATTTTGATTTTTAAACCAAAATTCAGAAACTTTGTAAAAGGTTGTCACATGTACTTGCCATCCTATTTACCTTTACCTGTGAGTAGAGATGTGTTTACACATAAATCATATGAGGGCTAGGCCTGCTTCGGAAACTGGTTAGATGTCATGCAGTATAAAAAGGAATATATAGGCATTTTCATGAAATGAAATAAGTGCTATATTTGTTGTGAAAAATATGCATTGCATAAAAATCTATTATATTGAACTGGTCAGTGGATCTTGACATGATGACCTTTGCCAGAGGCATTCAAAGAATTAATATTGTAATTTTTCATTTCAGTTGAAATTGTTGCCATGCAGATGGATATATTATAGATTACCTTCGTGTCTCGTTGTTAATGCAATGTGTTCATCTTAAAGGTACTAAATGTGTGTTTGATAGAGGAGTGATATCATGTAGCAAATGGCCTGAATTGCAGATTATTTAACAAGACAAACACCTTGCACATGCTGTGTTGATTGGCGTAGTAAAATCCAGAGGAAGGGTATCGGTTAGTGTATCTGAAACAGCAGCATTTTGTGATCATGTTTAGTCATAAAAGTCTAAATGGTGCCAAGGAGTGCTGTTGCTGCATGCTAACCTGCACTATTTTAGATTTTGTAGGTGTCCCAAAATACCAACTCAAGGACGCTTCCATATGTATCTTTACCTGCCTATATTGTACAAATCTCAAGTTTGAGTTCTGAGTGATCTCCATCCAAAGGCTTTGGTGTAGTTATTGCGGAAATGTTCTCAAAAAATTGATTATATAAGGACTCACCGTGCAGACACCATTGGACCTCGGGGAGGAGTATCCCAGCTTTATAGTTGGCACGAAGAGGGTTCAGTTCGCCCTCACCGGATGTGCCCATCTCTACAAGTTTAAGATCTGAAGGTGTGAAGCTGAGTGGGGCGTATTTTGGATGCACACTTACCGCTCTACTTAAGATTTGTTACCCCAGACATCTAACTGGGGGGTGATGGTATTCTGTTTTGGCCTAATTGGAGATATTTGGGCTGCCACATGGAAAACAACTGGTTCTATTCCAGTTCAGTCGCATCTCATAGATGTGTGATAGCAGTTTTATAAACTCTGTCAGTAAACTCCAGAGAAACTGGCAACAATCAGATAATGTCAGATTTACCTCAGCATTAAATTAAATGATTGCTCCCATGTTTAGATTGACTGGAAACCAGCAAACTAGACTTGTCTATGACCACCTAATTTTGGAGCCTCTTGAATAAACCCGAATGACACCTGATTGGGAGCATCCTCTTCAGCATATAAACAACCTGGTGCCTTACACACTCCGCATGCTTACACGCTGGCCTGGTGCTTTGGATCGCAGTTTGGCTCTTTTTTTTATTTTTCTTTCTTTCTTCTGCTTTCTATTTGCCTCCTCCATTAATGCGTCTCAGCCCCCTTGTGTGCAAGCGCACGACTCGTGGTGCTACAAAAAAAAGGGTTTTTTTGTTTTTTGTTTTTTTGTTTTTGTTTTAAACTTTTAAGAAAAGTAGGAGCAGAATTCTTAACTTTTTTCTGCTGCCTTTTTTCTTCCCTGACTTCATTGCCATCCCCGTTACCCAGCCATCCAGGTATCGGCCTACATGTAAACATGGAAAGGGGTGGTCACCTAGATGCAAGATGATGCAGAAGAGTTGGCCCTCCACTTGTCAAATGCATTAGTGGGGAGAGCAGGGGCCGATTGATGAACATCAGTATTGGCCTTGACTGATATGAGTTGTTGAGATTTTGAGGCTTTGTTGGCAAGCCCCTTGAATCGCTCGGTCTCTGAGTAGCATAGCGGTGTGTAAGTTTCAAGTTGCTCAATTAACGGGGAGTTGAAAGCATGTCTATATTCTTTTAATTTGATTTCTGTCATGTTACCCCCCACCCCCAACTCTTTTTTTTTAACATAGTTTTACCTTTTCAGAGTTATTCCACATTATTTGTAATTTTGGAATGTTGTTGCCCACAAAAAAATATATATAACTTTTTATTTTATTTTTTTTCTGTGCAACATTTCATCATTTTGTGCAATATCGGATGTGCCAATGGTGGCAATATATGTATATCAATTAAAATATGATTACTATTTGAAGGCATGTGGCTGATTTCCATGTTTTGTTTTGTTTTGTTTTCTCTCATGAAGGAGTTGTATGCCTTTATTTGCACTCAAAGCTCCAATCTGGAGGAAAAATATAGCTAAACAAGGTCTTAGAAGCCTGTTGGGTGAAGCAGTTCACTTATGTACTTTAACCTGAAACAGAACATTGTCACTGCAAGTGTGCCCCTCTCAAAGAAAAGGGTCAACTTGGGTTATGGTTCATTGAAGGTAGACTGTAAACATACAATGGAGTTTTTGTGAAAAGAGAAAAAAAAAAGATCTCCATTTTAGCTTTAAGCTAAGAAAAGGTGCTTCAGTCCAATCCTCATTAAGGTGTATGGTGAACTGTCCTAAGTGGTTTTGTGTGTAGCACTTTGCTTTCCCAGGTTAATGAAATACCTGACCAATACTTGTTTAAAAATGATCTCAACAAAGAATGTCGTTCTCTTATGTTGTCTCTTCTTTCTTTCTTCTTTTTTAAGCGGATATTTCATTTGCTCATTTGGTTTTTGATGCGTTCAATATAATTTATGTACATTTGACAAATTAAAAAAAAAATAAATTTAATTTACCCAGTGAGGGAAAGCCTACATTAAAAATGTATGTGTTTTTCATGTTTCATTTCCTGTTGGGGGGGGCGGGAGGGGGAGCGCAGTTCTTTGATGAAAAGAGTGAATTTTGTTTAATTATCTGTAGTGTTGTCTGCCATGTCTGACTCTACATTTGCAATGAAACTAATTACGAAAAGCTTAATTTTACAGCCTCCAAAATGCAAACGTTGCAGTGACAACTATTTGATGACTCACGTCTTCTTGGAAATTTCTACATTAGTATTGTATGTGTAATAAAAGCCAGGCTGTAAAATAAAGCATTACTTTGTTCTCTAACCATCCTGACTGTGATCATCTGTAACAATTGCTCTTCTGAGTTTAACTGTTCATGAATGCCAGCTTATTGATCACGACTTGACAGAACCAACTAAGTTGTTGCAATCACATCTCTTTAGTCTTCTTTTTTTCTTTTTTTTTTTGTCCAGACATTTTGTAATACAAAAGGGCAAAAACCAAAGGAAGCGTCTTTTTCTGAGTGTTTGTAGGTTGCATTTTAACACATTTTTACATTTTTATAGTTGCATTGAAAAGTTATTTTCAATGCATGTCAATTACATTTTATAGAGTAGATGATGTCATACATATTATGCAAATATTGAAAACTGGAGAGGCATATATCATTTTCACCTCCAGAATCATGAATAAGTTCTTATTACACCTTTTGATGTCTGGCCATCGTCATGGAGATGACAGTTCTTTACCTTCCCTTCAACCACCTGCCAAAGGAAGCCACATTAGAGACGTGCCAGCATCCAAATGTGCCTAGACTGCTACACCCACCACCACAGCTCGGACTTTGCCACACAGTTACTCTTCATGCAATACAGAGGACACGGGCATCTGAACTCAGGACACATTGTATTAAGTTAAAGCCAGAAAAGCGAAATACAGTTTATTTCTATTAAAATACACCTAAGCTGCTGTAAACAGCCAGAGAGCATCACATGGCTTGCAGCAGCAGCTCCCTTTGGTGTGGAAATGCCTTTGTGTGAGGTTTATTGTGTGTCAAATACTGAGCTTTATGCAGTCACACGGTGGCAGCATATCCTGCTTCAACGTTGCTGCCATTTTTATCCAAATTTAATTCGCTGTTGTAGTCTGAAGCAGTCATGGCACCGGCTTTGGTGGTGACGTAACTCACTGAACAAGTCTCTGATTTTAGCCACTAGATGATGCTCTTTACCTACAAATGACTGGCTCACAGAAAGACAAGGAGAGCAGTGGAGTAGAAATGTACACATTATTGTGCTTTGCATGGAGTTCAGACATTAAAATAGTGACTGAGGAAAAAACGTATGGTTACTGTTTAGGCATTAAAGGAGTTAAGTTTAATAAACCTCTCTTTTATTAACCATATATATTAGAGCAAAACAAGATAGACAGATAGATATATCCTTTTGTTTTCCAGACTGTAGTTGCTGGTAATGTGTTTTTGAAAAAGGTTGGTTGCCTTTCTTTCTTTTCTTTCTTTCTTCTTTGTTATTCCAGCTCCTGTTGGTGTGCTTAACACATTCATGTCATTGTTAGCGTCACAATGGCTTCTGCATGTGTGAAAGGAGGTTCAAAGTTAAAAAGTTAAATACCTCCAGCTCTTTTTTTTTTCCATGACAATGTATTTTAAGTGTGAACTCAGACTCCACTCTTCCTATTTTGAAATTTAGGTGTGTTTACATGTGTGTCTGTGTCTGTGTGTGTTTGTGTGTGTGAGAGAAAGAGGAGAGGGAGGGAACCATGGAATGCTGTGATGTCATCAGCCCAGTTGCACACACACAAAGACAAGGAGGAACCACAGGCACTCTGACTCTCAGCTTAGTTAGCTCTCTCTGCTGTGGAGCGGCTGTCTACATCCCACTGTGAGTACTTCAACAAATTCTGCCTTGCTTTCTTACGAGTCCTTTTTGTTTTGTAGCGCTCACTTTTCCCCCTCACTTTCTTCCTTTTTCTTGGGGTTCCTTCTCTGCACCCCCACAGATACCAGGGTGTATTCCACTGGTGTGAAAGCCTGAGAACAGCTTTCTTTCCCCCCAAGTGCTCCTTATGTGGTAGCCATTGTTTAACTTACTACTTTGACCAGAGGCGTCCTTTTCACTCCCCCTTCTTAAAGACACTGTCTAAGATTCTCCGAAGCTTTGGCCAAGTTATTCTTCTGTTTATTCTTATAGTCTTGACACTGAACATGTGTACATGGAGCCGCTATCTTGTGGGGCTCGTGGAGAGAAAGGGGCATGGGGTTTTTGGAAGGGATGTTTGGTGGGGAGGGTAAGGGGTGATGACACAAACAGACCCATTCCTCTGGAATCTCCTCCCATTCTCCACTCCCGTCTTCCTGTCAGTGAAGAAAGAGGCTTTAAGTAGGGAGAAGATAAACGAGAGTACAATGAAGCAAACAAAAAAAGCATCTGAGATATAATTCAATCAAGAAACACTGTATATCTGAAACAGCAGCCAGCAAAAGAACACAATATAATCTTTCAAATGTTCTCTGTGTGTTTTTGTTGTAGATTGTCCCAAAGATGGCCTCCAAAATGAAAGAAAACTGACATCTAAGTAGGACGCGGAGTGCAGCTTACAAAGGAAGCAGGATTGTGTGTGTTTATGTGCGTGTGTGAGGTTGTATATTACTTCAATTATGACGCACCTTGAATCATAGAGGACACTTCATGTGGTTAAATAACAGAAAAAATAAACCACCACCCTAGACCATCCACCCGGAGAAACTACTGGCCAAAGGACAGTACTTCCCCCCTCTTACCCTGCTTGGCCCGTTGGTACCAAGTTTACCCACCACTCAACTGCCAATATGCTGCAGCAGATTTTAAAGGACATGTACATTGAACCTGATGTGCTGAATGCTCTTAATGAGGAGCAGAAAAAGACCCTGTTCCTGAAAATGCGCCAGGAACAGGTTCGGCGCTGGAAGGAGCGAGAGGAGAAACTAGAGAGGGAAGGGGGGGACATCGAATCCAAACGAGCCAAGCCAAAAAAAGGTAACAGTGCCAACTCATCACCTCAGCCTCACCTTTGTTAATCTGTCTTCTGTTATTCTAGAGCAACAGGGAGCAGCCTGAAACGTTTCCAGCACACAGACTCACACATTAAAAAAGAAAAAAATAAGTTTTGTGTTCTCTTTATGTCAGAGCTCCATTCTGAGTCCTTTGGATGTTTGCTCATTGTTCTTTGGATCACCTTTTAGTGAGATACAAAGCTTGAGAAGGGGATTGGTGAGCCATGTGTGCACTGGTTGTCACAGACACTCTGCATCAGCAGCAGCTGTTTGCTAACACATGCGCAGTGTTTATCCACGAAGCATAATTCCAATCTCAAGTCTTAAACAATCACTAATGAATGATGGTGATTATAAACTAGAGTGAACATCCAACTCACAAACCTTGCTGTTAAGAAAATCTGTAAAGCACCCTGCAGAATAAGAAGTAGGTTTAAGGCAGGTCTGTAATCGTAAATGTTGTTCACAAGCACACATAATGCTTTCAGGCACTTCACTTTGTACTCAGTCTCACAGTCCAAGAGTGACTGGAAAGAAAGATCAGCAGCTCACAAATTTCACATATGTGTGGAACGACATGGCAAATGCATACCAGACGAAACCGCTGGCATGACAGACGCAGATGTCTAGAGCGAAAAGTCCCAGCACAGGGGAAACACAAGCACTTTGAATACTGGAATTGTTTATCAGATGCTGGCTACCACTCAACAGCAACAGCCGGAGTTGACAATATGTATGGAGCTGTAAAACAGGACAAAGCAGCCAGAAACTGTGGAAGCCACAAGTTAGTCTGGAAACTGGTTTGACGTAAACTGCAGAATGTCGTCCGTCTACATTTTCTTTCATATGTTCCAGTATAGCATTCTAGTGTGAAGATACATTGTTAAATGACTGACATAACAAATCGCTGTATTACTTTATATCGTCAAGTTCTCCCAGATGGGAAAATGAGCTGCAGTAATGTCACAATATGACTTAAAGACAATTAACAACACAGCACAGTTGGTGCATTAACTCTGATTGACAGAGTAATGTGATCTGCCTCATCCTGGTTAATCACAAAGCGCTCACTATCAACCGTGGGGTAGGATGAGGAAACAGTGAACTTTCTATCTTATAATGAGCAATGCAGCTGTCTCTAGGAGGCTGCGTGGAGACTGCAGGCTAACATCACATGGTCACAGCTTTTCCACACAGGATCCTCGTTTTTTTATTTATTTGTGTGTGTGTGTGTGTGTGTGTGTGCAGAGGAAACTGTGGATAGTTCATGTTGCTGTGCAGGGATAGGAAGTGAGTCAAGACTCAAAAACTCCAACAGTTTGCAGTGGGCAAAACAGGAAGTTTGCAGGAAATGTATGCATTTTGGAAAACAAAGGAAGAGTTTTGGTCTAGCTAGAATGGCCTAAAGAGAACACTCATATACTAAGTTTGTTTTCTTGTTTTGGGTTTTTTTTTTTCATGCACACAATATGGCCAGCATCCCACTTGTTTGGCGTTAGGAGCTCACGTTTGGCCTTGAGGCGTCTCTGATCATGGGACTTTCTGTGGTTATGCTGACTTCATGGTAATCAGTGTCTCTGTGCTGACTATGACTTTGGTGACTGTGTGTTTGTGACTGACTGCTGACATCTAGAAACTTTATCATTGTTATTAGCGAGCCTTTTTTTTTTT
>JBAMYA010000006.1:5511072-5527863 GCA_037176975.1 Arrhamphus sclerolepis
TTGGTGACTGTGTGTTTGTGACTGACTGCTGACATCTAGAAACTTTATCATTGTTATTAGCGAGCCTTTTTTTTTTTCATGAAGACTCACGGCGGCTTCCACATCTTACTTCATGCTCGCATAAAAAGCCCCGACCCTAAACTCTTGAACTTACCGGAAAGTGATGCTGTCAGTCTCAGTTGGGAGAATGTTATGTTCTGAATGCTGAGTTGTAGTCATCCTGGTATGCCCGGTTTGAAAATGATCCACAGGGCAGACGGGCAAAACCAGTTCACTATGAAACTATGTTTTAAAAACAGCAACCTCTCACCCGGGGCCTTACGTCAGCTGAGTTATCTTGATACAGTGGCTCCTCTGTCCTCTCACATAATCACAGGGCAGGGACATGTACTTGTGTGTCTTTGCTGCTGCCGCTAATCCTCTCAAAAATAGACAAATAAAGAGACCAAGGCAGATCACTGCTGCCAGTACAACGGCCTAGGAATTTGCATTGCTGTTGAAGGAAGGAATTGTGAAATACTCTGATGTCATAAATGATGTCTGGGAATTTTGAACCATCTCTTTTGTTTATATTTGCTTTTCTGAGTAGGGGTAGCCTCTCTCCTACACTGATCCTGTGCTGTTTTGGGCCCAGTCAGCTGTTGACTAACGACCATCGCAAACAGCAGTCTGAACTTACCAGATGCGCTGTAACAGCAATAATAATTTGAAAAAAGTTTGGACTTTGAATGCCTAAAAGGTTTAACTGGCAGTCCAAAGTAGTTCAGCGTTTTAAGGGAGGATTAACTGTGTTTGATAAAAGTATAAATCCTTGAAAGGCTGAAAAGGATATTCAGGAGTTTATATCTTAAAATAAAATATTAAAGGCACTTTGTTTTTGATCTTTTTTCAACATTTTCTTTATTAAGGGTCTCTTGGGTAATTCACAATCATTTTCAAACTTTAGAGGAGCGTTTCATTGACAAATCAATTTCATTTTATGGCACTGATGTTGAAGATTTAGTGTTTTCATTCACATTGTACATTTAACTGGCCATAATTTAGAGTTAATTAAGTTTTATATCATAACTTTTAATCTTATGTGCTCATTTTGAATGTGATACCATCCATCCAATTACTAACCTCCACTTATCCAAGTTGGGGTTACGGGGGCAGCAGCCCAAGAAGAGAAGGTTGTACCTTTGTTTGTCCAGACACCTCCTACAGGTCTGGAAGGCTCCAAGCCAGCTGACAGATACAATCCCTTCCTCCTTGTCCTGGGTCTGTCCCTGGGCTGCTGTCCAGTTGGTGACATATATCTATACTTTTATATGGAGTTACAACATGGAGCAGTGTGCCCAGGGTTACCAGGGTCCCACCCTGGAGCCAGGGCCAGGGGAGAGACTCATTCACAAATGCTTGTGGCCAGGTCTTCACCCATGGGACCCAGTCGGGCATAGCTTGAACCAGTAATGTGGGTCTGCCCAACTGTGGGCCCACCACTGCAGGAAGGGCCACATGAATATGCTGCAGAAGGAATGGACTTCCTGACTCTTGGTCATTGAAACTGACTCTTATGAATCTGAAGTCAGCAAGAAATCTCCAAAAAGTTTTAAAAAATAGTCTTGACCAAGTGGAACATCTTACAATGAATGAGGCTGAGTAATAACAGGTCAGTGACAAGATTGGATGTAAAAAGCAATACAGATGTCAGAAGAAGGAGTGGGATGAAGGGCTCACCACTCTGTGAAAGAGTGTGGGTTTCACAGTTTCAAAACATTTCAAATAATTTTGTATTTTTGTTTTCTGTGACTCATGGTGTAATTAAACATTCAACTGAATCTGGAGAAACCTCTGGAGCTCTAAATTAAAGGGAGTACATTGTAATTCAGACTTGCAGGCCATAGTGACATTACCAAATCATACAAGAATTAGCCATCTCCCCATTTGTAACTCCACCCAATGTTACATCACGCTGCACAGGCTGTACCTCAAGAGTGGGTACAGCTCAAAGATTTACCACTAATGTTAAAGGGGGGAAACCTCGCAGGAGAGGCAGTGGAAAGGAACTGAGATGCTCATTCCACCTCGTAAAACCAACATGTCACAGATATTTCATTAAGACGTCAGAAACTATATTGTGCCAGATTTTGGAACGTCTCCTTTAACTCTAAATGACCATGACCTCAGGTAGCATTTTATTTGAAACCGATACAACTGTATAGTGGAGATCACTTTGTGTAATTTAAAAAAACAAAAACATCAGTTTAGAGCTGCATCAAAAAAAGGCAAATTTTTTAAAAAGGGAATTGAAATTTCCTCATAAACCATGAAAGTTACATCCTCAGGACTAAAGAGGAGGGGGCTCCTGTGGTCTGTCATGAGCATGCAGATCTTAATCAGCACCTATGAAAGGACAGAGGCACACTTGTGCACTATACGTCAGTAGCTTGTAGTGCTGAAAGATATCAGGAAAGCATGCAATCTGCAGTATCATAGTTGAAAATTACAATGACAATATGACTTGTGATATATAAATTAATTAATATTCATGTCTGTGTGCTTTGCAGCTAAAGCTGATAGTATAAATAGCCTGTGACACTAACAAAATATTTGAGTTATTTCTATTCTAGTAGCAAGGTTCTATTGAAAATAAATACACAAATAGAAAACTGCACAAAGCAACAATGGCAACAGCAATGAGTTTGTGATACTGATATTGTATGTTGATATGTTGATAATGTGATAACAGTAATTGCATATTATGCAGCTCTTGTTTATGTGTCTGTGAAAACACGTGTCTGACATCTCCCCCCGACGTGCAAATCTTCTATCCGAATAGGTTCGGAGAAACATAAGCTCCCATCTCTTTGTCTAAGTGACGAGCATAAAAATGTCTTGGCGTTAGACTGGCTTCTGTGCGGTCCAAAACTTGTATTTTAACAACATGAGGCCTTCCACTGTTGAGCCACAAAAACCCCATCAAGCAGTGCGGTATTCAGTTCCCAAATGAAAATGTTTAAAAGAGAAGTGATAGAACAGAATCATCATATCTTTTTATTTATCTATTTGTAAATGCTAACATCCAGCTTCAAATGACCCATGACCTTATATTTAATGTGGTTTAAGCTAAACAAAGCAAATAAATAAATAAGAAAATCTCACCCTTTAGGAATTGGGTCTTTATAACTTTGTTTCTTTTTCCTCTTTTCTTTCTTTCTTTCTTTTTTTCTTTCTTTCTTTCTTCCTTCCTTTCTTCCTTTGTAAACAGCCAACAGTAAGAATGTGAGCTGGCTGCTCGGCCGGGATGGAGATGTGGCGGTCATTGTGATCGGGGAGGTAGACGAACTGACCTCAAAATTCATCTGCTCTGGATTTGGAGAAAAGAAGTCGCAGAGTCTTCAGAGCAACGCATAGTAATACCTTCTCTTAATATAAAACAGACTTTTGTTTCCTTAGGTCCCAATCAGCAAACAGTATAACACAGGGACAAAAAAAGTCTATGAGAGCTTCAATCTATCAAAGTGTTACAATTATAATGTTTCTGTTGAAGCTAATCTTAAATGTGAGAGAATTTTCAGCTTGAATGTATAAAACAAAAGCTAATTTGCTCTAATTATCCTTTTCAGCCATGAAACTATCATGAAAAACAAAAGAATCACAGAGGATGTCAGAAGTGAGAGGGAGAACGTCCTTCCAAAAACAAAACCTGGAATCTCCTTGAACATGAAGGTTTGTGGGCTTAATGAAATCACTCTGAATGTCATAATGAAGCTTTTCCCTGTTTGTTCAGAAGATGTGAAACTGTCATTTACCTTCTTTATTTATTTGATTTAAAACAATTAAAAGAAAGTTTGATGTTATCATATGAAATGAAAATATTTAGATTAAAAAGATTGCAGTTCACTTTCATAATCCCTAAATCTTTGCCATTATTTCATCCTCCTTAAACCTAACACCTATGCTTTACTTCTCATACCAGCAGAAAGTGAAAACTATATCAACTGAGCTTTTAGTGGCTTATTAAATAATCTACACCTATTCATCAAGGCTTTTCTTTTCTGTTCGGTGTGGATAATTTCTGGGTTGGTTATATTTTGTCTGTGTCTGAGTAGTGGGGGGTGCTGGTGGGGTGGGTGGGTTGGTGGGCTAGGGGGGGCTGCCTCCTTTTTACACGCTATCTCCGAAACAGATTTGCTGTGTTGTCATGGCAACCTCGCACACACTGAGCCCGAGCGAGCCAGGTTGGATGGTCTCAGCTGGCCCGACCGTGATGCGAGACCAGGCGCGTCTCAGCCGCTCACTGCTCTCCCTGCAGATGCACATACATACTAATACACTTCATATACTTATTATGTGCATGATTTTCACGTCATTAATTCCGCTTGCCTCTTAAACGACTCTAAGGTTCTTGATTTCTTTCCCCTTTGCTCACGCTAATCACCGAACTGACTCAAAGTTAAAGAGATGACGTGTCAAACTAATATGGAACTGTGTCTCCCAGCAGGAGAAACGCGAGGACGCGAGCACTTCACTCCCTCTGTCGGTGAGTTAGAGGAACTGCTTTCCACAGCCGAGCTGACTGCTCTCAGGTTGCATCATGGCCTGGAACTCATGTAGTGTCTTTGTTGAGCCCACAGGTGTCAGTGAGTGAGCATTCACCAGCTACAGCTGCAGAAAAGGTATTTGTGAATTAAAATAATTTAGTTTGTTGGGTTTTTTTTTTATGTTTTCTTCTGTTAAATGTTATTTTCGAGACAGTTTGGCTGCTTAGTGTACATTCTAGATAGTTTGTAGAGCAAAAGACAGTTTGGTTTTGACTTTCATCAGTATACCTCACCTTAAAACACAGCCTTTTCTTTTCGTTTTATATTCCAGTAAAATCTGATAAACGTTGTTGCAACCACTGCTCAGGCCTTTAAGATGTGGTTTTAGAGTGCCTGTGTGTCTTTTTATGACAGTCCCACCCTCCCTGTGCAAGAGGAAATGGTGGTTAGGGCCAGCTGTCCCCTCACTCACAAACTCTTCTGCAGATCGTCTTTCTCTCAGCATCACCCCCCCTCTTTGTGTTCCGGCTCGTCTGATCTGCCGCACCCCTCATAGCTCACTCGGGGACAGCTGAGCTGAACTGTCCTCCCACTGGCTCCATCATCGCTCCAGACTTGTGTTGTCTGGGGAACGTGCTTTCTGTATCCCCTTATTTTCTTTCTCTTTCTGTGTTTACGTGCATGCAAATGTGTGTGTGCACGTCTGCGTGCAGGTGACACACTCTGCTCAAACAGCTGAATCACAGAGGCAAGGCAGGATTTCTGGACTGCCCTAGAACAGATGGTAGATGAACTTGATCAGGGAATTAAAACGCCAGAGATAGAGAATGCGTCAGTCGCAGATGGATGGGATTGTGGGATAGTCTCTTGAGGTTTGGGCGCGTGAGCTCGCCTCTGTTCTCTGTTCCTCTCTCGTCTTTGCCACAGAAGGAAATGTCTCTGCCTCATATCCCTTAAATCTATACCAGCCTCTCCATATTACAGGCCCCAACACATCCCTGTTACACCCTTGCTGATGTGGCAATTTTCCATCGAAGGAGGTTTGGCCAGTACGATGGCAAAGAATTCAAAGCACAAGCGTCCCCTGACAATTACTCACTTTGCTTTGATGAATAATTTTCTTGTAAATTGAATGAATTGTTCCTGGAAGCAGGAAGAGGGTTGGTCTTGCTCTGTTGGCAGTGGCTGTTGCTAAATCTGCAGCAGTTGATTTTGTGAGCACACAAAATCAACTGGAGTCATCCTGCCTCCTCTTGGTGGCGGCAGGAGTGAGACTGTTGATTAAGAAGGCGTAAGATCAGGAAGGAAGATTACCAAGACAGCTTGATTTTCAAGTCACCTTATAATTTTCCCTCCACACATCCTCAAACTCTTAATCAGTGGTCATAGTTCTGTTTCATTATGGGCCCGCATTGTCATTGGAGAACTGCAATTTGGCTAATCATTTATCCCATGATTTAATCAATCATGACAGTAATTCCACTGTATCTGAATTTGTTGTCAACACTGATGGCCCTCTTCTGTCCTCTTTTGTCACTCTTCACTGTGCAGCCAGATTTGAAGTCAGGCAGCACAACCGAGGAGAAGTCGGTTCCCCAGCCCTCCATCTGCTCCAGGCCTCTCATGAGAGTAAGCCCTGTCAACGTGAGACCGGCTTCGGCAAATGCAACAGTAGGCTGTGTCAACTCGAGGCTGGCCGCCGCAGCGCTGGCCTCGTCCACCAGCAGCGCTGTCAAAACAGACTCTGGACCAGCATCACCCACCAAAAGTGGCCTGTGTTCAAAGGAAGCCCAGAAAACCAAAGACGCACAGGGTGGACAAGGTAAGCAAGCATAGTCTCTGAGATCTGGGTCAGACGTCAACAAAAATGCAAGAGAATTTTTTTTTTTTTTCACAAATGTGAATGACCTTTGACAAAAAAAAGTATTAAATTACTGCTGTTGGTAAATTTGGTTTACAGAAAAAAACATGATACATAAAACGATCTCATCGAAGCATTGAAACTGAAAGCACTCATCATAAGAGTGGAATACGGTTCTAATTAAAGGCATACTTAAAAAAGAAAAAAATTAATAACAGGAAAAAAAAATTAGAAAACAATGGAATCACCTCTTAATTCAAACCTGTGCATGCCCCAAATTACAATAGAGTTCTTTCAGACCCAGCTGTAGCTGATTGACAGGAAACTCAACTGATGCAGGAGATCCTTCATACAAACAACTGTAAAAATCCTTGAAGGAAATAATTCAGTGCAAAGACTGACAGAAGATATTGGTGATTGGGAGACTTTTGCTTGGATTTGGGGCCATGATAGCCTACAAATCTAGATGTAGCACTAGAAAATAGAAAATTTGAATTTGCTCAGCTGGTCCATCTGGCTGCTCATTAAAAATGCCCAAAAGACCATCTATAAAGATGGTTTGATTTTGATAAAAGCAGGCAAATTTCCAAGGTCATTAATGGCATTTGTTTGTGTGTCAAGTAAAGTACCAGGGGAGATGTCAGACATTAACTTTACAGCCAGTGTACTAGTGTACGATCAATGAGATAAGGACATTTATCTCATCGATCACAAATAGATAGAACTAGACAAAGAGTGTTAAGATTTTCTTTCAGGACAGACATCAGCTGAATGACCATTTAACAGTCCAGATCTCAATATGATTCAACATTTATGGAAACAAACGCTCCACCCTACAAAGCTGATCTGTCAAGTATTTCACACGAAAGCCAGAACCAGCTTGTTAGTCTGTGCTTCAGTCAGTTCAAGATGTCATAAAACAAAGCACTAATTGCCATTTAACAAAAAAAACAACTCTTTTAGAGTTTGTCATTTATTTCCTCATAATTAAATAATTTCATATTATTTTCCTGCACTTGATTTGTTTTATTTATTCATTTTTATCTTTTTTTATCTGCATATACATATAAATGGTTAATGACATCATCTGGCAAAACCTTTTAATGATGGGTATATATGCAATTTTATCTTGTAGCAGATTATATACATATATGTATATTTATTCTTTTTAATTTATTTAATCTTTTGAGGTGTTTTCCAAAACCCTGTTCTGATAAATTAAGTTGTGTCAGAGTTTACAAATTTTTCCACACAACAAAACTGCTGAATGAACATTACAATTTATGTCAGAGATCTTTTGTTGAGTGCGTGAAGCGAATGTGCTAACCTTCACCATTTTTTCTTTCAAATGAGTTTATATCTTTTTTTTAAGTCCTTGCCTTTATTCTTATTCCCTTTGAAGAGAGATACACAATGTTAATGACTGTCAGTGTCATCATGTATGAACAAAGCTCCTGCGCATCCTTGATCGTTACTCTAAAAGTAATGAAATAAATTTTTAGTTCGATGGTTTTAGATAAGGTCTGAACACTGACGTGGGCTGAAAACAAACCCCAAAGGACTGCTGCTAGTATAGATGGCAATCACCACCATCCACTGATGCAAGAAGAGAATCCTTTCCCTCTGTTTTCTCTATAAGAGTGATAATAGCTGTGGGGAGCTGAGCAGAGCCACTCTGAACAAAGTTCACACCAGACAGATTTCTCAGTTCTGCAACAAGGAAGAGGGATTTATTTCCCCGAACCCAATGTGCCTGCCAAGTAGCACCTCAGCGCGCTGGAATCTTTATGGACTGGCAGAGGAAAGTGGTTTGTCAAGAGAGTAAAAAGCTTATGTGACGATGATTTCACTCCCGGTGGCACACATGCATGTTTGGTAGCGTCTCCCTCTCGTTTTCCTTGCCTGAGAAGAATGGTGGTGGTGAACTTCTTAATCGTATTCTAGATATGTTGAGGTGCATGAACAAAAAAAGAAGAAAAAAAAAAACAGCTCAAGGTTGGATAAAAAATTATTCTTAAGAGCAATTTGGGGTTGAAATGAGCGCTGGAAAACCACTAAATATTTATGGTTTCCAAGAGTCAGAGTACTTTTTTATTCACTCATTCATTTGATGAGGAAGGAGAGGGTGGAACCTTCTCTTTCATTAAGATTTACTTGCTTTTACCAGGTGTTTTATCTGAATCTTCTTTTTTTCTATTCTTTTTGTTTGTTATGTTTTCTTAACCCAGTTTTATGAACTAAAACTCATCCAACATGAAGTGACCCAATAATACTTAGATAGGTGAAGTTAGCACCATCCAGTGGAAATCAGTGATACTGGAGAAAAAAAGTCAAGTTGAGGAAATAATTTCTTCCCAAAAGGTCCCTCTGCTGGAAAAATGTTCATCCTACAACACATTTTTTTTGACACACATTGCAAGAGTTCATGGTTGTTTCTCTGTGCAGGGCAAATGCATTTGGGGTTTTTTCTGATATTCTTGAACCATCTTGCAGTGGTTTTATTGGGTAGAAAAAAAATTAGAAGACATGTCTAACTACCGTTGTATGAAATAAATATAGGAATGGGACTCTCAAACATTGTAGACAGTTGCTCATGGTCATGTCCCTGTTGTTTCTTGTGCCTCCATTTCTTTAGTGATTGATAAGGACAGTTGGAAGGGGAATAAAGCAGTCCTTTAAAATTGTATTTTAGTCACACTGGACATTTCTTACGGTTTATTGTAGTCCCTGGAGGTTCTGCATATCTCTCAACGTGCAAGCAGGAAAGTTAAGGCAAAAGAACAGCTGGCGTAGTGGGAGTAGACGTGGGCTGAAAACTGAAAATATGAATAAATGTGTCTTGACTCTGGACGAGTGTCTGTCCTTGCCAGTAGTGAAGGCCTGTTCCAGGAGCAGAAACAGGCAACGAAAGGCTCATGCATCATCTGGTCTTACCTTCTTTTTTTCATTTGTTGTTTTTGAATGAAGGTAATGACAAGGGCTCCCATCACCTTGTGAGCAGGGCCTGTGGCCCACACAGCTAAAGAATATTAACTTCTGCGTGACATTTATTTGTATTTATAAGCACCCAGCGCTGTCGCCTCACAGCGAAAAAGATTCCTGAGCTGACTCTCAGCTGGAGGATTTCTGTGTGGCGTTCACATGTTTTTTTCATTTCTGTGTGGGTTTTTTTCTGGGTTCTCCAGCTTCCTCCCACAGTTCAAAATCATGCCACGTATATTGAAAAGCTGATTCAAAATTATCCAATCCATTGAGGTCTAGCATGGATGGCTCTTTACCACTGGCCTGTGGCAACCTGTCTGGGGTGTGCGCTGCCTCACTCCTGCCCCAAACCCCTAAGAGAGAACTGAATATATGAACGTAGCTCACTTACTGGAATTGGACTTGGACAGTTCTCAACTCCTGGATCTAAGAGTGAAGAAAGCATCAATGTACACCCCAAACTGCCTCATCTAACCCTATTCATGACTATTTCTGCCCCTTATCTTATTCACTGAAAGTGAGCCCACTCTGACTACATAATTGGAAAACATGCAAATGATAGGCGTTACCTGAAAACGTTAACTCCATGCTATATCACTGTGACAGACATGAAATAGGTTTCATCTAAAAAAAAAAAAAGACAGAGAGAGAGGGAAAGCCAGTGTAAATCTAGACCTCACCTAAGTGTTGCAGAGGAATTATTTGTGATGGTGCATGTGGGCTGTGGTTTGAGGATAGGAACGTGAGCAGTCTTCAGTAGCTGGCAATTTCCATGTGTTTGTGTGTAAAAACTGTTCTCTCTCCCACCGCCGGTATTCCTCTCCTCTATCTTCACCTTCAGAGGGAAGGACAGGCATTCCTGTGCTGCTTCCCAACTCTAGCCCTGGGCGACGCTCAGCCAGAGCTGATAAGTGACAGGGGCCCCAGCCCCCACGTTTCCACACAACACACACACACACAGACACACACCTACACTTCTCCTCCTCCCCTCCACAGACATGCTGTTTGAGAATTCTGCCCTCTGCCCCTCTTCTGCCCTCCCACCCACCTACCCACCCACCTTCCAATCCAAGCCCCACACCGTGTCCGTCCACTTTTACTCTTCCAGCCCAATATGTGGAGGTCTGCAACAGATAGAGATAGATCAGTCTTTGATTTTTGTGCTGGCTTGCTTATTGACTGTGCCTCCTGCCCCTTAGTCTTTGTCTTCCCTGTACATTTACGAGCAGGACTGAGATGCGATGAGTGCAAATCGAAAGCTCAAACAGAAGATTAATCAGTCTCGGTGATGGATCAAATACAGGGATTCATCTTTCTATCAGTGGATGTTTTTGCAGGTATCCGCAATCACTGTTTCTGCAGAACGAGATCAGCATGCAGCTGCTGAGTTTCAGGCAGAAAGGCGTGGAGTTTAAACATTTTTTGGGTGTGTTAAGACAGGTTAGTCAGGTTACCTGTGGGAAAGCTATTGTGTGTGTGTGTGCTTGTGTGTGTGTTAATTCAAATTGATGACCATAACAGCAATCCTGCTTTTCTTTCTATCGCACCATGTCTCTATTAAGCATTCCATTCAGACCCGCACCAAGGCTTTGAGCCCAAAAAGAAAAAAAAAGAAAACTTTGACCATGAGTGTGTACGTGCATTTGTCTGTTTTTGTGTGCGTCTGCGTGTGTATGTGCATTTGGTGCGTGCCTGAATGCGTGTCAGCCTCAATTGCTGGAGCCTATCCAAGGTTTCCGTGGTGACCACACAACACAACGAGACAATCAGAGGCAAGCCCACGCAGTGCGGTGAGAGGACATTAACACAGGAACCGCAGGTCGGGGGGCAGAGGAAGGCAGGACAAGACAGACGAGGAGGAAGATGAGGAGGAAGGTGGTGGAGCCACTGGGAAAGGGGCTAGGGAGAGTGAGAGACAACGAGAAAAAAATAAAACAATTTTAAAGGCTACTTTAGGTTTCTTTCTTTCATGCCTGCAAGACATCAAGGACTTTAAAGGTTTCCTGGCCCCAGGAGTGCCCGTCTGGTTTTGGCTTACCCCACCTCTGTGCGAGTGCGGTGCCATGGTGTTAGTCAGAGATGGCGGCATGCGTGACTGAGTCTGTGAGCAGGGGGTGTGTGACGGTGCATGTTTGTGTTTATGTGTGTGAGAGCATGCACAGACCTGAATGTAACATGAGAATGTGCGCGTCTTTTTAAAACCAACTGTTAGAAACAGCGTGTGTGTGTGTGCATGTGTGTGAGTCTCTGTGTGTGTGTACGTGCGCGAGGGCATTTTTTGTGTGTCTGTGGCCACGCACGCGGGTGCTCTCACATATCTCTGTCCCCCGGGGATGACGCTAAAAATATGTGGCTCCTCAAGCCTTCTGGTGTCTGAGCAGCGTCTGTCTGCTCTCCACTGCGTCCCTCTGGCCCTCCCTCCCCATTCGTTACTCCCGTTTCCTCTATTCCTCCCTCAATTACACCCTCTTCCAAACGCAACACCGAGGCACGCACACACGCACAAACTACACCCAGCTGTGTCCCCGCTGCACTTCCACTGAAGATGACCTCTGCTCAGCCAGAGTGGTACAAAGGAAAGCGAATGAAAAGGATTTAAAAAAGAAAGAAAAGGTAGAAAAGCTGAAGAAATATGTACACATAGCCACCAGAAAAGCGAGTGTTCATTTGTGTAACCCCCATTGTTTACATTGATTACTGATTTTAATGATAACCATGATCTCATGATACATGAATGAGGTCTGTTTTGTTTTGTTTTTTCACTTCATTATTTTCAGTTATCATTTCAATCACTCTTTGAAAGCAAAACACCTTGCTTAGGCTTTCAAAAAGATTTTGTTTTAGTTTATAGAATGCTGTTTCTCAACGTCAGCAGCATGCTTTGGATAATAACGTAGAAGTACACCATTTCTTCATGTCGGGCTGGTGCTTTCACCACTCTGGGTTGCTTCCAGAGACTTTGCTGTGCTCAGCTTACAGAAAAATACAAAATGACCATGACCTCTTAACACAGCATCACGAGCTTCAGGCACGTACTGTAAGATGTTAAAATTGTGTTGGTACTAATGGAAAGCAACAAGCTTCACCTTCACTGACGTGGTTACCAGGGTGACAAGTCCCAGTCCAGGAGATTTCACATGTTCTTCTTTCACAGGCAAAAATAAAATATTCTACTGTTTTTGTGTTTTTTGTTATGTCACGCTGCGAACTGTGAGCTTTACTGACTAATTTGTTTTAGTGCCTAAATTTGATCCATGTTTCACTAACCCAATGAACCAATAATCTTCCATAAAATGAGTCGGTTTAAATTTGGACTTAGTACTGACTTGGTTGAAAAAGGGAATGTGCATTGCTGTTAACTGTCTTTTCATTAGCCATGTTAATGTGGTGCTGTACACCCACAGGTTTTCTACAAGGTGCTTTTTAAGCCTCTTTTTCCTATGCCACCATACAGCGCCATGTTGCTAAAGGGTAAAACTAGCAGCCCAGAGAAACCAGCTAGAACACGTCCACCAGTTACAGTTTGCAATTTTAGAAATCCTGGCTTAGCTTATGTTAACCAGGGGGATAATCAACATTAATTTATTTGACCATTTGATTAAATATGTCCAAGCATCCTCATTTCAAGTGTTGCTACCAGAACGAGTGCTGCCAGAGCAGAAAGAGGACTAGCGGAGTTCTTCTGTCGCCAGCCGTGTATCTCCACACGCTGTGGATTGATTGGCTGCTGGTCCCAGCAGACTTCCACACATAAGGGTCCTTGAATGAGTCACTGTGGTTCTTGGGTCCTTCTGTGGAGCCTCATCAGCAGCAAGACTTCCCATTTCAAATGTTGTTTTTTGAGACATGAGAAATGGCCGTTGACTGTAGCTGATGGTTAGTTAGCGCTTCTGCTGTTTCTACAATGAACACAACACATAAGCACAAGAGAACATATTCCCTTTAAATGTGACTATGCTCTGTTAGGTTTCTGATTACAGCTCGGAGTAATGCAAAGCTCTAAGAACTTAAAATGATGAGGGCCTGGTCTTGCATTTGATTGGTTGGTTTGCGACAATTATGTTTCTTTATATAATTTTACCTGATGTGGTTCAAAAAAAAAAAAAAAAATCATGTGATGGATGCAAAATCTAAATATAGAGAGCAAAACTGTTTTTTGTTTTTGTTTTTGTTTTTTAGCTCAATAAGTTTGCTCATTTCTTCTGACAAGCTGAACACTTAACATGTCCGTGGGGATTCGTTCTACTTTGAAGCCAACACATAGTGGTCAGTCAAGGAACTGCAACAAAACCTACTTCCTGGTTGACTTCAACCTGGAGGTGGGGCTGTTGGTGCTTGAGTGCTGCCAGCTAAACAGCACAAAAGCTCCCTTTTTAACCATGTCCATCAAACCATGTCCACTGCTCTGTCCATAACGGGCTTTTGGGGTCAAGACACTCCAATCAATTCAGTCCCGTTCAATAATATTTTATTAATCCCTCTAGTAAAATAATGAAATGACTTCATTTCACTGCTCTGCTCTCTTCTGCCAGGTGTGCTCCTTTTGTAGTTGGTATTGCATCTTTAGACCATTGGCTCTATGAAGTGAAGGGGGGTAGAAATAGACATGGGGTCACAAATTTGAATGGCACACTGAAAGACATTCCTTCCAGACTTTGGGGAACCCAAGCAAAAGTGACAGTGTTGATTTATGTCAGAGCTTTTGATTTGGTTGTCTCTTCTGACACCCAAATATATGCTCCAAACAAAGAAATCTTTACCTTTTCATAATATTGTCCTTTTAACAGGAGACCTACCATTAGTTTGTGTCACATATGCAGTAGGGACAAGCTCTGACAAGCGTTTACTGTAACGGTAAATGTAATAACTGGAAGAATTTATCATGCCTCTCTACAAGTTAGTTAAGTTATAATCTCATATTCTGTTTTTCAGATACCGGTCCATTGAAAGTGACTCAGAGGGTTGCCTCAGAGGAAGCCGGGACATCAGGGCCTGCACCAGTCTGCGCAGGGCGTGGCCGGGTGGCTCAGCTGATGAAAACCTTCAGTGTTGATATGCCAACACAGACCCCTCCCCGTGGTGTCAAGCCACCTCTTCCCACCAAGCCTAATCATTTGCGCCTAACAACCACACCTTCCATCAGGTAATCCCTAAAAAGATAAAGGGAAACCCATTCAATTCCAAGTGTCTTAAGCGCTTTAAATACCACAAGACAGGACAATGGACAATGCCAGACACCTCATACAGAGTCCCAGTCAGGGAGCTAAGGAGATGGAGAACTCCAAAGAGCGGTCAGAATTTATAATGTTCCCATTGTTGCGATCACTCTGAAATCTGGTTGACGGAAATGCTTGAATGTAATGGTTTATTTCATTTTTGCTTGCTGGAGTGCTGTAAACATCAAATTCCAAAGCAATTGATTGTATTTTAGTATTCTGTCTTTTTTTTTTTTTTTTTTCTGTTTTACTTTGTTTCTGAAAAATTCTTCTGCCTCCTGCGATGACCACAAAATTCACACCTATGCTTCATTTTGAGAAGGAAAAGGATGCTGTTATTTTAACACAGTTTTGAGTTTAATTTACGAAGCCTGTGCACATTCACTCACCTGCTGCATTAATTAAATCCATTAGGAAACCGTTACATTTGTTCCTGCACAGGCACACGCTTGGCTCCGTTATAATACTCTTAATGTCTAAATCCTTGAATAATGACAGGGCGTAGAGAGGCATAGTACAGAAGGGTCCTCCCTCATCTTGTTGTCTCTTCCCAGTGAATGGTGTTAGGTTGTTTTACTGTCACACTACAATGTACTGTATGTCTCTCTCTGCCACCTGGCAAGACTTTCACTGCAACCTGTTGTGGACCAATGACAGTGCCAAACGCACACTCATCTGTCACTCCCAGTGGATCAAATCTCTGGCAAGTTGGACAGTTGCTGCCAAATAATCCAATTCTGTCTTACTTTTTCTTCTGTCTCTCTCTCTCTCTCTCTATCTTCTTCTTCTTTTTTACAGTCTATTTGAGATGTGTGTGGATGGGTTAGGATGGATGTTATTATGGCTGTTGTTGTTGTTGTTTTTTTCACATTTTCAATATGGAGTCACATTTTATTATGGGAAATGTCTGTACAATGTTTTCTTATAAAATAAGAAACTTTGATGCCAAGATCAACCAGGGCAGTCAAGGAAACAATAAAACTGCCTTCCTTGTATGTGTCCTGTGTCTTGAATTTCTTTGTCAGACCCTGCTCCATCCCTAACTTCATCCTCAAACCACCGTCCAACATGAAATAGAACATCTTCTTTACTATGTCTTGCAGCCTATAAATTAGGGTGATGTGTTGAAGTCAAATATCTGTGAAGAAGTTCTTTATTCTCTCAGCTGCTGTAACTTGCATGTCATGCAGATTACAACTACTTTTCAGTGGATGTATGCATTTTTTAAATTTCTGGTCTCAGCATGTAGAACTGCATGCTTGACCAGGGTCAGTGTAAATTTTTAATTTGAAGTGCAGTGGGGCTGCTCTCCCATGCTTGTTATTACTGTTTTCAGACATTTCTTGCTTAGTTTACGGTAACGGAAAAGCTGCTGGAGACATTGAAATCGTTGCAATTTCTAAAATTAGGACACATTTAGGGCACATTTTCGCATATGTATGAATGATTTCTGTTCCAGATTCTTGTTATATTGGCTAATTTTTGCCACCTGGCTAATCCGTTTGTTTGTTTGTTTTTTAATCTCCACTGACAAAGCAGCTCACTGGGGTAGATAACTTTATTTTTGAATTTATACCACTTAATGAATAATGATGAATTTGAACAATGCCCTCTGTACATTACTATAGCATATCAAATTTAAATAGAAAACAAAACAAAACAGATTTTACTGTATTTTCTCGACCAGAGTGAAGTCCATTTTATGAAAACTGGTTCTGGGTGTTAAAGCAAGCTCAGTGTGTGTACCACAGGAGATGCAAGATATGAGATGGAGCCAATGATGCTATACTACAGAAAATGATGCACACCTGGGGGGCGGCATTTTAAAGGACATCCAAAGAGACAGGCAGCATCCACACATAACTACACATAAAAATACGCACACGTACACACAGATTTGCAGAAAGACGGGGGGCCTTGATAATGTTTCATAGCACCACCCTGGCATCAGTTCTTTTGTAAGGAAACACACCAATGCTGTACAACAGGAACCGTGTGTGTGTGCGTGTCAGGGTTTATGTTATAAAATTAATGCTCCTTCTTTCTACTTACAAAGAGGTTCAGAGGCCAATGATTCATAAAGTCTTTTTTTTCTCAAGAAGCTGCATTCATAAAATGAAGTGCATACAGTGTGAGAAAGAAAGTACACACTCTTTCAGTTCTCAGGTTTTGTCAGAAGTTGTCTAAAAAAATATATACATAATAC
>JBAMYA010000006.1:5527963-5539844 GCA_037176975.1 Arrhamphus sclerolepis
TCTCAATGAGCCGCTTTAGTTCATTGAAATCTGTGTGAATTCTTATTTTAAAAAATGGTTCTCTTAAGGTCCTGGGACAGCGTTTAATTTCAGTTACAGTGTGGAGCATTACAACAACTCCATTTCTGTATTTATTTTCAAATTCATCTGCAGATTGGATGACTGTCCTGCTGCAAGACTCGCTTTCAGACAAGCTTTGGCTGTCAGACAGATGGCCTCACATTTGACTTTTTAATACCTTGGTCTTCAGAGGAGTTCATGGTTGACTCATTTGACTGGAAGGTGTCCAGGTCCAGAGTCAGCAAAACAAAGCTTGCAACTGTTAAGTTTGTTTAATAATCATGGGTCAAATAAAAGAATAATGCATGTTTGATAAAAAAAAAAAAAAAAGATTTTTGTAAATTAATTCTTTTTTTTTTTAAATCCACAAACTTGTTTATAACGCTCCTACTTAATGATTTCATGGCAGAATAAGTGTTTCCTTGTGCTGTTGAGACCTGCTTATTTTTGTTGCTAGATGCTATGTACTGTTAAAAGCCAATGTGTAGAAGATGTGAATAAAGTCTCTCTGAAGTTAATCAAAAATGAACAAAGTCAAGAGTCGTAATGCCAGATGTGTTCCTTTCTAATCCCCTTTAAGTTAATGCAGCCAATGAGGTATACAAATTCTTGTTTCTTAAGCAGCTTACATAGTAATGACTTTCTAATTGCCAAATGTGCTGGCTGAGTTATGATATTTGACCCTCATCTCATACAATATACAGTATAGTTACAATCCTAGCAGTTTCTAGTACATGAAGATGAGTCATGCTGGCTATACATTCTGTTACTGATATATTTGTTTTATTGATTGTTCTTTGTGACAATGCTTGCACCATGTAAAATTAATCATTTTGTCCATTGTTTTATGCCACAGCATTGTTAAATGCCAGTAAACAAAGAACATCTTGTGTCCATATTGCAGCCGGAGGGGTGTTACATGAACCCTCCACCACTGAGCTTAATAGTTAGTACGAGGTGCTGATATGCTTTTTTAAAAATTTTATTTTAAGCTTTCTTTGAATTTGGTGCTGAGCATCATAGCCAAACATCTCATCTCTCTGAAGACTTTGCTACACAAGTCTTGTGGTTTGTTCAAATGCAACGTTGCAAACCTACAGTGTGCTACCATGTTTTGTTTAGAAAGTAGAGGTTTTGCCCTGGCAACCCTTCCAAACAAGTCATACTCGTGCGGTCTCTTTCTAATTGTACTGTCATGGACTATGGAGTCTGGGATGTAGCTCATGAGGTCTTTTGCATTTTTTCTGAGCATTACACCATCTGACCTTGCTGAAATTGAATGTCCACACAGGAACTGTTTCTCAATAAGCAAATTCTTCTGTACTTGTGTTGTACTTATGTTCATCAGTCTCAGCAAAAGTTCTACTCCAGTTCTGAACTCTAATTATAGACAAGAATAGTCAAATTCACATGTCTTCTTGAGCCGTCCATTTTTTTTTTTGAGGACCCAGCCAGTGGAGACTTGAGATGGCAAAGCATCCCAGGATTCATTTTGCATCAACATACAGTAGTAATGGCAGAGGAGAAAGAAATGTTGAAAAGATAAATGCTTAAAAAGAACACTGACTTTGTTGTGGTGCAATGGAATGCAGTTTTAAGATGTTATCATGCAAGAACAAAGTTCTTCCATCTTCAAATTTGTGGTGAATTGATAGTATTTGGAAACGTCTTCCAATGTCATCATTTTTTTTCTAATAGTCTCCACCAAACTTTATTTATAGCACGGCTGAAACACAAAAGTGTAAAAATCCATTAAAACACAGCATTTAAAGTTACAGTCATAGGCACTTCTGCTAGAGGAGTCTATGGGCCATTCTGAGATGCATTAACGTTCAGAGCGTTCATTTTACAGTGAAATTAAATTCCAGACTTATATGTTTCAGCCTGCTAGCTGAGCCGTCATGCTGTTCCAATAGAGCTCCGGACCCCACGTGACCTGTTTTGTTTACAGCGCCATTGTGGCAGGAAAGAGAACTGCACGTGCAAGTCAAAAATCACGGCATAAATATGAATTTTCGAACGTCCGAGATGACTGCGCATTTCAACCCAAAGGATATTGTAAACTAAATTGCTAAAATGGAATGACTCAATATTACTGACCGATACAATGCTCAAGGACTACTTTTTGAAAGTATTGAAACTGCAACAGAGACCTTCAATATCCCAACATATACAACTACTTAATCAACTTTTCTTTGTCATACTCCGGGGATTCTCTAAAAAAAATAAAAATAAAAAAAAATACAAAAGCCTCGAGGGGTATAAATGGAAGGTATGCCCTGGATTTGTGAACAATATTCAGCTTTGGAATCTTTCAGCAAAGGATTATTTTACTGGAAGGGTAAGTGGCACGTCATTCTTTTAATTAACAAAAGCGCTAAAGAAAGGCAGAACAAATTTAGTCCAATGTAATCTGCATGTTTGAAACAAATATTAGCTATGGTGGATTTTTGCCAGATAAATGACACTGTCTCTTTACTGTGTGAATGAAAATGTTTAGGTAGTGGTCAGAATGGATGGTGCTAATTTTGCCCACTGCAACTGCACAGCTGGATTGTGCTGGTTTGTGTCAGCTGTCTTGTTCAGGGTAATGCAGCATCATGATGACAGGGAGGAGATATCTGTGACATCAAAAAAGTTTGAGTGGGCCAGACCCAGTTAGCAATCAATGAAATAAGTGAAATATCCGATGAAAAGCTCTATGTGTTCTGCTTTTTCTAATACTCTGGCATCCCAATGCACAATAGTTATCATTACTGTTTAGCCACACAGAAACAGCAGCTTCAACTTTACTGCCAAAATGGCATTGTAACAGTCTAGAATGGTGCATGCTGGGATTTCTGAAGTCAGGGTCCGTAGCTCTATATGGCACATCCCGAGTATTGCAAAAATGATATCTACTTGGTAGCGGCACATTGTATTTGGGATTCTGTAACCTCCTAAACATTGGGTTTTGAAGGACTAGTAGGCTAAACTCAAATGTTTTGTGATGATGTCACTGATTTAGTGAGAGTAAAGACAAAACAGGGAAGAAATACTGACATTCTGAACCTCACAACAAATTTCAGGCTATATTACAGACAATTTGAAAAGTAACAGATCAACACTCACTGCAATGTCATGGTCCTTTCTACTTTGTTTGAGATAACTGGTGGAAGTCATAGTGGAGAAAAGCAGAAATCTGGAAACTGCCAGGAAAGCGTGACTCCTGTCTGGAAGATGTGGTCAAACTTTTTTTAAATTTTGTATAATCATGCCCCCAAGCAGTTTAAAAACAAGTAAATGTGCTCATTAGTCTTTCTTTAAATATCAGTGTGTATGCAACACATCTTTTAAATATGGTTAATCATTGATTGTACTTGTGATTTTAGAAAGAATTTTGAAAATGACACAATGTAAAACGGAAAGTTTTTCAGTAAAAATAAATCCACAGGGCATGATGTTCAAATTCAAGATGGTGTCTGATTTGATTTAAAAAAAACAAAAAAAAAACTGCAAGTGTAAATCTACTTTTTACGGAACAAAGTTCATGTGGCCCTCTGTAAAATATACACAAGACATCATGATATAGCTTTGCTGAGCATACTGGGTTCTTGTGCGACACACTGAAAATGCTGAAGCACGCAACTGTGCTTTTCCGCCTAGATCTCCATCTCCCAACAAGCCCAACAATGGCTGTAGCTGTTCTCTGATGCGCAGAGACATCGTCGAGCAGTTTCCAGGAGATATCTGTGGCGAGTCCCTTGGTATGTGTACCCCCCCTCCCCAACCTCCTCCGCCCCACACACTTCTCTTCTTCATCCAGCGAGCCTGGCCACTGCTGTCGTCAGGGCCCTCCGACGGGAGATAAAAAAGAGGCTGTTGTTGTCTCCTTGCAGGAGAGATGGACGCCTGTTTCTCGCTTTTTTTTTTCTGCCTCACTCGCTTCACACTTCCAGAAGGGGAAGGGAAGGGGGAAGAACAAAAAAACACACACCAGAAAAAAAAAAAACAATGTGGAGGAAAGAAAGCAAGCTACACTGCGTGCTTTAGCGTTCCAGCACTCCACAAATAAACACCCCACCCCTCCACCCCACCTCCTCCTCTTCCGCCAACACCAGCACCATGCGCAACCACCCCCAGCGGAGAGCAAAAGACTGAGAGCGGGGAGAATAGACGGGGGCGCCAGGACCATGTGATACGGAGAGCATGCGGGCACAACTTCACCCCCAGGCAGAATGAACGGGGGCCTGCTGTGTCTCTCCTGCATGATTAATCTGGCTGAGGGGCAGGAAGACTGCCACAGCCCTGCCTGCTTTAACTCCCTACTCTCCAGGTCCACATGAACCAGCAGTGGACCCACAGCCGGGCACAGGTTGATGGTGTGTGTGTGAGCAGCAAAGAATCATGACTGGCAATGAGGTGGATTCCTATTTAGGTATCAGATTCTGATAGTTTGACTCTTGTCTTTTGCCAAGGGCACCGTTTCACTGTCATTTATGCACTGACACGACACTAATCCTTCTGCATGTTGCCAAACTGTGAAGAGCACCGTGACGCGAGGCTGTTCAATAGTCTTGGTTTCTAGGTAGTCAGGGTCCTGTGACTCATCATCTCATGTGACCTCGGTCTCCCAGGCAACATTCTGGATATTTCCTGATGCTGGTCTTCTCTTTTGTGTAACTCACATGAAGCAGATGGTCCGAGAAATGCCGCTTACGCTTCAAAATTCTACCAAAGTATATTTGGCATGCAATGGTCCAATTTCCAGCAAGCATGACAGCTCCTGAAGGTTTGCACAGCAGGCCTATCATATTGTCTCGTGTTATTAAACTCCATTAATGAAGACATCAAACTGGAAATATTTGCTGTAACTGTATTCCCAAGGCAGAAATGTTTAAGCCCAGACCTGTTGTAAATCAGGAAGTACCGTGAGGACTGGGTATTGAGTTGAAGTGAGGACCTCGGCTCATAAGGCAGACAGAGGGTTAACATCCGGGAGTCCGCTCTACATTAACTGGAAAGGAATGAAGTGTCAAGCATGTTTTCGCCACAGCGAGACGGTCAAAACCATACCCCCTCGTCCTCGATCTCCCACCAACCAGTCACCCCTCAAACCCCCCACACACACACACATACACACACACACACACACATCATCCACATGCCTTACACTCCCAACAACCTCCTGCAGCCATGACCAAATTATTTTCCACCCTCCTGAGATTTGAGTAGCCAGACAAAAATCTGTGGCGGAGTCCTAATTCAGAGCACAAGCACACTCAGCCTTCCTCGTCTCTTGTTGCCTTCATGTCATCGGCAGGAGCACATGTCGACTTATTTTTTAACTATTTGGTGTGTATTTGCTTCTCAGATGTGAATAACATGTGTTCTTTCTGAGTTTTAAGGTTTTAAGTGTAGACAGTGACTTTTTGAAGCAAGGAAGGGTTTTGTAAGAATTAAATGAATATCTCTCTACAGGTGTGTTACCAACACAGGTGCTTTGATTTGTATGGTTTGAATGAATGTATTCAACAGAGGCAAGGTGGAGAGGGAGGACTCGCAAGAGAGAGCACTCAATGACTGAGAGAATACGTGAAAGGGGGAGTAGAATGAGAGTGAAGAGAGACGGAACGAGGGAGAGAGAAAATAAGCCCCACCAGTGAGCAGGCCACACAGCCCTGCCAAACTGCTTGAAAAAAAGCCCCCTCTGTTTTATTTATAGTGCGCTGTATCCATGGCAACCAGAGAGGTCAGGCAAGCTGGGCCTGTGCTTCACCCTGCTCTGGGGATTAGGATTTCACAGAGGTTCTCAGATGTGAGGAAGGTGGGCTAGAGCGACTCGCTGCTCGCCAACGCAGCCCTCCTGCCTTCTGGTGATCAAGTATGGGCCCTTCAAGGGAAGGGGGTTGGGGGGGTGGGTGCAAAGAGTCATGGGAATACTGTGGGAATGGTGGTTTGTGGTGATGTGGCTGGGAGGACGAAGACTAGTACGGACAGGAACAGTTGCACGCAGAGGCTGTTTTGATTCTGTCACGCCAAGACTCAGTGCAGTTTGTTGATTTTGGTTTGTTTCTTAGGGAACAGTTTTGAAAAGTTCATGCAAGGTCACCAAAAACCTTTTCTTTCTAAATATGTATAATATAGTTTTCTTCATTAGCTCATTGCTGGTAGTGGGCAATGGTAACATAAAAGCACAAGTCAATAAAACTGAAAAGAGTGTGAGAAAATTCTGGATCTCTGCTTCGGTTCTGTTCTTGCTCAGTTTGCCAAGCCATTCTCTAAAAGCTCGGGCTAATTTACTTTCCCCATTTTGTAAAATATTTTTGGGCTTGTTATTTTCATCCCATGGAAGACTCCTTCCAATGCAGCTTAGCCAGTTGGAATGAAGCATCGAGACGAGAGAAGCACAAAGAGGTAGGGCAAGCGCATTAGGGAGTTAGAGAAGAGATGAGGAAAGAGCTGATTGCCCTCCAGGAAATGCTTGGTGTGACAGCAGAGCAGAGACCTCCAGATTCCTCCTGGGGCAGAGGATCTACGTTGCTAGGAGATGGTTGTTGGGCTGGAGTTGCCTTTGCAGATGCTGTTGCCTGCCATAGTCTGATGTGCTGGAAGAAAATAATTCGATACACTTTCAGCAAGTATGTGCAAAAGTATCTTTGGAGCAAAGAAAAGAAGAAAAAAATGTGATCCAATGATATAATGACTTCACCATGTCTCTAGGGGGCACCCTCAGCACCTGAGTCACAGGACCCCCTCAACAGTTTTTTTTGTGTGTGTGTGTGTGTGTGTGTGTAACTGAAACCAATTCAGCACATGTGGCAGCCAAGAATTAGAAGCTGATGATCCTGGAGCCTGCTCATGTCAGTTCATCGTCCTTCGTGCTCCATCTGTTTCATGAGAATGACAAAGGATGGGGTGACAAGGTGTAAAGGAAGCTGTTTGGAAGTTGTCTAATTGCGTTGGGCTTTGTTGAGTGTACGATAAGACATAAGAGAGATGAAGATTGCGAAGTTTGTAAGATGAAATAAAATAAGTTGTACTTCATTGTCCCAAAGGATGCTCATTGCTCAAAGCTGCATTGCCAGTGCAGAAACACAATAGTACACGCAACTGGTACATGTCATATTAAAAATGAAAGCACAGTTTGATCATTTCACAACCCTAACTTATGATTTAATAATCTGAAGAAAATCTAAAAAATATTGCATTAAAACTGTAAAAACATAACACACAAACACACACACTCACATAAATATAAAACATAAGCATGACCCACCAGTGCACACTCTGAGCTAATTTCTTACACCAACACTTTAAATTTGTGTCCATCATGATTCCTAAATACTTGTAAGAGGACACTTATTCTATCACACTGTTGTTTATCAGCACTGGGTCATGCACTGCTTCTGCCCTGGGCTCTCATTTGCTTTGTTTTATTGGTATTCAGCTAAAGGTAATGATTGTCACACCAGGCTTTAAAGACAACGATAAAAAAAAAAAAAAAAAAAAGCTCAGAATGATGGTCTCATCAGAGAGTTTGATGATATTATTATTACGATATAATTATTTGGATTTGGGGCGCTGACGCAGCCTTCAGGAACTCCTGTACCACATGATTTAACTAAAAACTATTTAATAACAACGGGGTTAGCCTAATTATTCAATGATTCAAGTGACAGCATTGTAGATAATTGAAAGAAAAGTACAGAAAAAGTTACAAAAAAGTTGCTTAAATAATGCATTGCAGTGCCAAAACAAGTGCATAAAGAAACACCCCTAATGACAGCTCACATTTCTGTAGCTCAAACAAGTAACACCTCGACATGCGTCCACCCCTCCCACCCTATAACCCCTTACAACTCAATGTGTTCAGTTTTGCAACGTGGTCTTTCCTTTGATTCAGTTTGCCGTTTCCTCTTACTTCATTGCTTGTACAGCTCTTATAACGTTTGTATCTCAGCTGACATTTCACACTATAGCAACCTTTAGCTTAAACCGTGTGGGCATGTACGACAAGAGTGATGTAAAATGGGGGAATTGACACCAAATGAATAAATGGTGATTTGTATGAGTTGCCTCTATTATCACATATTTGTGTTTGTGCTTTATCATACCAATGCTATGTATAAAAATAAAGGTTACAACAATGACATATTTGCATGGTGAGCAGTTATATTCATCTACATCCAATTTAGAGCTAATCTATCCCAAACAAGGCTCCACAACGCAGTAATATAGGCCTAGTTACAATGCTCGGTGCCCTCAGGTTCAAGCCCTTGTCCCATCTGTCCCATGATGCCTTTCTGCAGCCAGTCCTGTAGTCCAGCCTCCATTTTTCTCCAAAGTCCTCCAAATTCATTCTTCTTCTGAAGTAGAAAATGATTTGCTGATTTATAGAATGAAAGTGGTATTGCCTAAGTTAAACAACAGAAATTTATGTCACAGATATTTACTCCCACCCGGAAATGACATAGCAATTTTCTCTACTGTTACGATGAACATTTAGTGCAAGCTGAAAAAGCTTTAATAAAAAAAAAAAGAGCAGTTTGATATTATCATGACATTAACATTTCATATAAATGACATAACAATGGCGTAATATTGCAAGAAGTTCAAAAGTCTGATCAAAGAAGCAAAAAAAAGAGATACAGAGTTCACTAGGCTAAAATCTTCACCCCTTCAAGAAAATCACACCTATGGACTGCAACAAAAAATGGAAAATTTAACTGGCTGGAAGTTCTGGTTTCAGTCACAAAAAGCAAGAAACCAGAGGGGTTTCCACTCAGGTGAAATCCAGTCTCTAAAAAACGGTATTTAAAAAAAAAACTTAAATCATTTTCTTTCTTTTTTTGTTACAATTAATGACTATGCCTTGCTGCATTTTGTAAAAAGGCACGCATGTATGGTCCCAGCAGGAAAGGATACATAATTATTTTAGTAGTAGTAGTAGTAGTAGATGATCAAAAAATGGGACATAGACCAATATGAGCCAAGAGACACATAATGTTGACATCATTTTACTTTTTTCATGTTTGTTGTGTAAAAAAACAAATGAAAAACATAACCTTTTAATTTTTCAGAGCTCCCCCAAAACATCTCATGATGAGACTTTTCAAGACAGCTCATGTCCAGTTTGCTTGTTTATTTTAGTCGTGGGCGTATTTCACGTTTCTGCAGTTGTAGTTTGACACACATCAATGATAAAAATGGGAAAGATGTGGCGAAGCGGCTTGTCTGATTGTGGGTTTCTCCAAGGCATTTGGCAACGCTGACTATGACGAGTGCTCTAAAACTAGTTGTACAGTTTGATTGACAGCTGAGAGGCATGTCTTTCTGAATCAGGTCGCACACCAGCATGATCCTAGTAGAGGGAATGGACATGTACCCAGGCTTTGGGCGTTTCAAGTTCAGTTGTGTTGCTTTAAAGGAGCTAAACACCCATTAGCTCCCTCTTAATTTGGACCATGAGCAGTCCTGGCTGGAGTCTTTCTATATGCAGTTTGCATGTTTCTCCTCCCCAGCTTTGAACATCCAAAAATACTCGTCTGTTAGGTTGACCAGTAACTCTAAACTGTCCAAAGCAGAGAACGTCATTAATGTCCGACAATTATGTAGTTCCCTTTTAACCTGATCTGTGCTATACGAGGCAGTTTACAACATGTTACTGCACTTATCTTATATAATGACACACTGATGAGCAGACCGGAGTCACTGTGGGGGTTTACAGTGCTCACATGTCAAACATCAAGGACACTCTGATATGTAGCAGGGTTGGGAATAGAGGCTACCCAAGTTCCATGAAAATGGTTCTATCTTTATCCACTAGGTGGCAGCACCGGTCATAACACATTATTATAATTGCATTTGGGGCTTTCTTCAAATATGAACACTTCTATTAAAGGAAGCAACAAGCCCAAACAAGTGACACAGATCGTTGATCATTGAGATAATTTTATGTCATTTCCTACCTTCAGAATCAGAATTAACTTTATTGCCAAGTAGGTTTGCACTTTCTTGGAATTTGACTTGGTGTGGTTGCTGCAGGATATTAGAGTATTACAGTGTATACAGTATCTTAAAAATGAGGAGCTGTAGTACATGCTGAATGCTATAAATATTATAAATGTGCTTATATACAACAGGATGAGGTGGTCCCAAATAAATAGAGTTTGTGTGTTAATGTAGCGGAGAAGTTCTGCAGATATTATGTTTAAGTAGCTTGTTAGTCTGGAAGGGGAGAGGGAAAGAATCAGTATCAATGTGGGCTCTGGGCCTTGTTGATGAGGCTATAGGGGATGGGAAGAAACTGTTCTTGCAGAGTGAGGTTTTGGTCCTGATGGATCGCAGTCTCAAAGAGTTTGTAGCAGGGTGGGAGGGATCAGCCACAATCTCCCCTGCACGCCTCAGAGTCCTGGAGCCATACAGGTCCTGGAGAGATGGAAGATTGCAGCCAACCACCTTCTCTGCAGACCAAATGACACGCTGCAGTCTGCTGTTGTCCTTGGCGGTTACAGCAGCGTACCAGATGGTGATGGAGGAGGTGAAGATGGACTCAATGATGGAGGAGTAGAAATGCACCATCATTGTCCTTGGCAGGTTGAATTTCTTCAGGAAGTACATCCTCTGCTGGGCTTTCTTGATGAGGGAGCAAATGTTCAGGTCCCACTTGAGGTCCTGGGAGATTGTAGTTCCCAGGAAATGGAAAGACTCCATAGTGTCAATTGTGGAGTCACAGAGGGTGGAGGTAGGTGAGGCTGAGTTCTTCCTGAAGTCCATCTTCACCTCCTCCACAACCATCTCCACTATCTTTAGAACGTTGAGCTCCAGGTTGTTTTGGCTGCACCAGGTCACCAGATGGTCACCTTCAACCAGCCATAGTGTACTGCTGCAATGCTGCGTAGTGTCCAAGGCAAAGAAGCTACATATTCATGGATGATGTGATGCGAGGAAAGTGGCCCTGACCCTGAACAGGAGGCAGGTTAAAAAAACAAAACAAAAATGGATAGATGGATGATGGATGGATCATCATATCGTATCATATTGCTGTGATATGTTTTTGGTATTTTACAGTGCCAATCACAATTACTGACAACTCTGTATTGGAAGCAGCAGATAATAGTGAGTCTCTTCAGGGACAAATGCAAATGAACCAATTCAGTAAAACCTGAAAATGGTAATATTAATGTCTATGAGTGTCATGCAAATGGTTGATAAACAACAACCGAAAAAAAAGAAAGAATATGTAAATCCAGTTAATATAAGATACTTGTGTCATTTGAATTGGGGGGCAGCAATTTTTGGGGGGATACCTTTGGGATAACCCTACAGAGACAAAGATCATCATTTTTTTCTTTTTTTATTTACATAGTTTATTTAAAAGGGGCAATGCACATTAATCAACATTTCCATTTAAAGTATGGATGTAAATATGCCAGAGTAGGCAAACCAGCTAATTTTCATCTCTAGTCCCTTGGCAGGTCAGTGCAACAACATAAAACAAAAACATACAATACACACAATACAAACATACATCAGAAATGCATTTAAGAGTGAAGTGTAACCTAGGGGTGATTCATGGCTACATGGCAGTGGTGGTAGCTGATGTTTTTTTTTGTCAAGGACTTTTAAAGTTTGCTTACAGATTCTCTATTGGTTTAAGAGTTGTCTTATTTCTTGAGACCAACTTGTGAAACAGTATAATATATGAGAAAAGATCGTGGCATGCATAAAGAGGTTAGCTGCCTCTATTGTTAAATATGGTCGTAGAGTAGTAGAGTAGAGATACTTTATTGATCCCGAAGGAAATTAAGGTGTCCAGCAGCAGATACATGTATCGTAT
>JBAMYA010000006.1:5541002-5568187 GCA_037176975.1 Arrhamphus sclerolepis
TTATTATAATGGATATAAATAAAGAATACTTACACTATAACGTAAATTAGAAGTGTAACACAAAAAACTGTATTTTTTACACCTATTATGAATTTTACTCGAATACAAATACTTTCCCCCCCTCAACAAACACAGATACAAATACCAGCTGCTTTGCACACCCCTAGTCTGTATGTACGTATTCATCTTATGTTTAGGTGATGATATGAAATTTATAAAGAAAAGGGCATACATTTTTTGGAGGTCCTATCATGCTGTGGAGCTAGCTTAGTGTCATGGAATAAAGTGTGATGCAGGAATGACAGGAGGCAGGAGTAATCCAATAAAGAATCCTTTATTCTTAACCAAAAGCGTAGACAAAACGCAGGGCAGCAACGGGGGAGTGAACAGGATGGACCAGCAAGCGCACAGGGAAGGAGAAGACCGTATACAGACAAGGGCTGATGAGACACAGGCGAAACAGATTAGGGCAGATGAGACCAGGGAAGTCAAACAGAATAGAACAAGACAAAGACAGACCTTCAAAGTAAAACAGGAAGTAAAGTTAGCAATAACCTAAAGGCACAGAGACACAGAGAGCGGGGTCAAAAAAATCCAGATTGTGACATCATGATACTGGAGGCTGTCTTTGTATTTAAGGAATGATGAAATGAGAAGATTAACAGATCAGATAACAGGATTATCAGAGCTGACAAAAGTCTTGGGTCCTGCTAGAAAGCACGCCTCCACTGCTGTCTTTCTCAGCTATGTAAGTTAGGAGCAGCAGTTTTCAACTCTTACCAAAGGTTTCAGCGGGATTTACGTTAGGAGTCCATGTTCATCAGCTTACTTTTTAAGCTATTTATTTTATTAATTTATTGTGTTGATCAATATCTACACCAGATTTTATTCTGCTTTACCTACCAGCAGAAAGATGCAGGAAGTTTTTACAAGGTGATTCAAATGAAGCTGTGGTGCAACTGTCCTGGTCAAATTTTCCAAAAACAATACTTCATTAATAGTAACTATGATATTTTCTATAAAATAAATAAAGGGCACAGTAAGAGTAAATATTTTTAATTACCACATAAGCATCATTTCATAATAATTTAGGCAAAGGTCCCAGTGAATGTTCAGTGTTCAATGAAACACATTAATATCCATTACTGCATCATATTTAAAAAAACAGAAAGTTTGTTTGTTATTTCTTGTTTTATATAATTTGAACTAAATATCATGAATTTGTGTAAAAAGATGTCTAGGTTCTTGTTTATTGTATTTAACAACCTAATCAATTTACTTTATTTAAAGTTATTGTGTCTGCACCTTTGTTTTCTCACAACTGTAACAAAACTTCAGTTGTTAATAATAAGTGCAGTCACCTTAATGACAAGCAATCCCATGATGCATCACCTGAAACAGAAGCTTCAAAGTGGGCATAAACTCAGTAGTACTCTTTTCTCTCACATGACATTTTTTGTTTTGTGACGGTTTGTGGCGATTCTCCGTACAAAAAAAATACATGATATCTTTTTATAATGAGAAGGAAAATATTAACCTTTAATCTGGGACCATGCTAGCATTTTGTTCGCCAAAAAATCTAGACGTACCACTAGCAAATTTGAAATTGCTCAGTAGGTCTGTCTAGCTACCCTCCGTTTAAACTCATTAATTATACCCAAAAGTCTCGGGGAGCCAATCAGATCAGTCTATCCTTGTAGAGCGTCTCTAAGAGAACTTAATGTGATGGTGATAGAAGTGCAACGTTGTAATTGGGATGGTAAACAGCAGTCATTTAAGTCGACTTAGGCTTCAACAGTTAAAGACTTGGACTTCTGTAACAGGGATTGTCGTGGATGAGCTTCATTTCATTTACAGATGTTGAAAGACAAAGGAAGCTATTCAAGAAGTAATCTGAACATGATTATGTATGTCTGTAGCAGAGTTGTTGCAGTTAAAAACTAAGATTAAAACTGCAACCAACAGTGAAAAAATAATTCCGTTAACTGAAATAAAAATAAAAACTATTTAAAAAAAAATCATAACTATTATAACCTTTATCTGCAGCCAGCTAATGGAAGATACTGAAGATATTTGTTGTGTTGGAAGTGTTTTAACGCACAATAATAGGATTCCGTTTTCATTATACTGGCATCTCTGTCCATCCGTCCATCCATTATCTATACCCGTTAATGCCTTTTCAGGGTCACAGGGATCTACTGGAGCCTATCCCAGCTTTCTTCAGGTGAAAAGCAGGGGCACACCCTGGACAGGTCGCCTGTCCATCGCAGGATGGCATCTCTGTCCATTACACTCTGTTTCACAACACTCTCCTGTTGACTAGTTTGCATCGCTCTCAATGCATCACATTATTCGTTTCTCTCACTGGTTGCCCTATAGCTCGTTTTCAGACCCTACATCCATCTAGATAGGATTGTATTTTGTATTATTATTATACGCGTTACCACATTCTTTAAAGAATCGTAGCAGTGATGAGAAGCTGTGGTACTGTGATAATATCTTGACTGTATACTAGCTACTTTTACCAACAACAAAACACATATGAGTAAAGGATGGTAATACTTTTTCAGTTGTTCAATATTTTTATCAACCAAAGTTGGTTGACTAACACTTTTGAATATACCCTGGATTCTATAGTGCAGATAATTCTCATATACCTTGTTCAGAGTAAGCATGCTGCTCCACTGACCAATGAGTAATAAAGGAAATAAAAAAGCACTTTAAAAAAAAACATACAGATGACTCAGTCTCATTTGGCTGTCAGAAACCTCTTGTGGCTGCACAGCTTTCAGTGAAATTTTCCTTTTTTTTTCTTTTGCTCTGGTCTTGGCCACACATTTGCCTCTGTATTTCCATTGTCTCGCTCTCGCTCTCACTGGTGTCGTCCAACCACTCTGTAGATGTCTCTCTCTGTTTAGCTCGTTTTTCTTCTTCGTCTCCCAGCACAGGGTGACTGGGGACTTGTGTTGGTCTGCAGCGGCAGTCTGTAGCCAACGATGTGAGGGGCTCAGTTCAGTTCTCTTCTGGTTCTGGTGCTGGCTGGCCTGCAGGCCCCCACGGCTCAAGCCCAACTCTAGGACAGGCAGTAGTGGAACGGACAAAGGACTTCATTCTCTATGGGAGGTGGGGTGGTAGGATGAAGGGAGCGTTTGGAGATGAGGAAAAGCGAGAGACGGAGAGAGCTGGCAAGCCCAGCGCGAGGGGTCTTATCCTCCCGGCTCAAACACATGCCACCAGCTGCTGCCCCCTTCCTGTGCTTTCATTAAAAAGCCTCCCTGTGCTTCGCTGGGTAATCCACGTGCTTTACTGAAAAAGTGTGAGCTAAATAAAGTATGTGTATCCATTTCTCTGCCTCTAACTCCTCTGTTTTGCAATCTCTTTCTTTTCAGTTCTCCATCTTTCTTTCTCACTATGCTGCGCCTCGCTGGCCAATGGAGAGCAATTCATTTTTGTGCATGTGTGCGTGTGTGTTATACCTGCATATGCAACCACAGAGTCTGTCAGACGCTCAGCATTTCCAGCACTCAGCCCAGAGCCAAGGCAAGCATTGCCAGAGGGAGTGCCTGCAATGTAGGGCGCCCAGCGAGCTGGACGCAGGCAGAATATCAACGCCACACGGCAGACACTCCTCCCAGCAGCCCACCTGCTGACTTACGTGATCCAAATTTGAGAAGGATGGGGGGATGTTTAGATGGAGAGGTGGTGGTGAGGAGGAGGATAAGCTGCAGGAAACTGCCAGGTAGTTTCCAGACCCACTTCCCTGCGTTGCGCCCAATTAATCAAGACTACATCTGTGTTGGATGGACCTCTACCCCAACAGGAGGGGGTGGAGCACAGACGTGTTGTGTTTTCATCTGTATGCACACACATCTTAGGTTTCTGCACATGTGTGTGTGTGTGAGGGGGCATGCTACCTGTGAGAGTTCACAATGTGTGTGTAAAATGGTAATGGAATTTTGTGTTTTGTGAGTACTTACCAGCAGAGATGGACCAGGGAACATTTTCTGGTCCACTGTCTTTCTCCATGTCCATATTATTGTTCTGCTTTCCGTATCTGCTACACGCCTGACCTCCTCTACTCCTGACGCATGTACATGCTCGTGTGCACAGACACACACACAAACTAGGAACTAGGCCTCACTAGGAAAAGGGTCATTTTTCAGCATCAGTGTAGCTTAGCACCTTCATGTTTACCTTGTGAAGCTTCTCGCACACCTGGACCTAAGCTACTCGTCCTCTCTGGTTTGTTTGCCTTTTCTCCTTCTCCCACTGTTTGGCTGTAACGTCGCAAGTCTCTTCCCAGTTCTATTCATATGACTAACGAATGCAACAGCATGGGCCAGTTAGTGCGCAGGTTTCCAGAGAGAACAGCAGCTTGTCCTGGTACTGCTTATTTTCTTTGTCAGTTTGAAAGCACAAATGCAGCTTCATTCAAATTTTAATTATCAGTAAAGCTGTAAACCTTCTGTGTCCTGCCATGCCTTTGAGTTGTGGTAGATTTATTTAGTTTAAGATGTTTGACGATTCACATGTGTGAATGTGATCAGGAGGGTTATTCAGAAAAGAGTAAAAATTTAGAAGCTTCATCTGACCACAGCTCTTTGTAGCACAACGTCTTCAGATCCAGTTTAGAGCTGTAAACAAATTTATCAAATGTTTTAGGAGAAAAAACAAATTCACCTTCTGCAATAATATCATGAAGACATGTTCCATCTTGTCTTCATGTGTATTAATATGAGTGTGTGCGTGTGGCTCACGATGGTGTGCGGAGGCCTGGCATAGTGTGCTGCAGTGCAGAGTGGAGAGGAGAGACAGCTGCCCTGACAGATGCCGGGAGGCAGGACCCCACTGGGAAGCAGAGGGAGGGAGCTGGCACGGTCTCACCCCAGCGGAAACACCACAGGCTGCAGAGGAAATGGGCAGGGGGACAAACCAGGGGCTCAGTGTGTGTCTGTGTATGTGTGTGTCACTGTGTATTTGATCTAGGAGGACCTTGGCAGCCGGTCATGTATGGATGTGTTTACCTCTTATGCAGCAGTACGTAAATCCAACCAATCAGGCGCACCACTGTCCTACCATTTCTAATCTGCATGAAGAACAGATCATTAATTAATCTATAGCCACATACTGACAATGAAAAATTCAAATATAATTTAGTGAGTTATTAAGAAAATAGTTTTTTTGATTATTATAATGACATATTTTATTTTAATAATATTTCTTGTTGCCACATAAAAGTATATGAGGCTGAATTGGGAATTTAAGGTGAGAGACAAAAGCTTTATATCATATTTACCATCAAGGGTAAACTAGAGAACATGGTACCAGTCTGAAAGAAAAAGTCCCACTGGTCTGAATGGAAAGGAACTGTGTAGATGCAAGATTCCAGTGAGCAAAGTAGTCGAGAAAATATGAAAATACGTAAAATCACAGAAATATCCAGATGAATAAGCAAAGTTGTCATATATCGAGTCTCTGTAAATGTCTGATCCAGATGTAATGGAGTAAAAGATCCAGGATATAGCGCTGGTTTGGACCACCAGGTCATGAGGTTTGAGCTGTTTAGATGGTGAACTTGCATGTGAAACTTAACACTTCATTATGGTGAGTCATGCGTCCGTGCTCTTTGCAGCTGGACATACCATAAATTGTGGTGTAAGTTTCTTTTAAAATGTTACTAAATCCCCTAAATTATGACATTGTAAAAGTTATTCACACTTTGGTTCTTGACAAATTGATTTGCAAAGTGACTACTAGCATCAGTAAAATCATTTTTTACTTCAACTACTTCAAAAATGAATTTCCAATACATGCCACAGTACGAACTTCCAAGTGTGTCAGTATATGTACACTCCCTTCTCAGATGTTGCTTCTCATGTTCCTGCAAGATTCTATCATCATTTTATTTTATTGTCAGTGACGGATTATCTTCTCAACCACACAAGTCCAGAAGGGAAGAATGCCCAAGTTCAACTGTATGTTTATTTCTTCAAATTTGAAAACACAGATAGAAAAAGGGACGTTTTAGTGTTGTTCCCTATAACACAATCCCTCAAAGGCAGAGCAGTGTTTACATCGTGTGTGAACCTCGATTTCATCCTGGGCCACATCATCACCATGGTAACAATATAAGAACTGGCTACGAATTAAAGAAAGAAACCGTTTTTTTTTGTTGTTTTTTTTTATGTTGTAGTAAAATTGCAAATACTGAAAGTTCAAGACTTTTTAATCACAAATGTTGCAAAATTGTGAGTTTTTAACTTAAAATCACAATGTTTTAGTTAGATAATTTCAACTTTTTTTCAACATCTTGATTTTTTTTATTATTTAAAACAAACAGGCAGTCGTATTGAAGTTTCCTCAGAAATGTTCTAGTTATGGGTATAAGATTGTCTTTGCATGCATGTGACGGCAGATAAATAGAAGTGGTGGGCCACACTTGGCCTGTGGGCCTTATGTTTGACACAAGTGGTTTAGTGAACCATCAATGGAGGTTCACTGTCTTTTGACATCATTTAGGAAAACCCAAACAGATGACATCATTGTAAGTTTGATATTCAAATCTCAAAGCAAAACTTCTAACAAGAACAAAAACTGGGTGTTGATGATACAGTGGTTGGTACTCTGGGTCATGGCCTCAGCAGACCTCAGTTCAGCTCCAGGTCATGGCAAACCTTCTTCAATGTCTATTATTCATGTTGCCTCTTAATGCACTTCAGCATCTGCTTCACGTGATAAAAATGAGCAACTAAGGATGAGATTTTTTTTTTTCCAACTTAGCTGTCAGTATGATCATCTTTTTACCAATTGTTTGTTCACTTTTTCAGTAGAAGGATGTATTAACTATGCCCTAGTCTAAAAGAAGTCTGTACATGGATACGGTCTCAGTGGATCACACGGATCACTTTTTTCTGTTTTGTTTTGTGCGTCTGTGTGTGTAAAAAAAAAAAAACATGAGATAGCAGGTTTTTCATACATTTATGCTGTTTGCCTGACACAAACAACAACATATAACTTTTTTCACTGTGCCAAAGTTTATTCAGAAAAAGAATTAAGCAAAAAAAAGAAAAAGAAAAAAAAGTACTGTGAGGCATTTCATATTGCCACTGTCAAGAGTGGTGGACAGGTGATGATTTGAGCATGTTTTGAAGCCACAGAAGCTTATAGCTGTTGACTCGAACGTGAATTCCTCTAGAGCTTCTAGAGATTAAAGGCGAGGCCATCGGTCTGATTGCCAAAGCTTAGTCAAAACTGAGTCATGCAGCCCGTAGGTTCTGCCGGCAGCGGAAGCACCTGGTCCAGTTTTGCAGTGGTTTTGCTCCGTCCTCAGGTCCCACCGGGGGCGTTTTCCAAGTGTGGCTCTTGTGAGTGTTTCCTGCTCAGCTGGATGCGTGAGATTATGAGTTTAAAACCAGAAGGTTTTGAGATCATGTGAGAATCGTGTGGTGGTATGCTCTCTGGAACAAAGATGAGTAGTGTTAAATAAGTTTGGGGGTGGGGTGGGGGGTGGGGGAGGTTGCTTTCTAAACCTCTAACCTCTCCCTGTACTTGGTTAAAATCTTGATGGACAAGTCAGACATGGCTCGTACTGTTTTATTTTGAAAATCCATCTGATTCTTCATGTCATCCGTTGTCTGACTTCCATTGTGTAACGCAGGTCTGTCTGCTGTTTGTACAATGATGCAGCTCAGCCGCAGTCATGCACCGTCGCGTGTTTTTAGAGGTGTTGAATGGATGGTCACTTCTCAGACACTACTAAGAAGCCTCAAGGTGTAATTCTAAAAATGAGTGTCAAATCAGTGCCGCATCAATCAGCAGCAGAGGAGGCAGGACATCGCTGAGATCTAGTAGCTGGCTGCTGAATGACTTAGCAGTTTACAGTTAAAAAACAGAAATTGTGCTGCTGATAGAACTGATAGTGAGAAAAGAAAAGAATAACTGAGAAAGATAATTGATATCTTGGTTATAGATTTTGATTTCTTGATTACAGATCCATGGTTTTGGTTCTCTGATTTAAGGGTTTTGAATCTCAGATTTTACATTTTGATTCACAGCATGTTAGGCTCTGAATTGATGCCATAGGAATGGCTGTAAAAAAGAAGGAAAGAAATCAACTTTTTTGAACGCCCTAGTCAAAGTGCAAACCTAACCCAATAGGAATGCTGAACCTCGATGAACTGAAACAATGTTGCAAGGAAAAATAAATCAATTCAATTTTCTCCACCACAATGTCATGACTGATAAAGTTATACAGGAAACAACTACTCTAAGTTATTATCACTTTGTTTTGAATTTTCATTATTAACCTGTTATTAAAAACAGAAGGGGAAAAATACAACAACAGCATTTACAAAAAGGATTAAAAGAAGAGGGAGTACTAACTTTTTGCATGATTTTGCATAGTTGATCTGGTTAAAGAAAATCTGGTATTTAAGCAAGATGATGCAGCAAATGTCACACTGAATGTTGTTCTAAAGAGCTGTGAAGGGAAAAGACAGATTTTAATGGTTTTCTGGCCAGAAAACAGCATGTGGCCTCTCTGGGCTGAACTGCAGAGGCAGTAGCTTTGCTTACAGGCAGCTGCTCGCTGGTGTCACCGACAAAAGACCCAAGCACTTTAAACAAATAAAAATCTGTTTATTCTTCATCTCCAATAATAAACATTCATGAGATTCATAAGAAGACTGAGACACTTAGACCTCTTTGCTTTCTTTGCTGTTCTTACATTCTTAAAAAATCCTCTTCATCAGTCTCCTGCTCTTAACAGCAGTAATAAGTGCTGAGTTCTTCTTCTGAGAATGAAATGAAAGTTATACAGTTGTTTTTTCTTTTGTTTTTTGTGTGTGGGGGGGTATATACATGTTTTAAAGTGTGAGCTTGTAAATGTAAATGCACTTTCCACCGGATGTAAGGGATGTGGAAGACCTGGTTTGCATGCAGTCCGCAGAAAGCTAATGCAGCTGCAGGGCTGCTCAGTGGGAAGTGTTGCCATGGTGAGCTGGTGGGCTACTGGGCTCAGAAAGACCATCCTCACAGTCCATGTGGTCGGAGCTGGATGTGCCGTTAATACAAGCTACAGCGGACACTTGTGATAGTATATTGTTAAACTATAAATCAGCTATAAGGTTCATTGCTTGACGGAAGTGAAATAATGTATGTAGTGCGTAGTGTCTACTTCAAACTGTGCCCCCCTTTCTTCCCTTTTTCTTTAAACCCAGCAGCTGACAGAATAAGATGTCCTCAGAGATCATGTCCACTGGGACCAGCGCTGCTGCGGCAGAGCCTGGAGAGAGCCACTGTGACATCGTCCAAGTAGGCTACAGTGTGTCTGCTACAGCCATCCATGTGTGATGTGCTGAGGAAGAGTGACCTTAAAGGGATACTTTTATTTAGTCTTTATTTTAATCTTTGATTGTCTTTAACTGTGGAAATGTATTAGAGCTGCGTGATCATATAAAGAAGTTACAGGAGACAAAGGATTTCTTCAAATTTTTTTTATTTTATGTATAAAAATAATGAACAAAAGATTACTGTCACTATCTTCACTTTAATACTTAGGTTTTTCTAAAAAAAAAAAAAAAGTAAATAAATAAATAAAGGGGAGTAACATATCTGGGCTTGTAAAATCAGGCTTCCAACTTACCTAATAGATCAGAGCCACATTTGGATGGAAAAGGATCCACAGGGCCTCCTCAGCCAGGAGACGGGACCAACTGTTGCTTCTTAAACTGCATCCGTACCAACCAATCAGAGCAAGAGGTCAGGCAACGTATTCAGAGCGACTCAAAAGAGTCATCGGGAGAGAGCTGTGGGGAAGAGTTTGATGGAAAGAGATACCAGTAAAAATGAAAAAAGGAATCCAGTGATTGTTGCTGTTTTTTTTCCAGCAGAATTTGAGAATAACAGGTGTGCTCAAACAATCAATATCTTTAAAAAAAATGTAACACCATCTGATAGACAGATATACATAAACATGTTCAGATTACTTCTTCTCTAGCTTCCTTTATTGTTCAAGTTAGTCTTTCATTAACTGTCAGCATCAAAGCTCATTCAGACAGCTGTTGTTTCCCATCCTGACTACAACATCGTAGCTCTGTCTTTATCTCATTAAACCGTCTCAGAGATGCTCTACGAGGATAGACTGATCTGATTGGCTCCCCAACACTTTAGGACATAGTTAATGAGCTCCAAGCAGGGTAGCTTGACAGACCTGCTGAACATATTGCTAGCGGTACGTTTAGGTTTGTAGGCTAGGTTTTGGCTGAAAATGGGCACAATATTGTGATGTGAAACATCTGCCACATCTGTAACATCTCATGTGAAAAATTTCTAGAAAATGAAGCTGCTGTGTTTTTTTTTAAGGTTTCTAGACATTTCTCCCACTCAAACTTTATACTGGACAGAGGTTTGCATATCCCACACTTCCCATAATTCCACTCAGCTGTGTGTCCCTGCTTAAAATGCTGGAATAAATTAAGCATGCAGATGCCTTTAGCCGCAATAGACTAGAGGCAAACTTTGCAGCAGGCAGAAGTTTTCCTGACATTGAACATCACGTACACAAACCACTTACAGGCAGCTGAAGACACTGGCTTTTTTGAGGAACATCATTTTTGAAAATTATGCATTTTTAACAGCAAGTGCTGCTACGCTGTTGATTTGTGAAAATCAATTTTCATTTTTAAACATCTCTATAAACTATTAATTTGAATCAATCAATAAAATCAATTTATCACTCAGCCCTGCTGTGTTTGTATGAGCAGTGAGAACCAAGTTTGGGAGTTAGGCTAATGGCTACTCAGAATATGGATCATAGAGGAGCCAGTCTTTTGGGTTTTTTTGTCTTTTTTTTTAATCTAAAATCTCAAACTTAATAGATTTCAAATCACATTGGTGCCCAACGTGGATTTCAGATGGGATGAGGTGAGCACTATGGGACACATTGATGGTGCAGCGCCAGAACTTATCAGTCCTGCACCGAGAGCAGCACATGGACATGTGTGCCGCCTCCATGCACTGCGTTAAAGTTAAATGATGTTCAACCTGGGAACAGCACTTTGATGTGCACCACTGCAGATAACCTGACAGACCACAAAGACGGTGGAGGGCAAACTGATCTATACAATTTAAGTTTAAGGATCAGGACATAAGGAGGAAAGCTTTGGTGTGGAAAAAAATCGACATACTTGAAAAATGAAAAAAAGCAGTAGAAACATTTTGTTTCTCGCCTCAGTTTTCACAATAAAATGTTCCTTTGGAGTGATCTGCTGCCCGACATTAATCCCCAGTCTCTTGGGCCTTTGTTTCTCTCTGGAGCAGGCTGCCAAACTGCTCCAGGCTCAACCTAAAACACCTGAAAATAGTCACTGAATTTCCCTTCGGGGATTAATAAAGTTATATCCATCTATCCAGAGCTTGTGGCTGGTGATTAAACTCTCCTAACGCAAAGTTTGCTATTTTTAGCTGTGACACTCCTCCATAGCGTTGGAGCTTAAAGCTGTTTTTACGAAACTGTCCGACATTTACTCTCGTACGGTGTGTTTCTTGGTCGCCCTCTGTTTTTTTTTTTTTTCTCCCGGCTTCTTCGGTCACAACTTAATTGGGTCTTTTAGTCACCTCTGCCATGATATCCACTGCCGCTCTGTGAGGTAGCTTCATCTGAAACTCGACGTTGTTGACATGTGAAGCTGAAGCAGTGACATCCAGGACATCCAGGAGTCCAAAGTTACTGTGGGTCATTTTTGATAGTAGCAGAGAGGACACCTTGAGCAGCTAGATGATTTTTTTGTAAAATGGGTGTATGAATTTAATGGTAACAATTTATACAATATAATGTCCTGCTAATGTTAATAAAGTGTTCATTCAATTCAATGATATGAACACATTCATAAACTTAAATACCTGCAATGCCTTCCTAACTGCATTATGGCCAAGTGTGCAAACCCAAACTTATTTGGATCTCAAAGGCTTGTTACTAAGGTAACCTCTTAACAGTTGAGGACTGTGTTTATTTGAGTGGTATTTGTCAAGATTTTGAATATATATTATTAGACGAACATCTGACACTGGTGATATGGTTGAACAAAGCATGCATGTCAAAACTAAATTTATTTTGTTTGTTTTGTTTTTTTGTTTTTTATAGTGTTTACTATTAATACTTATTATTTTTTAAAAATAGCATGAATCAACCTGGTTCTGGTTCACATTTACCACTTTCCACACAAGATGCTCTATCTCTGCATTCGTTTATCTAGAGCTGCGATGCAGAGCTCTGAGGTCATGCGAAGTGCCTGACCAGCTGACTACCAGCCAAGTTTTCTGATGCGTAAAAGTCAACATGGCATGACTGCTACCATTGGCAAAAATCACACAGTGCAGTGCAGTTGGACGGGGAACAGGTAACGGCTCCAGATTCCTCTTCACCGAGCAACAGTGTTGATCTTCACGTAATGGGGGGAAGGTGTTTTTCTACACTGGGATTCTTTTTATACTAATGCTCTCTACAGGACCTCTCATGATTAAGTGATTGCAATGACTCACTGAGCTTTGATAGAAAGCTTCCAAATGAAGCTTTCTGTAATGTGCATGAAAACCTGTATCATGCAAGTATAACATCAAAATCTGATTTCATTTTTCCTGTGTTTACAGTGTCATCTCTGAGACTTTCTCAACACACTAAAGCCATTGTCAAATTCTGCTTGAAAATCTGACATCATCACGGAGATTGAATATGCATTCTTAATTCACCAGGTTGCGTTACATGAATGACATTGGAAGCAGATCCCGCAGAAATCTTTGCATGTGTAGAATTGAAAATATGCACCGCACAGCATGAGACCTCAGCAGCCATCCACTATAACAGAATGGCCTTCATGCTAATCTCAACAGGAAACAAAACATCCGTCTTCCTTGAAATCACTGAAATGCCATAAACCCTGCTGAACTTTTTAAGGTGGCTCTTGTCGTTTAAAAGTAATTTCCCTTTATGATGAATTGCAGTGGAGTGTATACAACAATGCTCAACAAAGACTTAATATCAATCAGTTGGTTCTTTTTGATTCTATGCAGGGATGCATTCCTGTTTTTTGTTTGTTTGTTTGTTTTGGGGGCGTGTTTTTTCATGCAGAATCAATTCCTTTCTGTTACATGTTGTGTTGAAGTCTGGAGTTTAAGAAAACATACACTTGGTTGCTCACAATTACTTAGCTCAGTTTAGACCTTGCATGAAGAGGTGTCTTGATGAATAACAAGTACTGAGCGCATGCTCACACTTGGCATTAAAATGTGTATCCAGTGTGTGTGATCCAAAGTGATCACATCTGATCTCTAAACTTTGATCTTTTTCCAGTCTATTTACAACCAACACATTGCCACATGCAGCAGCTGAAAAACTAGGCATAACTAGGGTAAACAATAAATAAATAAATAAATAAATAAATAAGAGTGTATGCAGTAAGATTTACCACAAACACAAAGAGGAAGTGTAATTGCAAAGAACTTTACACACACACACAAGTAATTACAATGATAATACCTATAACAATGATGATACTAAAATAATAATAATAATAATAGTGATTATAATAATAATAATAGTGATAATAATGATCAAATGAAATATTACCTAAGCCAATGACATGAGTCCCATAAATCATATTTGCACTACAAGAGAATGTGGGTACCAGGTTTAAACTGGGATTTTATCTGTGAGGCGATGATGTGCATGTGTGCATGTTTACTTTATAATCTGATGTAATTTGACAAACTAATAAAACAAAGTGGCATGTTCCTGTGGTCTGTTTAATGAACCTTTTTTTTTTTTTTGAATAGTGCACAAACTGTAAATTGCAGGGGGTGAAAAGGAATTGAAGCACATTTACCTGTGCTAAGATTGGGATCTATTACCTTTTGAAGGCGTCTGTTCTCTATGGTTCATTTTTTTTCTACAAGTAAAAAATAATTTAAAAAAGATTAATGAATTTATATGAGAGTCTTGTTTCACTGAGAAGCAAGAAAAGGGAGAAAAAAATGCAGCAAATTAATTTTCATCAGTTACTTTTGATCCCATAAGCATCCACTGTGTAGCCATGGTCCGTCCTGGTTTACTCAGATATTTTACTCAAACTACTGTTGTGTTAGGTTTAGGACTTGGATTTTGTGTTTTCTGGGGTTTTGTTAGGTTTTATTTTCATTGTATCTTTATCCTTTTCTGGTTACTGTTACCTTTACATCCTGTTTTATTTTGATGGTCTGTTTTTCTGCCTGTTGTGTTTTACTTCCTTGGTCCCATCTGCACTGACTGTTTCCACTGGTGTCTCATCAGCCTTTGACCCTATACATTGTTTTGTCTTTCCCTTCCTCTTTGCTGGCCTGTACTGGTTATGTACTAGTTTCTCCCTGGTTCTGGTCTCAATCTTGGCCCCAGTCCCAGGTTACAGCCCTGATCTCTGTCCTACTTGTGTTTTGGTGGTCATGACTAAAAGGACTGTAGTGTTGGATAACTCCTTCATCCTGGTGTCCTGCATTTTAATCCTCTCCACACCATTAAACATAAAACACTGTCCTGGGAATGAAAAAAGAATTCTTGATTCAGTCAATTCTGACTGAAGATAAAAATAAAATAAAAAACCTCTAAAGATATTGACAACAAAGAAGTTTGTGTGGAGAAATGAATAACTTTAGAACATAATCTTGAATCTTGATATGGTCTGATTTACTGCTGTGATTTTTTTTAGTTCATGTTGGGTCTAGTAGCCAACAGCGCTAGAACGCAGCTGCTGGCGGTGAAAAGTTGAGTTTGAGTGTTGTTTGCAAGTGGTCAAAGAAAACTGTGGCTTTGTAAGCCCCTTTGCAAGCCTGAGAAAATGCATATCGCTGCAGATATGTGATGTAAGGTTCCTTTTGTTATATTTTTGGGCGTACTTTAGATTTCAGAGGAGGAGTGTATTGTCTGTATATACACATACAAAGATGTATTTAATTACTGTATAATGCTGTATTTTACGTTTGGACCTCTGCTGGGACTGGTTAAACACATGCATGTGTGTGAGTGGAGATGCATGTTTTTAGGTGTAGCCAACAAGTGAGAGTGCACTGCTTCAGTTAAATGTTACCTTGGTTAGCAAGCAAAGAAATGGAGGAATTCCAAAGAACACAGTTGATGTATGTGAAGCGAGATTTTGTATATACACGACATGATGCTGCGATAGAGCTCAACCTCTGACAGCCCTGGCCCAATTTAACCCCTGATACGACTGCTCCAGGCCATCTTTGAAAGTGTCCTGATTGATCAGATATGAATCTGTCCTGGAATGTGTTCAGGCCTTTCATTGGCATTAGCCAGTTGTGAACAGAGATCCAAGAATGCATTTCACTGCAAGGCCAGGATCTATGAGAGACCAAACACAATCTAGCCTGGAGCTCACACCAGGACACACCAAAATGGCACAATCTGCAGACCAGACACGTCAGAGTCCTGTCATCTGCAGAAATACTAATTTGTCTCTGTACTTGTGGGGTGTATCAGTGATGGACAAGAGACTGAGTCCAGAGAACTGGTGGACCATTTTGTGGCATGGTGTGGGAACAATCACCTCATCTTAAATGTGAACAAAAAAAAGGAGATGATTGTGGATTGTTCACCTGGACAACAGACTGAGGTTCTTCAGCATTTGCAGCAACATGTTGCATAATCTTCTATAAGTTTGTTTTGGAGAGTTCAATCCTAGTAAAAGAAACTGAACAAACTGATGAAGAAGTCTGGCTCTGTTCTGGGGACTCTTCTGGACCTTTCTAGACTGTGACTGTGCGAAGGAGGATACTTTATAGAATGAAAAACATCATAGATAACCCTGAACGTCCTCCTCACAGCACATTGATTCAGCAACAGTGTCTTCAGTCAGAGGAGTCTTAAGATCTGCTGCAACACAGACCGCTAGAGGAGCTCTTTCCTGCCCACAGCTAGAACCATCTACAGTGAATCTTAAATACTGGCAGATACTGCAACTTATAATTTCCCTTCATGGATTAATAAAGAATTACCAATTTGAATAAGCAAAGTTCTCAAAATGCTCAGCAACAAGCAAAAATCCAACTTTTCAAATATAACAGTCTTGGCACTAAATCACACATAATCTCCTTATGAAAACCATCCCTACTAATACGTTTAGGATTATCTAAACAGATAATCAACACTTAAGTGGTTTAAAAATGTGAGCTGTCTTTCACATCAAACAATCGTAAGTGGCATGGAGGGATATTTTCAGCCCTGGATGAATGATGCACCTGAGCTATGTTTGCTCCCTGCGAATGGTCTTATTTTATTAAAGGAGAGCTACAACATCTGAAGTCTATTGACAGATCTACAGGGGCCCTACTGCATATTTAAAAAAAAAAAAAAAAAAAAAAAGTTTTCCATGGCTTCAGAGGAAGCAACTGAAAAAGAAAAATCTGATCAGCACTCTAACTTGAGTCAGCATCTGTTGGGGTTGAAGACTACGTGTCTGACATGGAAAAAGTCATGGGGTGTTGACTTGGAAAGAGATGAGCTGACCCCATCTCTGCAGCCCACTCTACTCTGCTTGAGGCTTGAAGCTCGAGGCTACATTAGCTGCTCTGAACTGAGCTGTGGGCGGTAAGCTTGTGTTTTGGGCAATGTAAGCCTCAACTTTTAATGAGGTATAACATCGCATGGACTAAAACTATGATGCATTTGGTTCTTCTGTGATAATTTTGGCCTCTTTTATTTATTTATTTTTTTTTTCATAAAACTCATAAGTCATAAGTTGGCAGAGTGGAAAAAGCAAAAAAATAAAAATTAAAAAGACCAAATGAATTACACCCTGTTGACATTCCTTTCGATGATTATTAGAGAGAGTTTTGGTTGTCTATCCACCCTTTTTTGTGAGTGTTGTGTCTGTCTTTGTACTCTCGTGGATGCCTGTCTGTTGTGAGAGAGAGCAGACTGCAGCAGGAGTATTGTTAGGACATTCACACGCATCTCCTCTCTGCACTCCTGGGGGAGGATCCATTCCCTTCCAAACACACCCCATTGCCTGAGGGGCAGAGTGACCGTTCAAGCAGTGCCTATTAACACACACAAACACACACACACGCATACACGCAAAGGCCTGAGCACGCACAGAGGCATGCTCATGGAGTGCCTTTGCAACACTGGCCGATTGATTGGACAATACTGAATGCCAAATGGACTGACCACCACTTAATAATTAGCAGCACGCCAGGATATGTGTGAACGATGTCCATGCGAGCTAAACCACTGTTTTCTTTGTTTTGAAATTATGATAGCAAACTTATATTATTTTGCTCTTCAAGTACGAAGTCAGTACAGATGTTCCAATTGTCTATATTTTTTTGGTCAAAAGAACCAGCAGCCTCATCCGCTCTTAGAAACAAGGATCCACCTCACACTGGCTTTGAGAACAAATGCTTTACTCCACTTCCCCGCAGTCTCTCGTTTCCCTGCTGTTTCTGTCTTTGTCTTACTCTCACCTCGGAGCTTTCTCTTTCCTCTGCCTCTCAGCACTATTTTATATTATCGCTGTAATCCTCATCCTCTCTCTGCTTCCCATCATCCTTCCTTCCCGTCTCGCTCTTTGAGGGCCAAACCTGACACCTTCACCAGCCCTCTGACATGCTCCGCTTCATGTTATGAGAGTCACATGCTACTTCTGTGGATTGTGTGTGAGTGTGTGTGTGTGTGTGTATCTGTACATCTAGAGTGTGACCGTTTTCTGCAGAAGGTGCGCATAAAGAAAGGATAAGAGAGAATGAGCAAGGAGGGAGAGTTTACGCATGTAGCCTGAGTTTGTTAATAATTAATGTGTCACAGGTTTGCAAAATTGCCTCACACTCCCTCTGCTCAATCTTCCCTTCTTCCTCTCTCCCTCTGGCTTTCCTTTCCGTTGTTCACTCTGTCTTCTTTCTCCACTTCCCTCGTGGCGTGGGCTCCTGCACCCTCTCAATCTTACCCCTAAAGACACCGTTCACCCTGGGGTTGCTGTGAGCATCAAGGGAAGATGAAATGCTAATATGCTCATTAAGAGTTGGCCAATAAGTGTCCAGCTGACATGCTGACCACTGCTCTGCTGTCCTGACCAGCATAGTCCCAGTGACAGCATTCTCCCATAACAAGCAGTATGAAAACAAGAGTTTTCATCCTGCTGTCGGTTGGAATTTAGTTGCTTCCCCTGCCTCTTCTATCTGTGTTGCAGACCCTGCTGTTGTGCAGCGCTCAACGTTTTTGTAGCCACACCAAGACATGAAATAAACCATTAGTTTGTGTGATTTTTTCTTTTTTTATTATTCAAGGCCATCAACACCAGTGAATTAAGGACTTTATGATCTCTCTGCCTCTCCTCTCACTGCAGTGTCCATCACTATACCAGCCATCTAATGCTTCAAGGGTGCTAGACTGCACAGGCGGCAGGTGACATGGGTTTTATCAACAAAAAAAAAAGGATTAGTACTTTAAGGAGTGCAATGAGGGAATACAAAGCAATCATGGATGCATTTGGGGTAAAAACATGACTGGAATTGATAGTTTACACATTGAAAAAACTATATGTTGTTCTTTACAAAATTGCATGAAGTTTTGTCATGCATTAAATTGATTCAAATAAGATAAAAGCAACGAAAACATTGTGAGATTGTAAAAGTGATTGCGTAGTTTTCCCTGAAGAATCAATTCACACTTTTTCGGTACACAGATAAAAGGTCAGGCTGCATGTGATCAAAATATTGAGCAAAAAGTTCTTTGAACCAGCAATTTTGTTTAATCATATGAGTTTATATCTCCAAATAAAAATGTGGAAAAACAAATATCTTCCATCCACAGTGTTACCCAAACTTTTCTCATATTGGTATTTTAAGTGAAACTGTCTTCTAGTGTAGGTGGTCTTAAAACTAATTTCATTCATTTAAATGACCACATGACACCTGTATCTTTGTTTTATGCTGCCACTGCGCTTGTGTGCAGAGACCAAGTGACAGCAATTTTAATAAGAGGTTGTCAAGCTCTTCTCATATTCAAAAGCCTTTACATTGTGCCCCTGTCAGGTGCTGGACTCAGGTGCCTCAGTAGGTGGACAGAGGGCCACAGAATGACCTGCTCAGGACAGCTGCTGACATAATGAGGCCAGTAAACAAGCATCTGTCTCACTCAGACCAAGCAATTTCTCTCCCTTCTCCCTCACTGTCAGTGTGAGCTGCAGATGGTAAAAGTGGAGGAAGAAACTAGGATGGTGGGTATGGTACAAGTAAAACCCCTGAATATCATCAGCTTCCCCTTATTATTAAGGTAATGTCGACATTTGCCATATTTATATACCCACTGAAAAATGACATTTACCTGTTCCTGTATGCCGTAAACCTTTCCAACCATCGAACTAACCATTGTTAGCTATGGCCTGCTAATTCATAACATTGCTGTGCTCTCTATTCAGCACACACAAACAGTGTAGCAGCACATCCCTGATAAGTAGCGAGCAGTGCTGCGTGTATATCTGACTTCATTTAAATGAAAAAGGACAGACATGAGGTTTCTTCAACTTTCTCGGTTGGAGTTCTGACGTCAGGGGGCGTTCGTATTGTGTAACTGTATCAAGTATTTGATGTCCCACATCTGGAACTAGACTAACATAAAAAGTAAAGAGTTGTGTTTTTTTTTTTTTAGTTGTTGTTAGTAGATCATTTCTTTATTGTAAAAATGGTTCTTGGCCATAAATCTCAGACTGCTGGAAAGCCTGTTTATTTCCCTTTTAAATGGTGCCACATTTGTAAAAGAACATGCATTCGTGGGATGAGCAGCAGAGCTGTTTATGTGGGTTGCACCAGTGAAAAATCTCCTCTACCGATGCCAAACTGACAGAGCAACATCTTTCGGTGGAGGCAGTGTGATGGTGGGGGGCGACATCTCCCTCACTGGAAAAAACTAGGCTTGTCATCTTCGGAAGCAATTTCAATGCAACATTATATCAAAATGAAATTCTGCAACCAGCGGCAATCCCATACCTCCACAGTCTGGGACCAAACTGTATCCTCCAAGATGACAACACTGGCCCCCACTAAGTGGGCTTTATCAGAAACTACTTTCAGAATTTAGGAGTGGAGAGGATGAAATGGTCTGCCAGCAATCCCCATCAAACACTCGTGGGATCAGCTTGGACGTTGCTGTTGGTGCCACGATGACCAACACAACCATGCTGGTTGGTGACCAGCATGAGGAGGAGGGGCCATGCTGTTAGGGTTAGGGTGCTGTCCTTTAAGTTTAATCTTAAGACTTCAATTATCCAATCCACCAAACAGGAGTCAACAGCAAAAAGAAGGGAAAAAATGTAGTTTAAAAATGTTTATAATGGAATGAATGAATTTGTTGCACTACTTTTTGATTAAGGAGCAAAGATTGTGTAAAACTACATGCATAGTACTGCAACTCCTTTGCTATTAATTAGGGGCTTTGTGTTCTTATTTTCTGTTCTTTTTTTTCTTATAAAGTCAGTGTTCTGTTTAGTATAAAAACTAACTTCGTCTCAGTTCCTGTTTTACTCTGAAAATCTCTTTCTCTGTGTGTAATTTCCTCTTGACTTTCTGTGCTTCCTGTTGTGATTTTTAAAAGTCTTAATCATTCCCACCTGTTTCTCTTCTGGTGCCTAGCTATATATAAATCGCTCCGTCTTTCCTCCCATCCTCACTGGTCCAGCTCTCCACCCCTTGTGTTTCATTACTCTTAGTTTGGCCTTTAAGTTTCATTTTTGCATTTTTTTGATCAGCCGGCTGTCGCAGTGTTTTTCATGAACAATAAAGGACATTGTTTAGTTCCTCCTGCCTCTGGATCTCCTGCAGTTGGGCCCTCGCATCACCTCTAAATCACCTCTGTAACAATAAGTCACAATTTAAAAGTATCATAAATCAGAATTATTTTTTTTTCTTGTAGTTTTGCAGTCCTGAATCATTGTTAAAGTGTTCTCTGCATTAATATAACAGAACTGTGAAAGCATTCCTTCTGTGCACATTGCTTTGAATATTTATCATTATTATTATCATTATTATTATTATTATTATTTAAGTTGGGTACATATGCAATTTAATCTGGCAGAAGACGCAAGTTTTCTTGTGCATCAATCTGAGTGATAGTGGGTGTGTCCTTCACCAGTCCTCTTTGACTCCCAAAACCCTACCTGTAAATGTGCCGAAGCACTAATATAGAGATTTGTAGTGATTTATATTACATTATTTTATACTAAGAAAGATTTTAAAAAAAAACACAAACACAAAAAAAAACACAACTTGTGACAAGGTTGTTTTCTTGATGCCAACATCAAGAAAACAACCCAGGATCCAAACTGCACATCTGTTTGTTCTACGAAAAAGCTAATTTTACCCACCCTCGGGTGTATTTGCATCACAACAGCACTGCTCTCACTCACAGAGGTCAATCAGTGGGTGGCTTCCTCAACCTTCAACACAGGTATGTGAAAGACTGTGACATTTAAGATTAATTAAGTCAAATTTGTATAATATGAATACAAAGTAACGGCAATACTAATGACACAAAATACATCCTGTAGTAATGATACTATAAAGCGGCTGAATGAGAGAGATTTACTGCTCCATAAGACAGTAAAGGGGTTTGAGGCTGTTAGAGAGAAGAAATGTCGAGTCTTTTCCTGTAGTGTGACTCATTCATGGCAAACAAACTCACCAGTCTGATTGCCTTGTTTAGCTCAATTTGAGCACGGCGGCGTTCTCCTTCTGAGCGCCTGCGTCATGATGTTCACTGCGTTTCTAAGTTTGACGCTAATCCTTGTTGCTACAGTGGTGGGAGTCACATTTGTCATCTTTTTAATACAGCGATTTACAATCAAATATCATAAAAAATGTCCCTTGTGTGCTGAGGATTCAATGTCTGGAGGTCATCTGGTTGCTTTTGACATGGACGTTCTAGATATTCTGCGTGGAATATTTCATATTCTAGAAGTCTACTTGCTGTATCACATCCTAGATGAAATAAATGCTCAAACATATAAAGGAATAAACTTTTAACAGGATGGATCCTGGCTCTGTTATATATATATTTTTTTAATTCTTGACAAGATCCAGAGACAGGTAGAGGCTGCTGTCCAGGATGTATGAGAGAAGATCATTAGGAGTTTGGGAAGCAGGGTGGAAGAGCTGAGGTTAGATGTGGTGCTGACCAGATAGGGAAGGGCCAAGAAAGAGAGGGAAGCAGAGCGTGGCGTACGAACAGCGTGCAGTGCTGGAGCACTGCCTGGAGGTATGGGGGTGCGGCTCCCTCGGCAGCACTGTGTGCCTGCACCAGGGTTTGCAATTCATTATAAACACAGTCACTGACAAAACAGAAAACAGCGAGGTCTCTGATTTAACCAACACATGGTCGTGCCTTTGCTTTACATCATTGATTGGAAGCAAGAAATGCAATAGCTTTTCACCATGTAATGTGCTTTGTAATATTATTTGGCTTTTGTTCCTAATTTTCCATTGGTTTGTGTCTTTAACCTTCTCAGGGAATGTTTTTTACATGAAAGATTAGAACAGTAATCACCGAGCCTTTGTTGTGAGCTTCTCATAGGTTTATATTACTGTCTAAATAATCTGCATGATTAACTTATTGCTCCTCACCAAATCACACATCTCTTTCTGTCATTTTCAGTGCTACAACTCTTAACTCATTAATATGACAGTAACTGAATGAGCAGCTATTCATTCGTGCTTGGACTTGGGAAAAAAAATATGACTGAGCATTTCTGAATTTTTACAACTTCTGCTTTAATTCAGGCATGCGTGAAAAGTTTGAAAATCTTGTAAAATGTGATCTTTCACAACACAGGACTCCATTTTACTTTTCCAGTGTTCATGAAGCCTTCCAGTATTACCTTAATTTAGCTGAAGATTCACTTCATTAGATTCGTCAGCATCCATAAATGGAAGAATTGGTAAATTAACCAAAGCTATGTGGGCCTATTGTTAGTGTTATTACTATTAATTATAAGTTATTTTGTGTCTCAGTCCTCTTTCATAAATACTGAGCTATCGCCACAACATGATCATTTAATACATGTCTTATTTCATTCCTATGATTGTTCAGCTTTATCAGTTTATTCAAAACCATCAGGAAACCATCAGGCCTTGCAGGTTCCATGTGAGACCAGTACAGCAGAACTGCATCTCAGAGCTGAACTGAATGATCACAAATAACTATAGGTTTACTGTCTTCATATATTAGGGACAGATGCTGGTAAATTAAGAAGTTGCAGATCTGCTTCTCAGCATGTCCTCATGCTTAGGAGGTGGAGCGGCCGTCTTTCATTGTCGAGGCTTCTGGTCGGATCCCCTGGACTTCTCGAGCTCAGATGTTGAAACATCCTTCCACACAATACAGAACCACACACTGGCCCCCACTGTCAGTGCGGATGGTTGTTTTTTCGTCTGCGAACCCCATGGAGGACTTGCAACCCATCCAGCTGGGCCACAAGACTGAAAAGGATAACCTGAGTATGGAAAATGAATTAATAAGATTATTATCTACGACTGTTGGTGAACCAGCCTATAACGTACAAGTGAATTAAGAACATGCAATTGTAATTTTCAAGTTGTTAACTTCTGGATTAAAGTGAGTTGCTGTTGTTAATTCACAGTAAATGTACAGCACTTTATTACAGTTGTCATTTAAACAGGTTTATTTGAAAGGTGCTTGGCTGCAACATTCATGAGTTCAGCCAGGATGCACAGGAATTTTGTTTCACTGTTGGACCTACAGGAGGAAAAAGAAAAAAACTGAAGAGGATATTGTTGCCTGGCAGTTTCTTGTTCTGTCATTTAAATTTTGAGGATTTCTCTCTGAACAGCAGAAAAACTGCTCTCTTCATTTTATCATTTTAAATGAGCGAAAGGCTTCGTGTTTCATGACACCGAAAACAAAACAATAGCTCTGGACTTTACATCGATCAAACCATGGGAAGTCAGAGTGGTTTAGTCCTTTTAAAACTTCCCAACCTCATAAAATTAGCACTGTTACTGGAAGACATTTTATTGTATTATGCAAAATAAACATAAACCATATTTCAAATCACTTTCAAACATGCAACACATTAACAGGCAAACTCTCATTAGTGTTATTTTGACATACAATTTTCTTTTCAGAGAACACATCATATCATTCAATTAAAGTTGGGGTAGATGATCTTTTTGTTTTGTTTTGTTTTATTGGTTGAAAATGTCTAGTCTGCATCACACCAATAGCCTCCTGTGATTCTTTATCATAACTTTGTCCATTTGCATTTGTTTTATCTGTGAGAAAAATCAAGCAATGTTGTAGCTACCTTCACAGATAATGAGCAGGAAGCTGTAGGCTGTGCTGTCATGAGCTGTGGTGATTTACGAAAGACAGGATGCGTCGGCCATTACGTAAAGAGGCATTGTGTGTCCGTGCCTTCATGGGTGGGTGGGATGAGGTTTTTGATGGCAGTTAAGAGGAAGACACTAAGAGTTTTAGTTTTGTAAAATTCATCTCGGTTTTTCTTTTTTTTCCCCCCAAGTTTTCCAGGCATCACAGACTCCACCGATAAATAAACAACATTGTTCAAGTTTTTACAGTGCCAAGCTTTTTTTTTTCTTTTACCGTCTTCTTTTTCACAGTGTCTCAACACATTGAATGGGAAAACACGTTTTACACTGTTTTAGCTCGACCTGCAGATTCTCCTCTCACCTACAAGATGTAGGCTACAGATACTAAGGTACGCAAGGAGAAAAACCCCAGGTGAAGTGAAAGGCAACACCTTTCTGGAGCTGACAGTTATAATGCAAAAGAGCCTCTGAGATCTAAGAAGATAGGAGAGAGGTATTTCCAAGCACTCTCATCTGTTCAGTTCAAGGCTAATAACTTACAGTATGACATGTACTCTACAAAGATTTTGCTCTTATGCAGTGGATTGAGGGGATGTGTAATACAAGCATGGTGCTAGTGCAGCTTCTTCTATAAGAATACAGGTGTGATGTAAATGTGACATACAGCACCCAATTGTAGATGTTAATTAATAAATAAATAAATAAAAGGGTCCAGCAGCTCTGACACATAAAGGGTGGGCATTTTCTCCAACAAACTTAAGAGGTATGAATGTGTGTTAGCACACATGTAATCGCCTACTGCTGTAAATAACCTGGCCCAAAGCTGTGCCTGAAAATAGTTATTGCCTTTTGTGTATTTATAATTGTTGACAGTTAACATACAACTGTCGGACCATTTCTCCACTTTTAACATTCCTGGAAGCTGTAATAACTTTCACTCACAGTGATGCTAAACAAGAGGAAGAGCCCCTGTAATGCAAAAGTTGCAATATGGGTTGTTTCTGGTCTTCCATGCATCCATCATCTATACACACTTATTCCTGTGCTGGGTCACAGGGATCTGCTGGAGGTACGGGTACATCCTGGACAGGTTGCCAGTCCATAGCAGGGCCACATGTAGACAAACAACCTTCACACCCACTCCTACGGGCAATTTAGAATCACCAAACATGCAAGTTTTTGGTTTTTCCTCTGCAGTACTGAGAAAAGAGCCACGCAAGCACGGGAGAGATGCAAATTCCACACAGACTATTGTGAACTAGGACCAGGATCCTCTGTCCTAATCCTGGCCTCTCCGGACTTCAAACCAGGAACCTTCTTGCTGTCAGGCAACAGCGCTAGACCCAACTGTTTATGTGCCATGTTTTAATGGGGAAACCATTAAATGACATGTGAACTTTGTTGTAGAAGTCAGTGTCCATCAAATGTCCATTGAAGTCAGAAGAAAAATGATGATGAGATAAACAAGATAAAACTTTTGTTACTTGCATGAAAAAAAGCTTAAGTGATTTCTTTTCTCCATATGGTTAGTAAACTTTGAATAAGGATATAAAAAACTGAGCATAGATTTCTTTGCTCAGTTTTATATGAATCCATTCAGAAGCTGTTGGGATGCTTGATTTATAGACCAGCATGTCAGACGGGCAGAGGGACACTGATACCCCTAGTGCCACATCACAAGCATAACTAAAAGTCCGGCTGCTCCAGTCCCTCCTGATCAAAATGACTGAACCAGGTTCTTAGCAAACAAGACATATGAAGCTGGAATAGTCATGGGGATGCCGGTTTTACAGCTAAGTCACAATTAGTGCTGCTATTGCCAAATGAAAATCCTTTATGGGTCTTTTTTTCATCCTTCAGAGGTGCTTTGTGAGAGTTGCACAGACACCAGAAGAAGATCAGAGATGCAACAGTGTTTTCCCACTTGACCATACCTGGAAAAATAAGTCAGACAGAGCCAAGGAGAAAAATAGTGGAAGCACTATAAAACAGGATAGATAAAACAAGATAAAACACAAAAGGGACAGGATGTGGAGCAGGATGGGGAGGCAGCTCATCGTGGGCATAATTGTCAGTCTTAGTCGAAGGGGCCCTTGATTTAATAGGCAGGTCTGGTGACTAAACCAGTGAAGTGCAAACAGCGAAGAAAGAGCTGTGGCAGATCTGGAGTTTTCCAGTTAGCCACCCCCCCACCCCCACCTCTGACTGTCTCTGCAGACTACCCAACAACTGGCTCACAGCCTGTTTGCCTGACTGCTTGCCCTCAAGCCACAGCGCATACCTCACACGACCATGGACAGAGCTTTCTGCTGCTCTCATTCATACTGCAGCAACATTATCAATGCCTCTGCAAATTAGGAGAGCATCTCCTTTGCAAACAAGATGGAAAACAGATGAATAAAAGTTGTCTCTTATCAGTGTAAGTGCATAGTATGATCTTACTGTGTAAATAAACAGTGAACACATCCACATTAGGCTTGACACAGTATTATAATCAGACAAATAGAATGATGCCTTATGTTATCTCATACTTATAGCCAGGACACTGACATTAACATTATTCCCCATAAAAACACCACTAAAATTTGTAGGGAATATAAAGTACTGTGTAAATTTTCACCTGATGGGGCAGCAAGACAATAAAGCTAAATTTTAATTCTCATTTTAAGAGGTTACAGATTGTAGAAGTACTGAGCTGCTCTACAGACATCATTTGCACATTTACAAATGTCATTTTATTTTCAATTTCCAGAGCAAATATATGTGTGTGTACATATATATATATATATATATATATATAT
>JBAMYA010000006.1:5571709-5612487 GCA_037176975.1 Arrhamphus sclerolepis
AAATATATGTGTGTGTATATATATATATATATATATATATATATATATATATATATATATATATATATATATATATAGGTGTACAGCACCTCATGCACCCTCACATTTGTCTCTAAAACTAACAGAGATGCTTGTTATGTTGCAGAAGAGACATAACCCATATCGATAGAAGAATATTTGGTCTGTCTCAAAAAAAGAAAATCTGAAAATCTTTTTTTCTACAATTAATGGTACTTCAACTTAAAACAAAGCAAATCGCACTTCCATCAAATCCTGAGCATGTAGGACTATGTCAATTCTGAGGAAGACGCGTCTCCCAGCTGCTAATCAAAGTGTACAACTAGTTTTACAGAACCCGTCACAGTGTGTGCTAGGTGGAATTAACTAAATGCTAACATGATGAAGTTCACTTACATGGTCACTACAAACGTTGTGAAGAGGGTTATGTCAGGAGAGGCAAGAAAAAGGAAGAGTGAGTACGATCGAGCAACATCCTGTACACAAGTCAACATTGGACCGGACCCGTGAGCTGAGAAAAGACTGCTAGATGGATGGCGTCCTAGCCACGCTGCTATTGGATTAGTAAATCATGGATATGAGGGCGGGCTTCCATAGCTGGCACGCTGTTAACTATTGTTACTCTGAGCTGGGTGTAGTGATTGTTTCCAAGTGAGCCCTCAGGTTTCATCGGTTCTTCTCTTGGCTACAAATGCGCCAGTGTTGCGTTGCTCCGAGGGAGGTTCACACAGCAACAGCATTTATGATAGTGGTAACAGAAAGTAGCGCTTCTCAAATGGAGAGGATGCTAAAGTGCACAATTTTACGTGATGTTGCTTTAATATTGCATCATCTCACCACAAACCAATGCAGAAATGTCAATGTTCATTAGCGCACTTTGCTTTTAAAACTTCTGAACATCTGTTACAGAATCTTGGCCGAGCAATAAAAGTCTCAAGAACAGTAGGAAATGATAGGCTGTGCCCAAACTGACCTGGTGAGGCCACAAAACCTGAGCTTTGGTACATTTGTCTTATTCATGTATTTCATTTGATCTCACGTTGAACAGCAAAATCTTTACAACCTTTTGTAACGTAATGTAGTTCTTGATATCTTATATTATCCCCTTATGTGTTTTTGCTCCATTCATGTCACTGAATTTTGTGCTTTCAAAGCCATTTTAGCATTCAATGCTGAGAGAAAATAAAGGAGCTTAAAGGTGGAACCGAGGAAGGATGGTGGGGATATGTGGTGATGGGGGTTGGCAGGGCGTGAGGCTGTGTCAAAGCTATGATTAGCGCCGACCAAGCAACGCTCTTATTGATTGGCACGGTGGAGACACTGGGCTGCCTTCCACCACAGTCTAATGAGAAGCCCTGACCTCCACTCGTCAGCAAGGTCACCAAAGCCTACTGTAATTGCACTTTCTCTAATGGCGTCAGTCACGCACGCACTCCAACCCCAGTAATGACAATTACCATAATGTCACCGGGCTCCACAGGGGCCTTCCAATCATCCGTCATTTTGGGAGATGGGATGTTAGTCAACTGCTGCTGTAGATGAAAAGGTAGAGACACTGTGCTTGATTATGATACCTTCTCACAATGAAACAGGCTTCTTAATCATCATGCTGCAGCAGATTTAGCAACACACACATTAAAACCTGCTCCTCCAAAGAGTTTTAGCTTATTCAAGGACAACATAAAAACTTTATTGTCAATTGCTAATTGTTTTTTCTCTCCATTATTTATCCGTGGTTTGTTCCTTTGTTTGTTTTCCTTGGTTTCTGTCACAATGGGAAAGACTACTCAGTAGAGGGTAACATTTTTTATTTGTTTTTCTGTTAAAATCAGGGCTTTGTACACTTATTTTGAACATTAGCCCTGTGTATTACAATAGCTTTCCTTTTTATATATAATTTCCTTTATTTACAAATGCTGCTGAAATACATTGATGGAAGATTTTGACTGTAATATTGACTGATGTGTGCAAGTTATGTGTTTAAAAAATATCTAGTTATTGGTGTAAGATTTTCTTCTCTTTTTTTCCACCTGTCATTAGTAGGTTTTGTGTGGCAGCATATTCCCTTTTATTCAATTTGTTTTGTTTGAAGCTCCAAAACTATAACTAGCTAGAGTTGAGAACAGATCACAAAGCCCCACCATGAAGATTCCTGATTTTTTTTTTAAAAGTCAGTAATGTAGGAACTGAAATGGAGCTACTTTGGTGCAGATACATATTTTAGTGGCCTCAAGCAGAGGCAGAGGTGTTTTGTCTGAGTTTTTAAATTGGTTGTCACTTCAGGTAACTTAATGTATGCTCTCAACATCACAGGAAACGTGATATTTTTCATAATATGTCTCCATTAAATTTTAATTACTAAATAGCCACATTGATTGCACATTGCAACAGCCATCGAGTATTGAGACCTGCATTTAGATAGATTCCCTATATGTCAATATACAATTCTTTCTGCTGCCAAGAATGAAAAGAAACTGCAGAACTAAAACAGAAAAAAAGGTCTTTTTCTCTCCTAGATACCCATTCCTTTTCCAGGTAACTGAAACGGCAGTGAGGGGAGGTTGGTTTGGAGACTGTACCCATGAAAGAGAGTGATAAAATAAAATAAACATCTGGTCTGATTACTCAGTGGGAATGCTCCAAAACACTGCTATAAAACTCAGCTTCTTATCAATATAGTTGGTTTTTTTGTTTGTTTTTTTTACCATATCTTTGGGCCAGGATTTAATGGATCAGTCAGTTCTTGCTTTGGAAGTAGACTGGCTTTGAAAGTATAACCTGCAGTTTTAAATAAATTATTACACTAATTCAAACCCTGAGAATGTCACTTTTGCTGCTTAAGTTTTGGTGTTCATTGTTCTGTCTTATCTTGGTGTTACTCTAGAAATAAAAAATAATACATACAAGTTTTAAATAGTTGTCCACTTCCAGATTTACTGTTTAAAGATATAAACTAAACTCTGTCTTTACAATGATATATGTATTTATATATACGTATTTGTTCTATACCAAAAGGAAAGAACATTGCACTTTCCTTACAAAAGAAGCAGACTATGTATGTTCCTCAAATGACCAGTAGGGGCTGGCTAGGAAAATACTCTGATGATGACTTCCATGTTAAAATGTCCAACTTTACATAAACATACTTACAGCTTGGTATAAAAAGACAGTAAATGTAAAATTATATTCATCTAGATCTTTTTCTTTTCTTTTGAGTGACAGCTGCAGCATCTGGTATCACGTCATAACAAAGCATAAACATTCTTATTTTAATAATAATATGTATTGTTCTGGCGCCCACAGCAATAACATTCAACCATGACTCTTTGAAGAGACTTAAATCATAACAACTATTCATCTTTCCAAATGTTAAGCCCAGTTTCGGAGGGGTGAGACAATATAAATTATTTTTCAATTGAATTGAACTGAAGATGTCAACGTTTAAAGCGCCAACTGTTGGGCTTTAAATTCATTCTTCAGAAGCGAGGATGACATCACAGAAGGCTTTGTCCTGTTCTCTCAATACAGTCTATGATTAAAATCTGCACATCCTCGAGTGATCATAGGAACAGAATTACTTCACTACTGGTGTTCAAACGATGTTGTAAATAATAGGGTTGCATTTTGGAATGGTCAAGCCAGAAAATAACCTGAACTTTATTTTAAAATATTTAAACTTGCATCTTGAAATAAATTCAGGCTCTAAGTTAGACTGGGACATAGTTGGCACAAGAGTTGTGCTCATTGAATATACAATGACTTGCTCACACACAAATACCTGATAAACTACACATTTCACACACCTTTGTCTCCTAACATGGTATTGTTTCAGTGATACATGTTGGAACTAAACATAGTTGCTTGCAATTAAGATTTTCACTGAAGGGTCAACATTTGGAGATCACACAGTTTCTTTTCTCAGGTCCACTGATTTTTTTTTTTAAAATTTATTTATTTGTGAATAACGGTGGCTTTTCCAGTAGAACACTGCCAAATGGCTCTGTCGGTGTTTTTAATCGCCCACTGCGTTTGGCTTGTGTTTGCTGTTCAGTGGTGAAAAATCAATGTTTCTTATTTACTTTTTTCTTTTGTCTAATGAGCTCCACCATGCATCATGGTCATTCATTTTGTTTTAATTAGAAGAGTTCCTTATATAATGCATTTGAAATTTGCTCCATTACTTAGACGTCTGATGTTTTACTTCTTGCTGTTGCATCTACAGGGATTGGTGGGGCAGCCTGATCTGCCTTAAAGTCTTATCGATATTTGAGATGCCACGCTGACACATGGCTGCATGCCTGAAATTTCTTCCAACTGAAGTAGTTTTTACAAAGATTTTGACAATCACCAATATTTATTTTATTTTTTTCATGCCCAAGAGTAGAAAAAGGTTAAAGCAGCTCAACAAAAAAATAGCAGTTTCAAATCAGTGGGTCCCCCTAGAGGTGTGGAGCTTAAGTCATTTTACCGTTTTGTCTATGATTTGCTCTTTTGTGGTCTCTTGCACATTTACTCTTTCGTTTTGTCTTTCCTCATTATTGCCTGAAATGTCTTAGTCACCTCTTCCATGATGTCCACTGTAGCCCTGTGAGCTAGTTTCACCAGTATTGATGTGTGACACAGTGCTGTTAAGGGATATGAGGTTGTCGCAAGAGACAACCAGGACGGGGAAAGTTAATTTGGGAAATTTTTGAGGATAGTAGGGACATGAGAGTGCAGGAGCTAAGCAACGTTTTATAAGAAATAACCAAATATTTTTGCAAATGAAATTGAAACTGAAGAAAAACTCCTTTGTGCTGCTTTAATGTTCATATTTTCATACAAAATAATTTGTCATTATGCTTTCTTAAGTTCTACAATTGATTACATTACATTAAAAATAATAATAGCAATAGAAGTAATAGTTACCTTTGACTATTACTTCACTATTCTACCACTCGGGTTTTAACAAATCCTTCACTGCTCTGGAGAGATGGTTGAAGCATTCCTCTTTAAAGAAATTCTCAAAAATAAGTCGCAAAAACTGGGGTAGCATTGTAATGTGGTCAGCACTGTTACCTGGGTTTGCACGTTCTCCCCCCACATATGTGAGTTTTTACTATACGTACAGTAATATTGAATAAGCTTGAATAAGCTTGTTTACTTCAGAAAAAACTTACCTAAAATGCAGAGTTTGAAAAGCTAATCATTCAACAGCTTGTAGAATCAAGTTGAGCAAGTTGGGCTCACTTCTTCTTCACAACATTACTTTAGTTACTGAGATTTTTAAGCGTTTGTTTATGCACAGCTCTCTTCCCACCGCTGTTTTTCAGTTTGGCTGCGGCCCGGACTTGTCGTGTAGATCTGCCGCTGCACTTTTAGCAAAGGTTTAGCTGTAGGTCAGATGACTCAAAAATACTTTGCTACAAAAGTTCTTGGCAGACTTAAAGAATGAAAGGTGTCCAGGCCGTGTGGCTTCAGAACAAGCCCAGATTAACACCTCTCCACTACCACACTGGTGTACGAGGTGTTTGTGCTGATGTGCTGCATTTTGTTTTCTCCTCATATGATCATGCTTGTGGTCAAGCATTCACAATTTGGTCTTGTTTGTCCAAAGGACATTTTAAGAAGTCTACTTTTTTTGTTTTTCGTATGACTTTTACCATCTTTTTCTATCCTTTCTGTCATGAACTTATTTCTGTTTACCATGGCAACTGAAGCCTGTGAAGCCTGTAATTCTCACAATTTGACCTTGGGATAAACTGGGATGCCGACAACTGGGAAGACTGACAACTGTCTTGATTTTTTTCCAGTCGTGAATAATCTTTCTGACTGTATAATGATTGACTCCAAATTGTTTGGAAATGGCTTTTAAACCCCTCACAGATTTAGTTGGTCTTCTCTTTTTGGCATTTTCCTAATTCACAACTAAATGTTCCAGAGCAGCAAACTGCCAAAACTTTTGGTTTTATGAGATTGCTGATGATCAGTAGCACTGGGCTGTTACTTACCCTCTTTATTTCTATGGAAGCAGTAAGGCTTCATTAGGATTTTTCACACTCAGCATCTGCTTTTTGGCTTAGTACAAAAAAAAACGACATTGGATAACATGCATGTCCACTGATTCACACTGTCCATCAGCAAACAACACATTCAACTGTGGCCTGTTTCACTCATTAGGTGGCTATATATGGTAGCTGTTAGTTCCTGTAATATCCATAACATAGCAGAGGCCCTTTCTTCATCATAAAAATGCTTTTAAACAACAATTCTTCCCTCCTGACTGCGTTAATTTTTGTTGAGTCCCTAAAGAAACGGTACAGGGCTCAAAGCTGTCAATAGTAGAGCTATATGCAGAGTATAAATTGGTCCAAAAGTCACCAAGCACCGGGAGAGATTGTTTTTGTGTATTAAACACCAGAGCCAGTCCAGACAGAGGGAGGAATGGTGCAGGCAAGCGTCCCCAAAACCAGTCATCTGCAGCAATAGCAGCAGTGAGAAAATGCTGCAGGAATGAACGCAAGCCACCTCGCCTTAAACAGACCAGCTTATTGTTAGTCTGATTGTAACTTGCCTGCTCCTAGGTCAGCTGACAACATGCATGACTGAGTGTCCTGTATGGACTTTCTAAACTTGTTTTTCTTTAAGCTAATGAAAAAGTTTAAAAGACATTTCTGCTGACAATAAGGCAGCGCAGTTATATGCATAGCTGATGACGGGTCAAGGTTTACACCATTTGGCAGATAACATGCACTCTGCCCCTTAGATTTACTGCAGTGTCTCTCCAGTTTAGGAGGTTGATGGGTTTAAATGAGACCTCCGGGTCATAAAAAAAAACGGGACTGAGAAAGAAGGGGGGGGGAGATAGCATGGGTTGGTGGTAGCTAAATCAGAGAGAGCACAAAGAGGCAGGCGTCTGAGAGGTATTGACCCTCCATTGATCGCTAGAAGCTGCGTGGTGGTATTGACCAGCAAGAGCAGAGACCCAGGGAGGCAGCACACAGCTCCACCGCTGAGAGGAAGAAAAAAAAAAACTGAGAAAAACAACCTTATGCACTGCCTACTCTGACCTTGTGGGCCATCGCTGTCCTACAGCCCACATCACTCTACCCCCACCTCACGCACAGAAATATCTGTATGTATATGCATGTGTGAGAGGGAGTCTGAGACCCCTGCAGAGAACCATGCAGAGAGCTCAGCTTTATCTCATTGAGACCGTTTCCTATCGTATCTTCTCCGAAGCGTCACGGTAGTGGCAGTAAACACTGCAGCTGTTAACACAGGGCCTTGTGCTGACACATACACATACACACCTGAATATATAGAGAAATGGATCAGAAAAGGTCAGAAGATTTGTTATGATGATCATTTTATGACCCACTGCCAATTAATACATGCATATTCATGGTGTAAACAATTTCTTTTCTTTTTTTTTTTCAACGACAGACCATGACTTGTCAAGTAAAGACTAATTCAAGGATCTCTCCACCCGACAACAGGTGTAGCAGCTATTTTCTTGGAGAAACAGTGGTGCTCACACAGTAATTGGCAAGCAAACATAGGTGGCAGAGATCTGCGTCGCTGATGGCAGCGATGGTTGATTGTGGAGGTGGAGGAAGGTGCCGTTGTCTGTTGACAAAGAGAAAGCGGTGAGGCATAGAGGGAAAGACAGGCTCTATTTGGTCGCTAACAAAAGCAACAACAGCATTTATTAGCAATAAAAATCCATGAGTAAGATGTGTTTGAGCACCGTGCAGCCATAGGACACTGAGCTTGCAGCTCTAAGCCCAGGAAAGTCATGGGGTAAAAGAGGAGGGAGGTCATTAAAGCGAAAACCAGGAGCCACATGGGAGGCAGAATTTTAAATGACTCCCCTTGTAGCAAGACCAGCCCAACAGAAGGACTAAACCTCACTCCGACTCTCTCTATCCATCTCACTCTCTCCCTCGCAGAGATGCAATTAATTCGGATAGAGCGTGCCAAGTGTGCAGAGATAGAGGGAAAGGGATGCGCCCTCGCACATGATGGAGGGAGGACAGTTTCACTTTCACCAGAACAAATACAGATTTGGGGTTTTCAGCCCATCACATCATGCCCAAACCTCATGTCATCTTTTGTCTCTCTGAGTTTTTTAGCTGTTGCTTAATCCTTCAGCAGCCCTGACAAGGGGGGGGTGAGAAGAAAAAATTCCCTTCCTCTTTACTGCTGCAGTAGCACCACCCAAACTTTTTACACTCACAAGCCAGTCAGAGAGAAAAAAAATGGTGCTCTAACCCAGATTTTCACCTACTCGGAGAACAAACAGCGGAAACATTCCTGTTTTCTTAAACGCTTGTTTATAGCCATCCTCCAGAACATGGCAATGCAGCTGTTGATATTTCTCAAGGCCAGGATCAGAGGACTGCAGGTGGTAGAGACAGGGGTTGGGGGAGATGTGTGGGAGTGGGCACTATGTCATGGTACACAAAGCACGTACCATGCAAAGAGCAGGATCGAGTGTAGCTCAGGGCCAGGGAGGCCATCGATACCAGGGAAATTGATCGTAATCAACCAAGTTACAGAGACTGAGCAGGGATTGGCTAGAACCTGGCCAGCAACCACCTTTCCTTCTTCTCTTCCTGGTCTGTCCTCCTGTTTCTCTCCTCTCCTCTCATCACTGATTCCGTCCTTTACTACGTTTCTTCATTTGCATTTGTCATCCAGACTACAGGAAACTAATTGTAAGCAATCAAAAACACACTTTGTAGTTTGCTTTGCTGCCAGTCAAAACAATTTTCCCTGAAATTCGGATTAATTGGTGCTGCTATTTCATTTGATAAAGGTCATTGTTCAGTGTATTGTCATGTCTCAGAAAATGATTTTATGTGTTTAATTAAAGATGTCAAAGAGAAACCATGTGAAGGGAATTCCTGAAAGCTTGTTGCATCCCGTAATTTCTCATTTGTAGACAGTGGCGTACTCAGCGGTGCAGCTGCACTACTAGAAACGCTGCCCCAATTATAGCATAACACCTAGCCTTATGGTTTCCATGGCTGCACAACGCATTTTCCCGCAGGACGCACCGTGGAGAAACGAGTGTCTTATCAACCATCACCCTGGTAATAACACTCCCTCGAGCCTCTGCCGCATGTGTCAGACCTTAACGAGAACCCTGGGTGAAATCTCTCTCCCTCCCAGTGCAGCCACGGCCATTGATTTGGACTTAATCTGTTCCTGCGTGTCGGTGTGAGTGTGTTTGTGCCCGAGCGAGCACTGAACGCATGTGTGGGGGGGTGAAAAAAATGGTTGGATATATGTTTTTCTGTCTGATGAAAGTGTGTGGGTATACACATATAGCCCCACAACTAATAACTGTAACATAAGTGTATCTAGACAATCTGACTTCATTGTTCTTTCAGTCTAGGATAGACCCAGGAGCCACGCGAAAAACACCAAGGTTACACAAAGTACTTGGACCTCAGTAAACAGTACCTGTTTGCAGGTCCTGTATAATACACAGAACATCAACATTACAACCACCAGCCTAATAAAGAAGAAAATATATGGTTCTCGGCATGTCTGGGGCATTAGCTGGACATCCTTTAGCCCCCGTTGATTATGGGGTGGAGTCTTTGTTTACCATCAGATGTCATTAGATCAATATCTGGAGGGGGGTAGAGGGCAGGTGAACACCTCGGAGTTTTTGTTGCATTGTTTGAGTGCTTCCCAAGCAGTTTTTGGTTGGACCCACCGCTGTCACGCTGGGGGAGGCCGCCACTGTTAGGAGAGTGCTGATGCTGTTTAGGAGGTAACTGGTCCACAAAAAAAGGTCAGTGGGGAGTCTCAGAGTGTCATTCAGCTTGTACCAACTGAACTTTGTAGCAAGAGTTGCTCACTTACTGGTGATTTTTTTTTCATGTTTTGGCATAATATATTAACCATATAACATACGTGTTTTAATGGGGTTTTGTTGTAAATAACAATACCAGCCAACAAAACTGTTGTTCATCCCTTTGAGAGCATTTGGTTTTAACATAAAAATCCGAATAATGTTTTGTTTTGTTTTATTCTATGTGTGACAGAAATTGAAATAAAACAGCTTAGCTATTCCCCTGAGCAAGGTCATTTGTAAATTGTGCTGATCCTTTTGAAATTTCTTGATGATGAGCATGTTCTTAGACATCTTTGTGGTTATAAATAATGTATTCAAACCCTGGGAAGCGATGGTGGAAGTCTGTCAGATCAACATTTATGTCACGAATAAATATGAAGAATGAAAAACAGCCACCTTTTTTTTTTTTTTGGCTTCATATACATATTTAGAACATGTATAACATGCAACATAAGTAATATTATGGACAAATATTTAGTTAAAAAAAAAGAAATATAATTAGATAAAAGCCATCAAAATAAAAGCAAAAATGTGATTATAAAATCTACCAGATCATTAACTACCCCTGGTAACACACTGGACTTTATTTGAAGCACTTCATTAATGAGCCTGTACGGTATAATTAGAAGCTGGATATACAGTAATAATGTAATCATTGAGTGGTAGGTCTACAACTCCTGACAGCAACAGCTCTTCTTTTTTTTCCCAGTAATTTTAGTGGAACTGCCACCTTTTTTAATATCTGGTTAGAAATTACTACAAACGGAATCTAATTGTCTCTGTTTGAGACGTGAGTTCACTTGTTGTGGTTTTAGATCATTTGTGTTAATGAAGGAAGTGATTACATGTGACCTTTGAATTTTATGTCAATTTTTACACAACAGCAATAATTATCCCAATCTTCTTTTTCTTTTTTTTTTTCTTAAAGAGCTGTGTTAATATTGTAGCAATAACAACAGTCTGAAAGCATCAGGATTCAAACAGAGTGGGCGTGAAGTCACTTTCTGTCTTGTACTATTTGTCAAAAGGATCATGATTAGGCTTTTACAGACGCCACTATGAGTATCAATCAATCCATTTCACTCATCGCAGAATCCTCGTGCAGCACGGTCCCAGTGAACATTACAACATTAAGTCCATGCAGCAAACCGATAAAACTATTTTAAGAAGCAAGGGAGCTATATTACAACATCAATACAATAAAGATGGATGAAAGCTACATTTGTTGATTTAATTTGCTGTATAATGATTCAAACACACTTTTTTTTCTGGATTTAAAGATTTCAGCAGGAATGAGCTTTGCTAACAAGTAAAAGGGGTCGTGGCAGTTCACAGCGAGAAACTGGATCTTCGCTGTGTGCAGTTTGTATGTTCTCCCACCCCACAGACATGCTGTTTATTCTGCATCATCTGTCATTTACATTAACTATAACTGGAATTATAGAAATAAAAGGAGTAGTTATAGGAATAATTTGGTCCATTAAATCAATCTAGTTCATCTGTGTAAATGTGTCAGTGAGAAAAAGCTGCTTGTGTTGTGAAAGTGACTTGAGTGGTCCCCGAACTAGAAAAGTGCTATATAAGTGTGCTGTTGTTGCACCAAATTAATATACTAATTTATTAATTATCACAATTAATAATTACAGTAACTGTTATTTAGTAGTTATTGTTTTATATGGTGTTAAGGGGCTCTTGCATAAAATTTTACCCACAACAATAGACTTCACAGCAACTCTATGGTAGTTTTTTTTCTTTTCTTATTTTAATTCTGATTGTAGTACTCAGTAAGTCAAAGTGTTTTTTGTCCACGTCTTCTCTGAATGCTTATGGCGAGTAATCAGCTGTCAGCCAGCATGTGTGTGTATCCATGGGCTTTCTCTCAAACACCTCTTGCAGTTTTGAACCCCACCACCACACTACCACACTCGTGCTCCACTCAAAGGACTCACTGCTGTAGTCCTTTTCCAGTTTGCTGCATCTGAGCAACAACTGATCTGAGCATCATCTGACAAATGAATGTGGTCTCAGTGTCCAGGAAGTTTCTTGAGCAAATCGTGACCTTGCAGTTTTGTGTCAGAGAGCATTTGTTTTTCTCTCCGATGCTGGCCATAGGGGTTAACATTACGACGTTGACCTTTACACTGCCTGAGCTGTAGCACAAATAGAGATTTCCATCGATGACCCTTATGCCTGACCTGCAGTATTTTTCCACTTGTTCTCAGAGCTACATTTCATTTTTATAGGATGCCACTAGGGCTCTGGTTAGCGGTTCTACACCTCATTTTAACACTTGTGTAATTTTGTCTCAAGTGTTTTTTGTTTGTTTTTTTTCCACTTGGTTTTTTGGGTTTTTGAGAAGTGGAAAATCTATTTGCAGTTCTTGCCCCCATATGCGATGCTGACTTAAAAATAGGAATAACCGTTTCAAAGTGAAAGAAAAAATGAGAAGTCAATTAAATGATCATGAAATTATGAAAAAAAAAAGAACATAAAGGCACAAAGTAAAGTGGCCAAATAGCTGGTTGATGCTATATTGTAAAAATAAATTGCACTTCATTTGGCTCTACGTCACCAGGAAATGTTGTGTTATTACACTATAACATTATAATTCTGCTTCATGAATAGGAAAATATCATGTGATCATTATCAGCAAAGGGTGGTTTGTGCATGACACTGCATTGCACTCATTTCCAAACATCTGGGTACTCAGGGTCACTTGCATGTCTTTCTGTTCTGCTGTGAATCAGTTACATATGGGCTTCACCACTTAGTGATCAACACTCTACCCGAGTACTGGTAACATGGGGGTTTTGTGCTTCAGCTGTGCTACTGATGCATTCTGGGAAAATAAGATATTACCTTAAGTAAGATAACGAGACATCAATATTGCAGGATGATATGCTCAAAAACAACTTTAAAAGAACGTGTCTCTTGACTATTCACATTTGCTTCTTTACGTTCCTCACAGGAAAACGCAGACTTCCTCTGACCCTCCAGTTCTCTGCTGCGTGCTCACTTGTTTTTCCTTGCAGCTAGTCAGACTTTACAAGCAGCATTCCTCCCTACAACAATTGGACTGCATCAGTTCCCGCTATCTCCCCGTTCGAAGAAGGTGGTGACGGAGCTGCGTAGGGGCCAGGCTGTGCACGGGCATTTGGATGGGGGGAAGGGCACGTCTGCTGGCAACAAGGGTGAGTAGATCAGTGCGGCTCAGTGTCTGCGAGGCGGTGATAAGATTCCAGGATTTTTCCAGTGTGACAGGCCTGCTCACCAGCCGTGCACCCCTCTGCATTGGAGACGACCGCAACCACCAGCACATGACCCTCCCCTGCCTTCCAAGCCCCCCCCCCTCCTCTCCACCTTCACCCCAGAAGGCAGCAGCCACAGACACCTGAAACCCCACCTGAAACCTTCACACTCAAACTTGTGATCTTAATCAGAAATATTTTGAATGTTTGATAAAAGTCCATTAATTAATTACTGCATTGCACCCCTTGCCTCTGATAAACTACACTCCAGTCATGCTGTATCCTTCTTTCTCTTCTGCTCTCTCTTTCTTTATCTCTGCCTCCTCACCCTCCCCTCCAGCCTCCCCCTCTCTCTCTCTTCTCTCCCACTCCCTTGGATGGCAGGTCAGAGCAGTGAGCTGTGCGGGCTCTGAGGAGGTAAGGACGCCACGGTGCACATTAATAATGAAAGGCCTTAGCCACCACCCCCAGACACACACACACACACACACAAAAACTCCCCCCATCGCCATGGCGATGGCACTAGCCCAGCACTGTCACCGAGGGAGAGGTGGGGGTGGAGGGAGGAGGAGGATGGGGGGGGGTTGGAATATAGCTGCACTCTCCAACTCTTCACTGATCACAAGCTCGTACACAAGTCCAACATACTGGGCCTTCAACTGTGGATAGCTCCTAATTAAAACCACTCCACGCTTTGTCTGCTGCAGAAATCTGCATCTACTTCCCCACCTGGACATGAAGGAAAAAAAAAATCTCAGAGTCATCACTTATCAGGAAATGGAAATTCTCCAGACCTGAGGCACTGGAATCAGTAGTTATGCTGAGACCCACATGTGACTGACCACATGAAGTTTTTAAAGCAGTGCTGCTTCTGCACACACTCATCCCTTAAAACATTTTTACCCAGGCTTCTCCAGGATAGTCTTAACACAACCAATGACACAGTTTCCCCATCAGTAATCCATGACTGCCATTGATTTCCGACAATTCAGCGTGTGCTGTCTGATTATAGATGTCGTTGAGTAGCAAAAGACCTCGCAGGAGAGCAGAAATCATTTAGATTAAATGAGATTTTGGAGGATTTTCAGGAGGTTTCATGCATTCTGAAGAAACACTGCAATCAAAATTGTTCTTATTCAAATATCTTTAAAATCATTTTGGTAACATTTTCGCATTGCAAGGCTCCATCATTCCAGTATAGGAAGTTATTACAGAGGCAGCGAGAGCGATAGCTTAGTCAAACCAAGGAAATCATGGTGATCTGTGCCACCTGGTTTACTTCTGTGTAAAATGTACTCAATTTTCTTTGTCAGTAAACAGCTGTTTAAAAAAAAAAAAAAATACATGCAAACAGGTAATTAGACAAACATCAGATTTGTCAGTTTTGACACGAATACATGCATTCTTTTTTTATTCACAAAACCAGTCCAATTTTCTAAACAAATACAAATATTGGTTATTTTCAAAAGCTGCAGCTACCCAGCAACATAACAAAATCATGAAAATATAACAAAAAAAAAAAACAATAAAAAAAAATCAATCTTGTCTCAGTGCGTTCAGTAGGGTAGACACAGAGCAAGTGCCGTCTCTTGGTGCCATTGCCCTGAGCAGCATTGGCACATGCTCAGTAGGGCCACAGTAACATAAGGCTGCCAGTTTCACTAAATAGGAAAAGTTTGGAAATGCAGAGGAGGGCTTATAGAGGAGATTACAGCAGTGACGGCTCTGGCGACAAACAGCTTCAGCCTAGTGAAGGCTCTCTGGAGCTCTGCCTGATAGTAATATTCAGTTCCACTTCACTCTGAAATTGACAGCGCCACTATGTTTGATACATTTTCTTGTCATTCAAAAGGACGTCCACTGATCTGTCTGAAAACTACAGCCTTCAACAAACTGAATCATAAAATAGACAAGGGTTTAAGTAACATAACGGTGAGGAATTACAATAATGTTTGCCATTAGCGACTAGTTTTAAAATATAGTTGTAAATTTACATTCTCTACACAAGTACTGTATCTTTCCACACGTGAACAACATTAACACCAAACACAGAAATTAGTTGATTGTCCACACTCAGTCCGTCATTTCTGTTTCTGGCAATGAGCAGTTCCATGTTTAAGCGACAGAGAAAAAAAACTGCTGGGGAAAAAAAAAAAAAGGACAGAAAGTACCAAAATGGAAACATAGAAAAGGGAATGAAAACTGCCGTAGATGCTTTTCTTTACGCTTCGTTTTTGGTTCAAGGAATAGGTTGGTGCATCCATTATCCGATTTCTTTCTATTTCTTTTGTTTGTTTTTATTTGCTTTGTTTGTTTTTTTTCTTTTTTTTTCCTTTTTTTGTTGTTGCTTTTTTTTTTCTCCTATACTTTTATTTGTTGCTAGTTTGTTTATTAACCAGTGTCTGCTCCGGAGACGATCCAGGAGTTGGCATTGCACTTGATGGCAGAGCTTTGGGCAGGGAGTGGAGGAGGAGTCCTACTGGAACCACCGGAACGCCGCTCCAGTGGGAAGCATCACCTTCTTGGAGAAGCAGAAGACAACAAGAAAAGGGAGGGGAGGGTGGGGGAGAGAGACAGAGAGAGAGAGAGAGAAACAGGAAGTTGGACTTGTTAATGAAAAGCAGCACTTTTTTTTTCTTCTTTCGCATGTCTGCAAAGGCAATTCCACATCAACAGCTCCACTAAAGTCCTGATATACATTCTGTACATCATTTCATTTAATAAATGAATATTTCCTGTCATCACTCGGTGACAGCAACTGGGTGTTAAATGTATGAAATTTAACTTTTTACGGGTCCTTTATTTTAAAGCCAACTAACAGTAATACGGCAAATTTCTAATTTTCCACCACACACGTTGCTCTCCCACACCATCATCAGTGGTAATACCACCTTCCTTCCCCTTAAGCCTGTCTCTCACTGCGGTCATCATCATTTCTGATTGCACTGAGCAGGAGTGGCACACATGCATGCAGCTGCAGGGCTCAACAGCAGCAGCCTGTGCGTCAGGAGATAGAGAGCAGCTTGGGTCCCCTGGAGACGCAACACGGCTGGCGTCCTGCAAAGTGCAGCTCGATTCTGCAGTGGGGATTCTTCCGTTTGCCAGCTCTGCCTGGAGCGAGGCAGGAGGAGCTCGGCAAACATTTATGCACCCACACACACTCTCACACCGAAACCAATATGTATTCAAGGGCGGTCACACACCTCCACACACAGTGGCACGTTAACCGAATCTTCCAGCACACCCCCAAAATCACACCAAACAGTGAGATTGTTCAACTGAAAATCTCATACAGGTTGGAATCAGATTCTCTTTTCCATCAGTGATCCACAGCAGAACTTTTAAATAAGAATCATGGCGTACTCTGAGTGCAAACACAAATAAGTAGTCCATATTGTCACACTGAAACTGAAATCTAACTCACTGATGTGTTTGCTTTTATGCTATTTGAACAAAAATAAAAACAAAAAGTGTACTCTGCATCGTTTCTCTGCCCTCTTATGCAGCAGCAGTGAAATTATGAGTTTTTCCACAAAGGGAGCTTTGCGTCAAATGGCCCATTAGTTCAGAGAAGTTCGTTAGAAACCAAAAACAACACCAGCCTCAATTACTCTCAGACCCACTGAAACCAGTACCAGTGCTTTTTGAAACAGCACTGCAGTGGCCTTCAGACACTATTGTTCCCATCTGCACATGGAACAGAACAACAGCAGGGTTAGAGTTATGTATATTACATATTTTATAATGATTCCAGTCATCTGAGCCACACTGAGTCCATGCTGCACTTTTATTTGTTAAGTTGCCTCAATCAAGAATAATCTGAGGTCGTGACAACATCTTAACCTCAAAGAACTCCAATAATCAACGGATGTTTGAACTGAATTTACGTCTCAAAATTTACTGCCGCAAAAAAAACCTAGAATTATGAGTTTTCACTGCATCATATATATATATACGTACACACACATTTCAAAAATTCTTTTGAGCACAAATGACCTAGGGGTTAACAACCAACATATTGCAAAGGCAGCTTAACGAGCCGTGTTAAGTTGCGGTAACATCTCATCCGTCTCTGCGATGACCTTTCCACAGCGGCACTCAGATGTTGAGAAGACAGTCAGAGGACAACAACATCTGCCGCTGCTGCAGATGTTCAAAACTTTGTGACAGACTGACCATGACTTAAAGCAGAGGTAGAAAGAAAAAAAAAAAAACAACCCACCCCTCGGCTGGGTTGTTTTTCCTCATTATCAGACATGTGCAATCAATGGAAAAAATGGCAGCATTTCAGGAAATGAAAACCTCCTTCCTTCTCAAACGCTGATTACGAAGGTTCACACAGATGGGATCTGTGGGTGTGAAGTGCCCCATCACTACAATCGATTGATTTTTTGTTTTTTCCTCTCTCTTTTGAACAAAAGGCGAACATGCTTGTTTTAGCATGGCACAAAAGAAAAGCCCATGTTTTTAGGTGTTAGTGATGCAAGTTCCTGTAAGCCCGTTTAAGCCGTCCTGCATTCAGCATTTGCCCCGAGGCCCCCGCTGAGCATTTGTCTTCGTGTTTTTGTGGAATTGTCAAGATTCTCTTAAAAAAAATAAAAAATAAAAACAATCTGACACAATGAACTCAAAGCATCTTCATAAACAGTGGCATACTTTATGTGGGATGTAACACTGTCTGCTGTTCAGAAGGAGCAGAAAAAACCCTTTAAAACAACTGAATCAAAACACCAGTGACCTCCAGCTGGCAGGAACACTCGCTGTTTGTCTGGCACAGGGAGGGATGCATTTTTAAAAGCTCGCTCTCCCTTGCAAGAGTCCACTGACACCGATATGTAAATACAGTTCATTGATACAACTTATCTTCCTTGAACACGTCTTGTACAGTTCAAGGTAGAAAGGAAAAAAATACACACAAGTTCTGACTCATTAGTTCAACCAGTTTGTGCAGAAACGTCTGCGTCACTGGTTTAAAAAAAAAAAGAGAGAAAACGTTTGTCATCACTTCATCAGCCAGTTATTTTAATAACTAGCAATTCCGTGAAAAAAAAGGTTCAGTGAGATGCGTTTGATTTCCTTAGTTCATCTGAAAACTGTTCAAAATGTGTCAGAGAAGTAACATCCCAACTGCAAAACTGCAACCAGAAGATTTTTTCTTCCTGCAGAAAACTTGAAATGACTAATGATCAAAACAACTGCTGATTAATTTTCTGAACAGATAACTAATTTATTGATGCTGAAAATGTTAAAAGCCTTCCAGCAAAAGTGTCGACACCCAAGTCAAGAAATCACACATGAAAAAAAATAAGGCTGGAAACTTGAACAAATCCATATTTGTTGAAATATAGACACTGCGTTAAACCCACTGCTACAATTAAAACAGCATTTGGAACAACCTGTTAGTGACTTTTTCAATTTATGTGTTTCAGTCAGACCTGCTGCCACAGGTGCATGAAAATCAAAAACCTCACCATGCAGTCTCCCATTTATGATGTCACCTTTGCAATAAGAAGGTTTGTGAAATGTCATCCCTGCTGGATATTCCACAGTCAACTCTAAGCAATAATATTAGAAACAAAAGATCACGTAAAATCACAGAGCACGGTCAACGACTGCTAAGGCGTATGGTGCAGGAAGATTTTACAACGCTCTGCTGATTCCATAGCTGGACCTCCACTGGCATTAATGCACGCACAAAAGCTGTGCAGTGGGAGCTTCATGGTATGCGTTTCCACGGCTGAGCAGCTGCATCCAAGACTCACATCACCAAGTTAAATGCCAAGTGTCAGATGGAGTGATGTAAATCACGCCAGCATTGGTCTGGAGTAGCAGGGGGAACGTGTTGGGTGCAGTGACGAATCACACTTCTCTGTTTGGCAGTCAGATGGGCGAGTCTGGGTTCGGCAACGTTACCTGCCTGAACGGATTGTGGCAACTGTGAAGTGTGGTGGAGGTCGGATATTAGTATGGGGCTGTTTTGGGGGTTTGGGCTAGATCCAGTCACTCCAGCCAAAGGTTCTCTTAATGCTTCAGCATATCGAGGTGTTTTGGACAACGCCACACTTCCAACTTTGAGGTAACAGCTGGGTAAAAAGGCCCGTTTCTGTTCCAACATCACTGAGGCTGAGTGCACAAAGCAACAACTGTAAGAATGGTTTGATTGGTTCTGTGTGAAGAACGTGACTGGACCGCACAGAGCCCTGACCCCAACCATATCGAGCACCTCTGGGATGAACCAGGACAGCGTTTGCAGGCCAGGCCTTCTCTTCCAGCTTCATAGCCTTGTAAATGCTCCACAGCGGTTTTCTTCAACCGTGGTCCTCAGGACGCACTGTCCTGCAGGTTTTAGATGTTTCTCTGCTCAGTCACACCAAACTAGATTCCCACTAAATTCCCACAGAAACACTTGCTGAAAATCTGAAAAAGAGGGACATTTTAAGTATTCAAATAAAATGTGATTTCAAAAAAAGATGTTTACAACAGAGATTTGGCACAGGTTTTACAAAGGTTACCTTAGAGTCTCCCACAACTGGGATCCTAATCCAGACCACACCTAAAGTAGGCTTAAGGACTACCACTAAGCCACCTGGGAAGCATTGGTGTAATCTTATTACTTTTTTCCATAAAGTGTGTATTAAGTACAGAAATAATTCTTAGTATTATTAGTAATTAGTAAAAGGGAAGGGTTTCCATATCCATTATGAAAAAAAAAACTATTCAGCTGTGTTGCATTCTCTTGACCAGGGGTGTCAAACCACGTCATCACCATGGTTACCACTACAGGGCCAGTAATTCTAGTTTCTGGACTCAGTTGATCATTAAATATATATAAATATATACACACACACACACACACACACACACATATGTATTTAATATTTAAAAAGTAAAAGAAAAGTGCATTTTTGTCATAGAATCTCAAATTTTACAAAATGCAACTTATAAAAATTGAGGATTTTGCACAAAAATATATTTTTCTCTCTTCTTCTTTCTTCATAAAATTAAAAAGAAATTCCAACTGTAAAATGGCAATCTGACTTTTTTCATGAATGTCATAAAACACACCAGCTTTAATCATAAAGATGAGATGTACTATTGTTTTACTGAAAAAAATCACAAATTTAATTTAATGTAAAAATAAATGAATAAAATAATGAGAAAAAAAATTGTTTTGCACAATCAAGACATATTTCCAACAACCGATCTTATAATCACCAATATCACAAAAGTCTAACTTTTTTACTTAAAATTATATTTTGGTTGGAAAATATTGACATTTTGACATAAAATTACAAGTTGTAAAATTGCAAATTTTGCATGATATCAACTTCTCATCGAAAAAAGTTAATTTTACAAAAATCACCAATTATGACCAAACTTAGCAGCTTTTCAGTTTAAAATCTATTGCAGCTGTTTGCTAAATCATGACGTTTTGACATAAACCAGCTGGTCTCCACCTCAGTTTTTCCATTTTTTGGTTTCCAGGACTGAATCAACGGGCAGCTGCTTTGAAATTTCCTCAGAAATATTCTCGTTGAGATTACGTGTTTGTCTTTGCAAACATACAATGAAGTGTTGGACCAGATTTGGCGCCTTGAGTTTGACACATGTGCTCCAGACTAAACACTTATCACGCAAGATTTTTAAACAACTTTCATACATTTAAAAGAATTCACTCTAAAACAGAAAGTGACTATGTCAAATATTAATGTGGAATCCATCCTTTAACCAGCAGTTATTGTCATTTATGTTTTATTACTTGTTTTGTCTAGTTTTTGATATGTGGAGAATATTGACATGCCATCTCATGGAGGAGAACACGCCAAACCAGTTGAAGCAGCGCAGTTACCCAGAAATGTTTGCTTTGAATGAACAGAATTAATATTAGCTGGACATTCATAAATAATACATTTTTAAAAAGCTGTAATATGTAGGATTCTTCCTCAAATATCCTCAAATACGTTTAACCTCTAACAAAAGAAAATGTCTGTAGGACACGACAAATGGAATTTCTGACCTGAAAATGACCAAAATCAGCCAACCCTTTATAAATAATACCAGTCTATCTCTTCAAGGTTAAAGTTCTTAGCTGAGTGCGGATCGTCAGTCTACAGTGACACCTTGGCTGCCTCAATACCATCTCCCTCTATTTCTGTCTGCCTTCACCTCCCCTGTCCACTCCAACTTGTCCCTCCGTCTACCCAGCAACTTGCCCACACATCCGTGCATCTCGGCGTCAGTCTGCATGCCTGTCACTTTGCATGAGTCTCTCTGTCCCCGCTGTCTGGTGCACAGTGTCTGGGAGGCAGGAAAGACCGTGAGGGAATACACTACTCCCGTTTCAGCATCTGATGCTGGCAAAGTGGGTCCCAGAGGAAAACACTATGTTCAGGTGTTAGCTGTGTCTAATGACAAACAAGCAGAGTCTTTGATTCGACCTAGAAATTGCAAAATATACCACTCCGTAAGGAGACAAACACTCAGACCTCATTTTATCTCATAATGTCTTCGGTCTTGCCAACCCACTAGTACAGTAAATCCTCAAAGTAACGTGACATTCTGGTGGAAACAAAGTCGAGAACAACTCTTTTCCCGACATTTCCCTCCTCTTGTGCACACTGAACAGCATCCCTAAGACTGACACCCCTGGAGGGTATTCAGACATAGAGCAGAAAGGAATTGCCTTCCCACTTATTTCGCTCAAATGTTGCATTCCCAGAATAAATCCAGACATGTTCAGCCAGTGAGCTATGAGGTGGCAAAGGCCTCAGCATGCTAACTCCCCCTCACTTGCCAATTTTATGCTCCTCTTTGAGCTGCCATGAGCTTTCAATGGAAACCGTCAACACCCTTAAAATAAGCACACTGCTGCTGGACTGCACTTGTGTACAGACGTGCGCACGCTCACAAACTCGTACAAACACCCGAGAAAAACCGCTCTATGCAAATGCAGCGAAACAAAACTGGGATATTCTTCTCAGCCGCCTCCCCCACTTCTCGACAGATAATGCGAAAAGCGGTCAAAACTATCCAGCAACCTGACCGCAAGACAAATGTTAAATGAGAGATCATGCCTGTCTTGAAAATGCACACTGAGTATAATAGTCACAGCAGATGGGGATGTACCCTGCCATCTTTGATTGGAGGGGAACATGACACTCAGGGGCTGTGTGAGCTACAGCTGAGGCTCTCAGCAGTTCACTGTGACGCTGAGAGCCAGGAGATCTTCTACTCTGGCGCAGGTGGTGCCCAAGTCACACTGAATACGTATTAAAGCTGCTGATGGAAAACAGAAATCTCTCTAACTGAAGCCATGTTTAAAGACAACATAAATAGAAAGTGCAACTGACAATTGAACTGTAATCTACATTGTCTAGTCAGGTTTGACATTTACAATTTTCTGCTGATTTCTCTGCTCGTTGCTTTCACTTCTGACACGGCACATTCTCCACCAATCTCACCCTCTGACATTTAGCTTGTAGCGATGACATCATACCCTCTGACAGAGCGGCCCAGGCGGCTGTATTCTCTCATCTAATCACCTGCTTAACAGGAGCTGTTGACTGAATAACAAAGCCTTCTGAGACAGCTACTACATTGTTAATGGTGAATGAATGAATGCATAATGGAGAGGAGGGAAAAGGACAAAATTCAAACGTTTCTACAACTGTCACATCTCTGAACAAGGCAAGAAAGTTAATACTGAGGCTCAGTAACAAATCACATAACAGTTTAGAGACATCTTTAATGGACGCTGCCTGAAGGAGAATGCTGATCATTTGAATTATGCCCCATTTACTTTCTATGAATTCATTTCAGCGTGAAAATGTGAGATAAAGATAGCCAAAATATGTAACAGGAAGCAAGAATAAGACATTTAGATTTATAGTGGATTTTCGGATGCTCATTTTGTGCTTATTTGTCAGACCAATTTTCTTTTGAAATCAGATTGTCACACGATCAGGTGATTGAGGTTAAAGCTTCGGTCACTCGGTGGCTTCGGTAGATGTGCAAGAGCTGCCTGCTGCAAGAGCTGCCTGCTCCTGTTTCACCTTTCCAGGAGAAATTTCATGCCAGAGCCCTTCAGTGTATCCGTGGAATTGCAAAAATATTCACACCTCCAAGACAGCGCTGCATCACTGGCCTTTAAATGTCATATTTAATCTGTTGCACAATTGCAGAGGCCTATTCTCATCAGATAAACTGCAAAAAAAAAAAGTTTGTGCACATGTGCAAAACCTAAAAGGGTGACAGTCCACAGTTATGAAACAGCAAGATATCAAAAGGCTTTTATTACACCCAAAAAAAACACCACAGATCAATTGAAAAATACGTATTCTCCTAAGATCTAGTTTGTAACCATCCATCCATAGATACACATACATCCATGTGCAAAACAAAGTACACCAAGTTTAAAGACCAGCTGACATATTACACCATGTCATTAAGTATTTTACAAAAATCCAGCCAAAGTCTAGAAGCACCCAAACTGCTATTATAGAAATTCAGAGTTTAAATCAGCCAGCTGTAACTAATCAAATGCACTTGATCATCTGATCATCAACAGGTGTGAATTCTTCTACTCATGTGTTATTTTGACAGTACTGATGAGTTAATCTAGAGCATTCAGGTATGGTTTTATAAGTGAATTTATCTGATTTTTGCAGCCTCCGTACATGGGCCACCTGTTTAAACCACTGAATCCCCCAGCAGACCTATATATGTATTTTAAAGTCCAGTGTCACAGTTGGGGGTTATACTTAATTATGTATATAATATACCTAAAAGGTCCAAAGACTAGTAAAAGCATATTTCAAAGTCACTGCATTCCAAATAATTGCATTTTAGGTAGACTTTTATGTACCACCTGAGAAGTATATTCTTAATTTATATATTTACAATATTACTTCAGCATTCATGACTGTATTCAAAAATACATGAAAGTATATTCCAGATTTAGTTTATTTAAATTCTGTGCATTTCAAGTGTATTTTTTATGTTCTTGCCTAAAGGTATATTGAACATAAATATATTTAAGTATTGCCTTAGGACATTTATGTGCAATACACTTTCATGAGGGTTCACAGTTTATTTTAGTTTTAATACATTTCAGTACCACACACTTTATATGTATTGTAATAGGTTTTACTAAAAGTATATAATAAAAAGGAATAAAAATAAATATTATTTTAGCACTGCTTCTTAATACATTTTTATATGTGCATTTAAAAAAGATTTAGTGTATACTTTAGATTTAATGTATCTTACTAACTTGTATTTTGGGAAAAAAAGTTCTATGTTTTGGGGAAAAAAACTAAAGTGTTGATTTGCAGGACCTATGAAAGTGGTTGGTTAATGTGTGTCTAAGACTGTTGTTTGGAAAGAATGGTTAATAAAAATGTGCTGTACTTGTGCTGGGACGGGTTTGTATGTCTTTATGTTCATGTTCTGTGCATAGTTGTAATGTGGCATTATGACTTTACTTGTTCAAATAAAAGTCATTTCTATTCACTGTTGTACATGACGGTTGCCTGTCAAAATAAAAGCATTTCCTGTTTCCTGTCTGCACCTGTAATACTATGAAAATAATTACTTTGAAAAGCTTCAGAAATGTCCACTTTCTGCAAAACATTTAATTATCCTTCAGTTCAATCACAATGTGTCAGTTAAGCATATTAAAGTAGAATATAATTGTATTTATTTTGTACTAAACCATCTATCTTAAACCTACAAAATTATATTTAATAGTACACAAGTGTGCTGAATTATATGTGCATTTAAAAAAGATTTATGGTATACTTTAGATTTAATGCTGAATTAATAGCTTTTGGAAACCTTAAAGTTTTTTTTTTTTAAGTGTCTCAATTTAAGATACTTAAGTAGCATTTAATTGTGTTTATTTTATTGTAAATATGTATTTCAGTGCTACAATATGTGTAGTAAATAGTAAACTATAAATGTGTTGAATTAATACTTATAGGAAAATAAACTTATATGTCTTTATTTCAACTTAACTGTCTCAAGTTGACATATTAAAGTCACATTTAGTGTACTTAATTAGCAGTAAAATGGTATTATAATTAATTATACCATTTGAGTTGTTCCAAAATAATAAGTACACACTAAAATGTGACTAAAGTATGTGTTTTTTTAATAAAAAGTGTACAATACTAAGTGCATTTTAGTAAACTTTGTTTTTCCAAAGGGAATTTATACATTATAAGTAAAGAAATCTATATTCTATGTTGTGACAGCAAGATATTAAAACATCAGTGCCATTACTAAGCAAAGCACAAGCTGTGTGAGTAAAAGTAGAAAATAAAACGTTGTTCTTGTACAACTTGAGCCTTGAATGTAGAAGTGAAACTGTGCTGTGGACCAACGTTGCTCTTCTGTCATGACATTGGTTTAAGTGGGGGTGGGTCCCCCCCACCTTCAATACTGAATGAATGAGAATGTTTTCTGTGATAAAATTCAAATTTCAACCGAGCAGAAATATTGAACTTAAGAGTTACTCTTTTCTTGCTAGTCTGGAGCAGCATAAATATTTGGGGAAATGTAATATCTTTCAGGTTAATATTCCAAAACTCAATTCAATTTAGTGTTCATCCTTTGTAGAAAAAAAAACAAAAAAAAACAAAAAAAACAAAACAAAAAACCTTACATAACTAGTGAAGTCTGTGAGTTGTGGAACACAATAATTCGTTTTACTTGAATTGCTGATAACCAACCGAAGTCTATAGGTCTGATCTTTGGTATCCTCTTCCCACTGTTTTCTTTTTTTTAAATATTTATTTTACCTGTATTTTGTTTACTCTGCTCCTTGTTGTATTTCCCCAAAGCTGTCCTCCTACTTGTTGTAGTCATCTGTTTAGTGGAAAAATAATCAGGTTGATTTGTGATCTGATCATAGCAGTGAGTGTGCATAGTTGTGGCCCTGCGATGGAGTGGTGACCTGTCCGAGGTTTAAACCTGCATTTTGCCGAAAGAGAGCTGGGGACAAGCTCCAGCAGACCCCTGTGACCCTGCTCAGGAATAAGTGGGTAGAGATAACAGATGGATTCAGCCACTTCTATATAAATAACCCAAATCTGTGTACAAAGTATACAGGGTGCAAATGCATGTATGTTCAAAAAAGAGAGAGGTGGTTGAGCCCCTGCCACTCCTTGTTGTCAACTCCAGTAGTGACTGGTGGTACCTGACAGACCTGGGGTCTGTGGGACACACACGGCCATTGGTCGTGAATTATTCATTTACCTCAGCCTGTTTATTATTTATTTATCCCATAACTCTGTAGTTGTTATGAGATAGTAGGCTAGTCTACAGAAAAAAAGGAAAAAAGCCCCCCCCCCCAACATCCTGACGACGCACTAATGTCTTTACATGAGTGAAAAAGGGCGAGGCTTCAATCAGCAAAGATTAAAAATAATCTGACTATTTGAGCTTTTTCAATGAAGATACAACTAAAATAATCCAAAATGTCTTTTACGGGTGGAACTCTGTCTGATATTAGACTAAAAGTAGCAAAAAGCCCCCAAGAAATCTGCATTAATGAAACTGTGAACTCAAACCAGCTGTTTGCATCTGAGGATCAATCTATTTAGCAATCATCAAAGTGATGGAATTTCAACATTTATCCATGTCTAATTTTCACCTGATTCTGTTGGTGTCTATTCTATTCTATTTATTTAGGTTAAGAACTAGAACTGTGTACCTGATGGGGGCTCTTAAAGCTTTATTCAGTCCACCTCAGCCAATGACAGCTTCATCCCTCACATTCCTGAGCACGATGATGAAGGTGGAGGAAATGGAAGGAGAGCTGATCTCAGGATCTTACCAACCAACATGACATCGGAAACAACTGTATTAAATGACTTCACAAGTTAAAACAAGCCAGACAACTTTTAAAAAAAAAGAAAAAAAAGAAACAACAAACAAACCAAAAAAATCCCTAAAAACCTTATTATTAATTTGGAAACAGGCCTTGCCTTATCAACAAGCAGTTTGTATTTAATATCTACGGTTATGTCTTTTTTTATTTTTATTATATGACACAGAATAACTGCAGTCAAACAGGATCAGATTGCAGTGCTCAGAATTCAAAATGCCATAAATCAGTCAAACAATGTAGAAACAACCAAAAGAAAAGGAAAATAAACGTAACCAATATGAAAAAGTCAATTGTTTTTCAAAGCTGCAGCTGTTTCTTTTGCACAGTTGTTCATATGATAACAGGCCTCTGGCACAGAAGAAAATACATCAAATAATGATAATAATAATAATAATAATGAAGATAATAAGTACATAAACTGCCTAATAGTACATCTAACAGTCAAAACAGCCCCCTCAGAGGATGAGGGCATAGCAGAGGGAAAAAGCATCTGTCAGCTAAAACAAAATAGTATCAGAAGGCTTGACAATAACGTACGCTAATTAGGGACAACAGTGCAACTGCATAGGAAGAAACTGTTATGTGCAACAACATCACTTATTGAAGTGTTCACCCGCTGAATAAAGTCCCGTTAAGTAACTAAAAAAAAAAAAGGAAATCTGTTTCAAAAGACTTAAAATTGTAATTCATTTGTGTTCTCTCCTCATAAAAGCAGTTACTACATATCACTGTATTTAAACACGTAACCTAACATTATATATATACATATACATATATGTATACATATTTATATGACTACAAATCAACCAAATTGCAATTTTGATAGTTTGAGCTGGTGACAGAGCCTTCGCTACTGGAAATACAACAACTTTGCATCTTTTATTACAAAATGAAAACATTATTTCAATCTCCAACATCTAAGTAATTTCACATGAAGTAACATGTTACAGGCACAACATGCCCACGATGTAGAGGCGTTAAAATCCCAAACACTGTGTGCTGCCACTTGGCAGGTTTCCAGACGTCGGCCAGTTAGATGAGAGTGGGCTTTTAGGGAGGAGAAAGGGGGTACTCTTGGTTCCCACAGTAAAGCAGGGAAAAAAAGGACTTCCCATTTAAATGTTCTCAAAGTGACACTACATTATATCTTGGAAAAGAAAATGTGCAATGATTCTGCTAATGAGGAACCTCTGAGAAAAGATTTGATTTTTCTTTTTTAAACCAGTGAAATGGCAGTTGCTTTACACATATGGTTACAGGTACGACTGCTCTATACAGGACATGATTGGCTGCATTTTCTTTTGTCAGCATATTACCGTGTTTACATTCAATGCTTTCTGCATTTGATGATCCAGTTTCAGACATCCATCTAGTTTGCTTGCTCTCAAGTACCTCAAAAGTCCACCTTCAAAGGAGCACCACACACTAATTTTCATTGTCTGCTTGCATGCTAATAAAAAATATACGGAGAAAAGTGATGAGGACCATGCAGTTATTGTTTGCTGCTGCTTTTTTCCCCTGTTGCTACACTACTCTTAAACATGCATCAGTTTTAATGGAAAGAAAGTCATAATGCCCTTGGAAAGTAGAGCAGCCATGCACAAGTTAGCAAACTGGAGTTTTGGCTACCCTCAAGTGGCAGAAAACAGCTACAATGGGTATTGTATGCAAAGCTGTTTTTAGCACCATCCCAAAGTGGACTGGAACAATTAGCACTGCTGAAATTGAAAATTTTCTCTCTCACTACCTCCTCCCTTAATCCTATTCTTGATCAGCGTGCATTGCGTCTTTTTACAACTTATTGGAATGGACAAGAATGGCTTTGTGTTCCACTTTTACTGCTCGACGAGCTCAAATATTTTAAAAACTCTGCCGGACATTAAATGTGAAAAGACTGAATAAATGTTGGAAATAAGACAATACAAGTACCCAATAAGAAAAATCGAGTCCAGCCAGTGCAGCATTGGGGAGTAAAATATCCCCCCTCAAGTCATGTTTAGCCCCTGGAACTTCGGTCTCTGGGAAAATATGTGTTATTATTTACAGCCTGGGTTTTGTTTTGCTCTTTTTGTATTTTTCTGGCTCTAGTGGTCTTTATTTACAGTAGAGAGACAGGACAGGGACATTTGAGCAAGGGCATGCAGCAAAGGGTCGTGGGCTGGGAGTCAAACTTGCAACAGCTGCAGGAGGACTGCAGCATCCGTACATGCCCCCCCCCACTGGGCTACATAACGGCCTGTGTCGCTATGCTAGAATAAAAAAATACAAGCTGCTGTTCCTCAATGGAAGTGCATGAATCCTTAGAGCTAGCTAAAATCACGGATTAAAATGTATCTTTGTTACTGCTTTACTCCTAACAATGAAATATCTTGTAAGGTGGCAGATGAGAAGCTTCTAAGACAAAGTCCTCATCTACTGAGGTCTTTGCAGCAAAGGAATCCTAATAGTCCTAGCGTACTGCTTATACTTGAGCGAGCAGCACCACACTCCTGTTAACACAAAGAATAAATAAAATACACAATCAATTAATAAGATTAAACAGTTACTGAAAATGGATGAACTGCTTAGGATTGCTGGTGAGGCAACATTTACAAAGAAATCAAGGCAGTACTAAGCCCACATGGTTGCCACAACATAACGTCTCTGCTTTGCACACAGTGAACCATCAAGTTTTTTGTTTGTTTGTTTGTCTGTGTGTGTGTGTTTTCTTTTTAAAAACAAAGTCTGATTGGAAGCATGGAAAGTAACTTTAAGCTGAGCTGGGCGACAGCAATGACTCTGATGTTAGGAAAGCCGTAAAAGAACCGATAAATCTAGAAACCCATGCTACATAGCTTCATGTGGACCTAAAACAATCAGGAAAAAAAAACAAAACAATTCTCTCACGACAGATGAGCAACTTAAAAACAAAACAAAAAAAACTCAACTGAAAACCAGCTACTGAATGTGAATCTGTAAAGTAAAATGGTAGATGCTGGTATGTTAAAATATACTCACATTCCTAAAAGGACCATACTACTGATTTTGCACGTTTCAGGCCAACAACATTAAAAATTCTGTAGAAATAAAAATACTGATTAGAGAAGCATCCCAACACGTTGTAGATCTTTAACTAGCTTGGGACAATTGAGCATCACAGTGAGTATTTACAGCATATGTTGTGTATGTATGTATGTATGTGTGTGTACATATGCATGTATATATTGCATGAATATGTATAATCATGCTAGAATATTGCCGTTGAGAACCAAATAATTGTAGAATGAAACGATGCATTTCTGCACAGACTGTAGGTTGGAAGCAGTTTCAACCAGTTATCTAGTCCTGATCGATAGAAAACAACTCAACTCTTGCAGCCATGCTCAAATAATCTAAGATCATTTACAGATAATCAATGCATTTGTCTTCATTTTATATAAAATAATCTTGTAATTTTTCCTAGTACTTCATTGATCTAATAGTAAAATCTAAACACAAGAATGTGCAAAAACAGCCGTATGGTCCTTTACATATTCTAGAATTAAAGTTGTAGATGGAATTTCCTCATAAGTAGAGATGCACCGATTTATCAACGTGAGATTCTAATTTCCAAATCTTCCAACAACTGTTGATTTTACGCCCCCTAAAGGACAGTAAATGTATTTCACTGCAAGTACAGAACACTTCTAGAAAAAGCAGTTTGTACAGCCTGCAACACCTGGAATGTGGGAAAACAAACAATCCAAGATTTAACACAGCATCACCCCTCATTTATATGGACATAAAGGATAAACATATTGTCTCTGCTATTGTTTACTGGTTTGTTACGCTATGTTACATCGTTGATGCAGTTCTTCAGAACAAATCCAGAATCAGCAGGTGAAACCTTAAAGGAAATTGCAAATCGGTGCCTTTCTACTCATGAGTATGCCATTCTGTATTCAGCAGGCACAACTCACAGCTTATCTGAGTCCAGTGTATGTGCTGTGATGGACAAATGTGCTTACAGCCAGTGCTAACATTAAATTTTTACAGTCAGCTTTGTTTTTGGTTCGGCAGTGAGTGAGAGGTTGTCATGCGTTTATCTTCGCTCTACATGCAGGGCTCGGTTTTGCATCAGGTGCTTTCGTCTGCTTTTTCTCTTCTCAGTCTCTGGTTAGGCGGTCTGAGTGCAGTTCATTGTGCTGAAACCAGGCAGCGTGACACGCCCGTGAGTGTAGATGTCGCGGTCAGAGCCCTGGTTCATTCGTTTCACCAGATTCTTCTCGTACAGCAGGGGGTGATAGGCGCCAAGTGTGCAGGCGGCGTCATAGAAACGCTGGTAGTAATGGCAGAGCTCCGTCTTTCTCCGGGACGGCAGGAACTCATAAACGTGCACCACCTCGCACAGTGACATCATCAGGACGGTGCCTGTGAATGGGAAAAGCATATATATGTGTATATATGTACATGGCATATCTTACAAATATTAAAACAGGAAATACAACAAATGGCCCAGTTCAGGCAAAACATTGTAAAGCATGACAAAAACAAAAAACATTTTCCGGCCACGCAGAAATAAATTCAGACGGGTTATAGCAGGTTCCATCTCAGTCTCCACGCGGCTTTTTGATCTCCCAGACTGTACGAGTACAGACAATAAACCGGATGTGAGTCAGCCAGTGTTTTTCATACCCAGCAGGCCAGAGGAGGGCGGGTTCTTCTGGATGGGTTCAGCCATGTTGTCTTGTATTCGCTGCCAGATCTGCCACTCAAAGTGAGGATGCAGGATGTAGAAGGGCTGCTGAGGGTGAAGCCTTCTGTATCTCTGGTACTGGGTGAAGATGGGGTAATCTGTCCTGTTGTACCACTGCAGCAGACAAACAGAAGGCAGCATTGATGATACATCCTGCGCTGACAGCTAAATTAATCCAAAACTAAGTGTATGCATCACATTGTCCAGCCATTTTAACATAAAAGTAGTCCTGAGATTACCCAAGTATTTCAACAAAACTGTTGGACAGCAGGTTCAAGGTTGACGTCTACAGACCAGCTCTCCTCATGTTTTGTAGGACATAAAAACAAGGTAACAAGGTTAAAAACCTGTCAGACTGGAAAAAACAAAGGTGCACTACCTCAGAGAGGTTGGAAGAAAAAGGTGCAGGGTCCCAAGCCACCAGAACACCTGAGCTGTACAGAGAACTGGACAGGAAGCGATGGTCTTCAGATGCCATCACCTGGAGGACAGGGAAAGGTGCATCAGGAACTTGTAACAAGTCATTTACTAACTGAGACAGAATTAAAAATAAATAAATTAAAGAAAAATCCTGCATCATGTATCTAATTTCTTATCTGATGAAACAAAACAGATGTGAGAGTCGGCGACTTGGCTGCACCGTCCTGAGGGCATCTGGTGGTGTTTACATCACCTAACAGAGATGCTTCTAGACGTGAGTCTGAGTAATTTCACCTGATGAATTTCACCTCATAAGAAATTACAGATACAGGATGAAAAAAATTAACGCTGAAGCCTTAAATCAGTCATTACAGTTGAACATACGGTACATTCCTCAACAAGATTCAGGGTTTTCATGAATATATTTAAAAAACAAAATTAACAAAGTCATGGTCACTTCTGAGAAGTAGAGGAATTTTGATTTCTTATTAAAAGAAAACTGAAGCCAGAAGAAAGGAGGAGGATTATAGGGATTACTACCAGTTTCAATGACATATACTTAAAAATACTGTTTTAATTATGTTTTGGCTTCTCAAAACCAAATATTTAACTTTTTAAAGTTAAGCTGAACTAAACTGATACTTCCATAGATGATGTCTCATTTCGACAGAAAATGAGTTATATGTATGAAATCTTATAATCAGTATCAAGATGCATAGCAAGAAAAGTAATTTACATGAAAAAAACAACAACAAAAAAAACAAAAACAGGGAAAAGTAAACATAATGGCTACATTTCACTGCTTTTATACCGACTAAAAAAGGGGGATTAGACATTTTTGTTGAAGCTTTGTTTCAAATTTTTGTTTGTTTTTTGTTTCCTTTTGTTGTTTGCTGTGCACCACTTGCACTGATGAAATCTACACAAAATGATGCCTCCAGTTCTGCAGCTGTCTTTGCCTGAAATCTTGACTGTTACGTAACGTTGGGCCCAGAGCACTTTGTTTTGTTTTTTTAAATTTCTTAATCGCTTCTTTTTAGGGAAATAAATTTGGTAGTGGAAAAAAAAAAATCACTGGGTTCATCAGTGGGTGGCAAAGTAAATTGTTCCACAAATGTTTCAGTATTTTTGTTTTTCCTCCACTGACTTTGAAGCGCTGCACCGTGTGACCTTTGAGAGGTTTGACACGTCACATGGAAGCTGAGTTTGATGCATACGGTGGCGGTGTGTACCTGCGAGTTGATGAGGCGGAGTGTGGTTTTAGAGCCAACATCTTTTTCAAAGCTGCTGGTAGGTGCTGCATTGAAGCGCAGCACTGCATCATGGGAGTCTGGGGAATAATGAAAATAAAAGGTGAAACATCTTGAGCTACTGATACAACACATTTCCTCTATCTAGCTCTGTAAATAACTAAACACGAACAGTGAAACTTTGAATTAAACATCACCCGAACAGGTGTGTTATGCATTTTTTAGAACTAAAACAAGAGCTGGGTGAAGCAGGAACCCAGCCTGCATGCAAGAGTTTTATTTCACTAAAATCAGGGAGGTCACTCTGGAAGCCGATAAAAGTTCGCTTTAGGTCAAATAAACAACAGATGCCTCAACAGGTGCCTTTTAACATTCATGACAAGATGACAATTAACAGCTTTTATAATTACTCTCGGGAAAAGACAGTCTACAATGTCAAAGAAGTACATCCTCTTTTGGTTACTGCGGCTCTTTAAGCTGGGAGGGTTTATCAGGTCACGGTTACGAATCTGCATCTGTCTGAGTGAGTTCACCTCAAGACGAGACCATGTGATGCTTAGAGAAACCGCCAAAAAAAATAAACCAAGAGCTACATGAGAGACTTCACTGAACGCGTTAGGTGTTGATGGCATTACAACGAGAACACGACTGAACAAGCGTGGCTTGTTTGAAAGGGTTGCCAGGAGAATTCAAATTCAATTAAATTCAAAAACCATGTTATAATACCCCCAGGGATAAATGAATGATTGCGTCAGCTGTCATGATGGTTGTAGATGGTTATTACTGTGTTCTGTTGGGCATCATGTAGCTGTCTGTGTTGCAGCAGAGAAGCTCTCTGTTTCTGATATAATGAACAGCAGGAGCTTTGGTGAAAACCAAATATAACATATCAGCACAAACGCCTCATATCAACTGTTAGGCACGGTGGTGGGAGTGTGATGACTCGAGCTTGTTTGTAGCCCCAGAACCAGGACACTCTGCAGTCATTGAGTCAACCATAAACTCTTCTGTACACCGACGTATTCTAGAGGGAAATGTGAGGTTATCTGTGCGACAGACACCTTGTTCATCTGAGGTTGTGTTCATCCTAATTTTAAGACCTGATAAGATCTACATCCTTCATGTGAAACGGTAAGGTGTACCTACCACTTGCATGTGTGAAAACAACATCTAGAACACAGCTAAAAGCATTAAATACAATTATCACTAAATATTTATCTCAAGGATTTATTTCCTTCTTTTCCTATAAACCACTGTCCTGGCGTTAAGTTACACTATGATATACCTAATGAAAATGAGATAAAGCAAAGCCATTAGCTATAATATAATTAAAATAAGGGTGCACATTACACATTGTTGTTTTTAAAAATCAACTACGCACATAAGATTCCTGAATGATGTAGAAACAAACATTTTTCTTTTGTTGTTTTAAGAAATTAACAATGCAGTGAACTCAAAAGTATAATGGTACAAAAGCACAGAGAGAATGTTAACTTAAAAAGACAAATACAGCTGAACATGACTTATATGAGACCCTGGAGGATTCACTCCATAGCTACATTATAGTCTTCTGCACGGCAGCTTATGCAGGATTTTAGGTTGCAGTGCATTTTTTTATTCCATTATCACTCTTTTGCAGTGCCCAGTGCTGAATCATCTTAGTCTGTTTGTAAGAACTCAGTTTTGACATAAAACAGATCTCATTAAAAGCCTGTCCCAGCTCTGGACAGATGTAGAAAGTACAGTCAAGATGTTTCACGCTCAAAACATGTTCATTTTAAGTCCTCTAATGGCTCTCTTATGAAGCAGTAATAACATAAAACACAAACCTAATAAAAACAGAATTTTCTCAAACCGTCAGACTCATCTGTTACACACTTGTTTTTAAAGCATCAGTGTAATAATTTCTCACCTATTTCTTTTCCAAGTCCAGAGTTGCGGAGAGAACCTGCTGATGACACCACAGCGCAGCTTTTGTATGGCCCAATGTCGGAGGTCAGCTGTTTTAGTGGCAGCTGGGTTGCCCAGGGCAACGCTGAAAATGGCTGCAGGTCAGAGGTCAAGGTTGTAACTTCCACCTTGTTCTTGAGTTGACAGAGAAGTTTGGGACCGCTCAGTTTTGGCCTGCTGGGTACGCCACCAGGACCAGTCAACGTAACTCCATATTTATTCATTGCCTGACAGAAAGGTCAGAAGCAAATTAGCTACAAACAATCTGTTCTGATCACACACACACACACACACACACACACACACACACACACACACACACACACACTGGCAGTAACTCACCTGGTAGTTCTGCACCACCTTCTTCAGCCTGTTTCCCAGCATGCTGCTTGACATCTCATCATCCCACACCTCTCCCAAAAGCCCATGTGGCCCAAAGAACTCGCCGTCCCCCCCTCTGCCACTCAGCTCACCCTTCCGTCGGCGTCCAAACAGAGTCTCCAGAGCTCGTTTGAAGGGGCGCGGCAGCAGGTTAGCGAAAAACCCGGAGGACTCCTGCACCTTTACCTTTTGCTTTGGTGGCGAGTCCCCTTTCTCATGTGTGTGGTTCGTGGAAGAGAGAACGGGGATGGGGCGGTGAGGATCACCTGGAATGACACCAGGAAGCTTCTGGGGGTCGATGTACATGGGTTTTGCTCCACCTCGCAGCACCTGAAGAGGTCGGAAGGCTGACAATTAGTAACTGTCATTGTTTAATGTCAGTCTGCACTGAGAGTCTTTTATTGATGGAGGGAGTTTAGAACAAAACTTTCAGGAATGCGGTGTTCTACATTTGTGCAACCGCTATGACATCCTCAGATTTGATGAGCTACAAACGTTATTACTTCATATACTGACTCCATTTCAAGTGCTACTCCTCCTTTAACATGCAGCCTATAGGACTGTCTCTCAAAGGCAGCCAGCTCCCCTTCAGCTGTGTCACAGAAATGGTGCCAACGGAGACGGAGGAGCCATTGGATATGGGACACAATAGGTTGTGACAGAGCCCTGGGGACATCTGACAGTGATACAAGCGACGCACAGGAAGCAGGGAAATTTGTGTTCACTACATTATTTCTTTGTTGTAACAATGCTTCTTGGCCATAATTCTTGTAGCGTTGGAAGGTCTGTTTATTTCCATTCTAAATGGTTTGTAAGAAACGTGTATTTGTGTATTTTTGAGTATGCTGCTTGCGTCCATGATTTGCCAAATCTTCTTTGCCAATGGCAAACAGCTTTCTTTTTTTTCCCCTTTAAACTGCTGTTGGCTGACTTGCAACAAATGCCGGTTGAAGGACTGGATGCCATCCCACAGCAGTGTGTGACCAGACTGGTGACCAGCATGAGGAGGAGGTGCCAGGCTGTTGTGGCTGTGTTTGGTCCTTCCACACGCTATTGATAAATTAATAAAATCACATTTTTATATTGTCACGATGTCTCGTTTCTTCAGTCTTCAATCATTAAATTCACCAAACGAGTCAACAGTTAAAAAAAGACAAAACAAAAAACAACTCTATTTGGCATTGGTAGAAAAGATTTGGCAAATCTTTCATGGGTGCAATCTAAGATTTACTGCCAAGAAGCATTGTTACGACAAAGAAATATCTACCAAACACAAATTTCCTTACTTTTTGTGCTAAGCTTGGTTCAAGTGTGTAAGAGGAGGTCAAGAGTGTTTTCTTAAACTATTCTCAAACAATGCCCTTTAACACATTATACTGCGTATAATTCAATCCGCCCATCTTTAAAGCTTCTGTTCTGCTAAGTAAACCTTAATATTTCATGCTCATTCCTTTTCTGTAGCTTCAGCTCCACGATCCAACACCTTCAGCAGTGAAGATCGGCCACATACCTTGATGACAGAGTGCGCACGAGGCTGAGCCCTCGTTCGAGCCCGCACACCAAAGATGGCATCGGTGACGGGAACGCTGTTTTCTGCACAGAGAGCGTAGAGCAGAGCCATAGAGAGGCAGAAGAAGGTCATGCAGATCGCTCCACGGCGAGCCCGACGTCTCAGACGCCACAGCAGGGAGACTCTGTCCATCGCTGCCCCGGGAATCTACCACGAAGCAAAGATTTAAGAAAGATTTTTATGTTTATTTTGTGTTGAGCTTTCAGAATAACTAATTCAGTGAAATGGGGACTGCACTGACTTCCAGACGGTGGATTTACATGTTTAAAGCTAATTTGAACTCCTGACTGAAACTTCAGGAACAAATGAACACTGACATCATGAATGGGACATCTTTAGCTTACGTGTTTTGCTCAGCTAAAGAAAAGCAGACATAATTTTACTTTAGCTCTATTCTAAGCCGTCTAGCCATAGTTTTCCTTTGATAATAATCTGGCTTCTCCCACAGAAAAACAAGTTCTATTTTTTACGACTGAAAATTCTAACCAGGCTATAAATATATAAATATTGTTGTAATACTGCATTTGAGTCATGGATAAAATTTCTCGTGTGCACTAGTATACTCGTCATAAAATTGCTTAGGTATTAATACAGAAAGACTTTACTCCTCAGAGAGCCAACGGCTACATAAACTCAATACAAAAGGGAAAAAAAGAACACAAATCTATACCCACACGAATCCCCTGGAAGGCCTATCTATCAAAAACATAATGGCCAAAAGCCCTGAAGTTCAGCCCAACAGTCAAATAATCTACTGCTGGACAGCGATTGGCTGAAAGGATCCAAGCAGCAGCCCAGTCACAAGACCCTACCAATCCATCAGCACCAGAGGAGCAGAACATAAGAAACCAGCAAAACATAGGGCAGGTCAGCGCATTCACACTGACAATTCAGTACACTGCAAATACCCAGACGGTGCACTAAAAATGGTCGGAATACACGCTTAAGACAATAAATGTCTTAAGCGTGTCATTTTGGCAATGCAGTGGTGGGACACTAGTTTGTAGTGATTCTGGCGGAGGGTTGGTTTTCTGCACCAACTAATTCACAGCTTTAATCTCCCACAGACAGGTGAGAGATCAGACACGTGGGCAAAAAAAAACCAAACAAACCAACAAAAAAAAAAAAAAAAAAAGACTTCTCTTGGTTGAGACAGAAGTTACAGTGAAGAGTGAAACTGCTAATAATAGCCACTGTGTTTGTTTTCCACTCATGTTTCTATGTTCTTTATTTCATTCTCTATAAAATCATTTGTTTGTTTTTTCAAATCTCCCCTCAGCATTTGACCGACGTGGGAATCCATCTCCAAGAGCTTTTTGGAGATCAGCACAAAAGTCTGTCCCTGTTTTGGGTTAATACTCATTCTTCACTGTGTGAGAGCTGAGATTGATGCAGAATACATGCATAGATTTCATAGATTTGACTACCAGATACATGAATGAAACCTTAAATGCAAGCGCTCTGGGTTTAGAGAGCGATATTTGAGTATAAATAAGAAAAATGGTTTTATCTGGAAAACCATAATTGTTAAAATTCTCCATGTGAAACAAATAATCTGCATATGTGTTTAAAAAAAAGGCTTTTCTAATATGGCATTAGCATTGACATTGCAGTTTGAGCTTTTCTTCAGTAATTCTTTGTATTGTCCACTGAAATGTCCCTTAGTGTCCTTCTTGAACCTAAAAACCGCTATTCTGCACTGGATTAATCTAAAGACCCACATCTGGGGACTAAGTGGATCTCCAGATATCATATCCTGCTTTCGGTTGTGTTCAAAACGCATGATGAAACAAATCAAACTGCCGTTTAAAATAGTTTCAGTGACTGCAGTCCAGAAAGGAACGAGGGCATCTTCACTGCCGCGGGTCACTGGTGAGATCAGGGAGGAAAAAGAGGAAGACTGTTTGATACAGAAAACAGGGGGGGTGGGGGGGGTGGCATGGACAGACAGGCCTAAAGAGAATGAAAGAATGAGCTCTGAATGGTCGTGAGACCGACTGGAGAAAAAAAAAGAAAAACAGAAATTGAGAAAATACTTTGTCTTCGTCCTTTAATGCATCTGCTTTTTCCACATTTACAGTGACCATCAGTCATATTTAATGGAGGTAAATGAGGTCCAAACCAGCCTACTTTAAGCCTGCTGTAGATGATGTACTAGATTTCATGTGGAAGTACCCCCTCCCCCTCAAATATATCTCCAAGCACTTCCTTTACTCAGTTTACAGAAATATTTTTAGCACGTCAGTGTTCGAGTTCAGTGTTCCCCCGCAAATAAGCCATTATTCTTCCTGCCTTCATCATGCAATAGACATGTGGGTTTCAGGCATCTCTGGCTTCCTTTACTCTGCATTGCTTTACCAGACGAGATCAAATTAAGTAACATTCACACACACACACAAGAGTTTTAAAATTCCCTGCAATAAAGTGCAGGTATGCTTTACGTTGACTCTGTGGTTACGTTCTCTGCTTTTCCGGAACACCATCTTTTGCAGCACGGAAGCTGAAGTGAAAGACAAATGCAAGATAATTGTAACAAATCGTGTGTCTGAAGAGTTTGCCATTTATTAAAGGATATGTAAGCCACCACCTTTTGTGATTTAATTTTAAATGTTTGCCTCCTTAATAAAATGCAAGTAGGTCATTTGACCTTATGAAAATACTTTTATGTTCTTAAGCTGACAAGCAGGTACGTAAATGTGGTGTGTTTTCTGAAAATATTAAGATAGATTTCCTAGATAAGGTTAGAGTGATAAATGACATATAGGAAGCAGGAGGAATCTAAAGTGTCTTTTACTGAAGAAGAAAAAACAACAACAACAACAAAAATAACACTTCCAGGAAAGTCCAAAGTCCAGATTAAAGCAAAAAGCATGAAGCAAAAACTGAACCAGGACTTAATGAGACAAAAAGGAAATGATAAGACACAGTACAGACCAGCTAGGATGGAGAGAAAGATAAGACAATATTCAATTTAATTCAGTTTTAATGATTAGGGTCCATTAAACAAATAGAGATGTGAGTAGGGACGTAAAGTAGAACAAAAATAAAAACAAGAAGTAAAATTAAGGGGAACAGAGACAAGAAAACACGAGATCAGATGCTAGACCACAAAAACAAAAAAAAAAACCCAAACACTAAAACAAAACCTGGATCTTAACAAGTAAACCAGCATCACTCGTAACAGTATTTCTAATGGAGGAAGAATCTTTACTGCGTAATGATTAAAAATTATTATAATAAGTCACAGAGATGATTTGAGTCATCAGGACTGAAATCCACCAGGCGGAGAATTTTAAAACACAAGGAGAGGTAAGCAACAGGGTTGTAAGATTAACTGCAAGACATACTGCTGTGGAGGTAGGAAGTAATTCAATTCAATTTATTTATATAGCACCTATTTACGACAAGCCATCTCTAGGCGCTTTAGAAACCCAGAGCTTGACCCCCGAGCACATGGCAACGCCATCAGTGGCAAGAAAAAACTCC
>JBAMYA010000006.1:5612587-5629181 GCA_037176975.1 Arrhamphus sclerolepis
AGCATAAAGATGATGTAAATGAATGAGACTCCTTTAAAAAAAAGGAAAAAAAATCAGGTCGATAACCTGCGTCACATCAGCAGTCAGAAGCACACAGGATCTGTTAGGTTTGTCATCAGTGGCCTGAACAACTGCTTTTGAGCTGATGGTTCATGCAATACAAATCTGAAGTTTAATTTCCCTCCATGGAACTTCTATTAAAGCTTTAGTATTACTGTTTTGGAATACTGAACTTCATTTACGGGAATAGAAAAGGTTACACTTTCAATTGCTCTTCCCTTCAGGCCTGTCAGAGGTTTCTTTCTACTAAAAGGATGTTTTTTCTTCCCACTATCGCCAAGCAAGAACCAGGAAACCTGAGCACATTGCTGCTGTTCTAAGATCCTTACACTGGCTACCTCTTAATAAACTTTAAGTGTTGTTAGTTTACAAATCAATTATTAATATGGGGCCCTAATACATCACAGATATTCTAGCAGAAAACCAACTAAGTAGAGCTCTGAGATCTTTAGGCAGCAGTCAGCTGGAAAACGTAAAATGACACATTCTTTTTGTTTTCTAAAAAAAAAAGGCCTATTTTCAGAATACATTATCCAAAGTCCCAAATCTTTATTAGCTTGCTGGGGATAATCTGGTTTAGGAAAGGCCAAGTGCAAATGTGAAAGCTTTATAAACACTAACTCTTCAAACCTTGCCCCCAAACAATGTGCTCTTCTTTTAAGCTCCCTAAAACTGAGAAAGTTTTAATAATTGATGTCCACTGAGCAGAAGAAGGATATAAGAAGACAGCAGCACATTTTCAGGCTTTCAATTCCTCTCACTTTGTACTATAACTTAAAATGACAGTTAAGTTGAGATCTGGACGACAGAGAACGCCCCCAGTGAGGACTGCTACAGCGGCCAATCAAACCCCTCTTCTAACTGCACAAGAGCTGCAGGAAGATTGATCAGACTGCAGTGGTGTTGCTCCGTTCTACCGAGCAAGACCTGAACAAATATGACCTCCAATGAGGAGTCATTAGCAGAAAAAAACTTTTCTGCATCCTTGCCACAAAATTCAGAGCCGCTATTTGCCACTTAACTTCAATACAGGCCTGAGTGCATTTTGGAAGCCACTCCTGTGCTCTGATGAACTTAAAATAGAACTTTCTGACCCCTATAAGGAAACGTATCTTCTGGGGAAAGAAATGCATTCAGTTTAACAGCAGCAGGATCTGGGAGCAAACATCACTCTATAATGATCCTAATCACACCTAAAAATCCATACCGCACTACCTCCAGATGATAAAGCTAAATTGTTTGCCCTGACCCTCATGGTCCACCAAATTAAACATCCTCAAAAAGAAAATCTTTTGGTAAGCTTCAAAACTGCATGCAAGACTCAGCAAAAGCATCTTTTGCAGGAAGAATGGACAAAAAAAAACAAAAAAAAAACAAAGACTCCCAAAATAAGAGCTGGACAGCGTTTCAGCTCACCACAAAATGTGATTAAACACTGTGCAGGCTAGAAAAAGACATTAGGGGCAGATTTACTATGGCCTTTATGGAAGTTCTTCTTTTGTGGAAGGGTTTATTTTAAAAGGCCAATTTATTATTATTTGTGCTAGCAATTTACAGATTATTTACAGTTTTAAAAGAAAGGAAAATCTTAAATTTTGTTCTTCATATGCGTGTAATATTAGCGGCTAGAAGGATGCCCCAGTAGGATGAGAGTGTATAGGTAAAAGACATCTCCACTGTAAATTCATATGGATTACGAGAAAGATCAGAACAGCTGCAAAGCCACATCACCCACAGTTAACTGGAGGAAAAATAACAGAACCATCTTAAGGTTGTTCTTGTTCTTCGTTTTATATATGTAGGTTGTCGTGGACACCAACCACAACCATGACAACTGCCAACCACTTTTTCACCTGTGCTGTCTTTGAGTGCTCAGGAGTATAAAGTTACCAAACGGGGAGTAGGCCAGACACGCACCTGCATGTAAACCTGCAGGTGCGTGTCTCATGCCTTCATTTGCTGGAGTAATAGCTGTCTGCAGATGTCCCAGAAGGGCACAGCAGGATGCCATTACAGCTGGCTACGGGATAGATTCTCAAGGTTTCCCCTTATTATTGTTGCTATCCAACTACATGTTTGGTTCTGTTGACTCCTAATCATCAATGTGTGCTGTCCACTTCTGAATCATTCATCAGAAGGTGCAACTAAATAAATAAAACTGAATGTAGGAGAAGCAGCACAAAGGAAGTTTAACAAATTTAAACTCAGTAGGGCCCCCTGTTGCCATGGAGGTTGAGTTGCTTGATTTAATCTTCTTGGGTGCCTCGCTCAGTCACTTGTTTTCCTCTCGTCGCCCCCGATATAGCTCTGTGAGCTGGTTTAATTGTTGCTAATGTGTGACATAGCACCATAAAACAATATGGCATTGCTGCGAGAGACGAGTGCAGGCGACAAAAGTTGACAGGAGAGTGTTGAAGTAGAAGAGTAGAAGAGAGACTTTACCGTTCGAGCAAATTTACCAGATGTGTCTTGCCATTTGTAAATGAGACGGGTCTCATCTACCACAATCTGTAAGTTTGGAACATTTTAAACAACTGTGGTTCCTCTGCTGCAGCTTCTATCTGCTAGCTAGCTGCTTCTAGCAGCTATCTTATTAGTTTACCATCAAGACCACAGCTCTGTCACCACGTTAATCCCTCTGAGAGACGCTCTATAAATATTGACTCATGTGATTCAATAACGATCCTTTTGGGCATTTTTTTATGAAAAAGATACTTTTTGTGCTGCTTCAAACTGAAGAGTGAAGCCTTCAAATTCAACAAATACTCTTGGGTCAACAGGTGATCAGATTCATGCTAATATGGCCTGTGCTGCAGGAATACTGCAGGTGGCTCAGTGTTAATCTGCATAGGTTCTGGTAGACTACTTGGGTCACTTCTGAAATGAGCTGGCAGTGGCTTTGTGTGTACATCAAAGCAATTTTGGAACGTCGCCTACAAAGATGGAGGCAAGGTGCAGAAAATCCATCAGCACTCTTTATGATTTGTGACTGCACACTAATTTGCCGGGGTATGTAAGCCTGCCTCTTGACCTCTTTTGCTTTCGACTGACATGAATTACAATGCCCAGTGTTGGAGAGCCTTCTCGCTTGAATGTAAACATATGTTGCCTGGGGCCCGTGCTGAAAGTAGTTTCCTTGCTGTTTTTTTTTTCTTGATGGACAGTTTATATCTGAACTATCTCACAGCTAAATGCTTTTTTAAGGCCCCCGTAAGAAAAATAGTAAGTTTGGAAATAACAAATATAATTTGCAGTACTAGGACCACGAACTGTGTATCCAGGTGAATATAAGTGACAGCAGTCAGGAGATTAGACATCTGAACATCCATCAATCAGGCTAATCTACGCAAATCTTCCAATTAACCATACACAGATTACACCTTACTCAAAGTTATCTAATAAACACACACCTCCAACTGAGGAGAATCTCATAATGGATGGCCAAACTCACATCAGTGCTGCACAACTAACCTTTAACTTGCAAACATGAGGACAAGCTGTCAGTCGCAGTCAACATCAGAAAGAGATAATACAGAAGCCATTAGCAGTTGGAAACATAGACACAGTTTTTTGTTGTTGTTCTTTTTTTTTCCAATTAGTCCTGCAGCCTCTCCACTGGTTTATGTTCACACACTGTCCCATGTCTATCAATGTATTATGTAATAACAAAATGACACCGTTATCCTTTTAAAGATAAAAAAGTTTTCCTTTTGACGTGGACCATCTGCTGAGATTGATTTCACGATTGGTCGTTCTGTCGCCACAGCCAGGCCCAGTTAGGCCACTAAGCGCAATGGAGGTAGCGGACAGGATGTATGGAGGGTCATTTAGACGAGCAGGGGTGTCACTGGATGGGATGACAGCGGCAGCAAAAGGAGGCCTGCATGTGCCACACTGACACCTGGTGCTCCAGATGACAGCACTGTAGCCAGATGGACCTCATTACATGCACACACACACACACGCGTGCCCCTACATGTATACTGACATACAAACACATACTGTACACATATTCACAATTACTGTCACTCTTCCACCACACATTTTATTTACATTTCCTTTACGAAAGTAAGAACATGGAAGATTTGCATGTGTTCAAAGCAAAATTTGTACCAGAGAAGGGAATTATAGCTTAAAGTAGCGTTTACAGTATATAGTATATTATAGTTGTGTTTCAGCATCTGAAACAGCTGGTGGACAGGTTAAAGAGGCCCTATGATGTATGCTTACCCTGAGCAAACACTTTGCACTCTTCGCTTATGGAGCCTTCACCCAGCCAGAAAGTCCCCTTGAACCATTTCACTTAAAGCAGCATAAAGGAACATTTGTCATTTTTATCGTAACAGGTCCACCTACAGTATATGTGCAGAGGTTAAGATCACTTTTACAACACTGATTTGTTTGGTCTCTTGTGTGGTCCAGCTGTTGCTTTCCCTTCCATCTTTACTTTCTTGAGTCTGTCAGTTGCCTCTGTCAGGATGTTCATTGTTTTAGATGTGTGTCATAGAAAGAACCATACACAGTGTTTGCAAGACACGATTTGGCGGGTGTCAAGACGTATTTTGGCTGGTTTTCGCTCATAGTGGAGACAACAGACCGAGAGAGCAAGACAATGCTTCCTAAAAGTAATCAAATATTCCTTCTAATGTCTTTTGTGCTGCTAAAGGAGAAAAACATTCAGGTATCCAGTTTGTGTTCATCTGAAATTGTTTTATTTTTAGAGTCTGAACTTCATTCAGGATCCACTCCATGTGTTATAACCTCGGTGTGTCTTATTGGGTCTCACTTAAAGCTGATGTTCACTGACTTCAAATACTGTTAAGTTCTAGTTGCTATATTGGATCTTTATGGTAACCTTTTGAAACAAATCAAATCAATCTATTTTTAGCTTAACACAGAACTTCCCAGAAAGAAAAGGAAGACTCTAAACGCCACCATCTTACCTCCAGAGCAGCAGAGGGCTTCTTCTTCAGCTCCTCACATTTGCGAAACTTGCAGATCTGGTGGCCTGTTTTTCTATTCCGGCAGCTGCTGCATTGCTCGCAGTTTATCCGCCGTCGGCAAGGAGGGCACATGCCGCAACGTTTTCTTTTCTTTTTACCGGAGTTGATGGCAGAGGCCAGCTCGCTCTGTGCTGGATATTCGGCCAGGCCAGCCATGTGCAGCGCACTGTCCGCCAGAAACACTCCAGCCGGCGTCATGATGAAAAGCCCCGGGTTGAAGGGGAAGCCACCTCCTACTCCATATGGGAAGTCAACAGGACCACCTACGGCGTCCGTGACAGACGTACCCTCCAAGTCGCTAGCCCCCGAGCCTGTGTCTCCACCGCCAACTCCCACTCCCATGCCCCCAGGAAGGAGCATGTGCTCCATACCGGCTCGCTTTAGCAGTGCAGCTGCCTGGGCAAAGTGCAGCAGGCCATTCTGTCCCTCCAGAACCTGTTCTAGGGTTCGGTCCAACTTGGTTCCTGTCAGTGCGGAGACAGTGGGCTGGGGCAGCGGGGGCGGCTGTTGTTTGACCGTGTGGCTCTTATTCGAGCTACTGTCCGTGTGTCCATTGGTGGTGGCAGAGGAGACTGCTGTGTACTGCGAGAGGGTACGGGAGTTCTTAAGGCTCTTACTGAGAGGCTCGCTGATGATCCCACTGCGATTCCGGCGCTCTATGACAGGAGAGTCCTGTTTGCAGTTATTCTGCTCCAGATTCTCTGTCTGGCCCCCCTCCGACAGCCCGCTAGACATGGTCCAGAGCGTACGAGTCTGGGTCGGCTGTGAGGGTGGAAAGGGGGCAGGGATGAGCGAGGAGGGTCCGTTTTGTGCCCCGGTGAGATTGGTGCCTCACCTCAATGGACCAGTCAGCCAGTCAATGACAGGCAGGCCCCAAAGCCTTCTGCCTCCACTACAGCTCAGGCCTCATCCACGTTCTTCCAGGGGCCATCAGGAAACTTTACACAGAGAGAGAAGACAAGAGTGCACATGAAACATTAATGATCACTTCATTTAAAAAAAGAAATCAAACTGCTGACCAACAGTGTCATTCTGGCTCTGGTGTAGTCGCTGTTCACTCAGTTTCGCCTGTTTGTGTCCCCTTTGCTCATAACAGCTAATCGCTAAGTGTGCTGAGTGAGTGGGTGGTGTATAAAATATTTTTAGAACATTTTGGCTAAAAGCTGCCTTGTGTGGCTGAAAAGCCACATCATCAGAATGATGAGAATGACCAAAAACAATGCAGATCAGACAGCAAACGGGCTGAAAGGCAACACGAAGCTTTATGAAGAGAGCTGCAGATTAGAGAAGTCAACAGCTTTACATCGCCCCTTTGTCTTCATGTTGTAATAAAGTTAAACGTGCTTTCAAAGTTCATACTCTGAGGAAGTTGTGAAATCTAATTATCATAGCCACTGCACTGGACTGGATCCAGGCACGAATAAAAACAAATACCATCTATGTATCTATTACCTTTTTTTTTTGTCAGTGAAGCGATCATTTTAAGTAAAAAACAATCCATGCCAATATGCAATTAAAACTCAGTTTCACAAAAAAAAACAGCTTTTATAATACTTTTTTCTTAGCACTTCAATCCAATAATCAAAGTTTGAAGACTCCAAATCTGAGGAGAAACGTCTGCTCCCCTGTTGCTTCTCTGATTGTCAGCAAAGAAATCAAAAGGTAAAGAGTCAAATCAGTCCTGCTGAAAAATAACAACAACTAAGGGCACCAAACGCCTTCGTAAGTCCAGATGTGCTACATGCTAAGGGATGTTTGCTGTGCATTATCAACTAAAAGTACAACCTGACAAATGTTCAAAGTTTGTCATTTATGAACAAATATTTAATTATGAGAAAAACTCCTCAAAAACAGAGTTTTTGAGGTCATTTGTGTGACTAAGTTGATGGTATCATTCCAGGTTATACTTTACTTTAAGAGCATGTTGTGTGTCCTGAGTATCTAGTTGTCATTGTAATAAAATATAGAAAAAATAAGAACTTGGTCCTTTTTGTAATTTTTTTTAACTTTATTTTAATCGTTTCATTTTATTTTGTTGTTTCTTTTATTAAAGACTAAAGCTTCAGAGCACTTTGCTTTGTAAAAGTAGGATAAATGGTGATTAAATAGGGAATGTAATGGAGTTAAAAGTAAAGGACTCCTGTGTGGACAGAGACGGGTGCATCTAGCAAGAGCTTCCGGTGACCGCTATGAAAAGAAAAACTATGCCGTTAGACTCCTGACCTGTCCATGTTCACAAACAAGTACACCACCTCCCACAGAAAAGCCGAGGAAATGGCCGGGCAAGTCCTTATAAGGGAAACAAAGGGAAAGGGAGGGGAAGAGGATGGAAGGGGGGTGTCTGTGCAGTGTGTGGAAATTGGAAGGCCAGAATTAGTGGGAGGTAAAGCTTCAAAGGCAAGAGCACAGCCCCCACATTCTCACCAGCTCAGGGGGATGTGGCGCCAGCGAACCAGAGCCAGATCCACAGCGCCTCAGCCCCATAGTTTCAGTTTCTTCCACTACTGCACTGACCAGGGTCCAGTTTCCCAAAAGCATCTCAATGCTAACAGCATCTGTGCTCAGTTGTGGCTCAACGGCACTGGAAACTCTCAAGTGATACCTGGGGATTTTGTGGTTTCTTGGGACACTGAACCTGAAAAATTATGTACTTAGTGGTCAGCTATAGTTTGAAATGTTGATTTTTGAGAATTTAATCTCACATTTGGTCCCCGCTGAACTCTATGACTTTTAGAAAAACTAAATCTGAAGGGTTTTTCATATAGCTGGATTATGAATCGCACCCTAAAGGGACATCCAACACCTTCTTCCATGCTCTAAATATAGTAAATATGCCAAAACATTTAACCGATGAACTGCCTCTTTAAGTAAAAGAACACTAGTTTCAAGTGTTTGACGGATGAGCTGTAACATAATGATTCAGCGATGACACCACTATACCTCTCGTCTCTGACAGCTGACCTGCTGACAGCGTCCTTGGTTTTTAAAAAAAAACACCCTATGTGAAATCAGTTTTGATGGTATCGATGTCACTTCTGATTTTCTTGTCTTTGTCCTCCAGCAGCCACTGCACTCTTTTTCTTTACTCCGTCAGATATTTATGACTTTTAGGATTTCTTTTTTTTTTTTCTCTGTGTCATTTTTAAGCTCACAGATTAGTAATTTACATTAGCATGTTGCTGCTTGGGTACTTCTGAAAACTTAATCCATGTTTGGACACAGAAGACTCAAGCTTGAGTCCCGACGCCGGATCTCAAATCCAGAATGCGACTGTTGTTGTCACAGTTTTGTTTTCAGTTGCTTTGTAAGAAAGGAAATTCACCTTTCAACAGGACAGGACATACCCAGAAGCGCGTCCACCCATATTGGTTCCACATCTCTTTTATTTAAACAGTTTTATCTTGTATAATGTATTTTACTAAGTTTTATTTTTGTTCTGAGAAGCACTTTGGTTTAAATGTGCTATACGAATAAAGCTGACTTGACTTGACTTGACCTCTGTAAAAGCTGAAGTTTTCGTTTTGGAGCCTTTAATTGAGTGTGAAGGCAGTGCCAGAGAGGGAAGACATCAACACGGCTGTTAGAGAAACAACTGTAGCTTTCCATCAATCTGGAAAGGATTATAAAGACATTTCCGGACAATATGAAGGAGGGACGGACAATCAATCGAACACTAATCAAAACCGACATTCAGAACCTTTAACCGACATAATGTCTTTTAATTCATTCGTATGACATATTCAATAAAAGACCATAAGTGGCTTATCTGAATGATTTCCCTTCGCTCGTCTTAAAATCACAAATACACGTCGTCTTTCATAAGAAATACATCCTGGTTTATTTCTTGTGTACATCATGCCGATAACGTCTGGGAGCTGCCAAACAAATTTCATTGTATTTTTGATACACTAATAATAATAATAATAAAGTCTTATCTTATCTTGGTTTTTGGACTTGATTGAGCTTATCTGCAACAGAAGTCTTGTCGATGATCTATGAGGTCAAAAAATAAAACAAAACTAAATAACTGCTCATTAATCGTATCAGAGCAGAATGTTCACTTCATGGTATTGATTTGAGGTCATATCTCTCAGCCCTAATAGGAAGTCCTTCATTCTGCAATGAGAACGGTTATTAAGAAGTGGTCTTGAATCTCGGCACCATTGGTGACGTCTTTGCTGATGTAAAGTAGTTCACAGATGTCTGTTAATATTTTGGGGTTGTTTGTTTGTTTTTTAATTCAATCTCATAACAAAGAGCAGTTGTCCTCAGATTCATTATGCAGAATTTTTATGGATCATCATCAGTTTTGTCTGAATGGGATTGTTAAAGACAATTAAAAAATAATAATCAGTCAGAAATGATGAATGCGCCTTCATTGTTGTATTTTATCATTTCTGGATATCATTCAAGACTGAAGCCAAAACCCTGTTGCTCTGGTTCAGCAGACTGCAGCATATGAACTGAAAACGAGGTGTTTTCACACTCGTACTATTCTGCTGTGTATGTGCATCTGTCTTCAATCTCTCTGCCCCATCAGTCACACGCTCTCCATCATCATAAAACCTGAGCATGGCACATAGTCTTTGTTTAATCACCCTCCTCCACTTCCAGCGCCATGGCTCCTCGTGTCCGCTCACCTCATTTTCAGAGAGCGCTTCTGTCCTTGTGTGAACCGTCTCCTTAACAACAGCAAATGCATCTCCCAGAGAGCACAGATGTCATTCTGCTTAAATCAGTTAACTGCTGTTAACAACTCATGTTGCTTTAGTCCAGAAAAAGCGCTAACTTGATCTATTGTGATACATAGAGAGCAAATGCGGAAGTTGACATGAAAGCGAACGCTTCTGTGCGCGTTTTAAAGCCGGCCATGCTTGCATTCCTTCCATGTCAAGTTGCTTCAGCGTAAAAAGAAATGTATAAATTTCAGCTCCCTTTGATATTTTCCTGGGGTTTTCTTAGTTTCTTGATTCTATATCTGCACACATGTTATGCAGGATTTTTTTTTTTTTTTTTTTTTTTCATGTGATGCATTTCTGGAGACTGTGAAGCGCCACTTCATCTTCTTCATGGCCTTTTATACACATAAACCTAGAACGTAGTAGGTCAGCGGTCTCGGTGGTACCAGTGTCACTTGGTAAGTTTTACTTGCACTTTATAGAAAACAAATTTGAATTAATGATTATTATTACTTTTCTTCTTTTTTTTGCTGAATTAGCTGGATGGTCTCCTGACACGAGGCTGTGTTTGTCCACTTTTAACATTGTAAACTTTGTTGTACACATCATTTTTCAGTAAGCAGCTCCAGCAGTTTTCTGCAAAAATGCAAAACTGAAAAGAGCTCTCTATTTTTTTTTCCCCACGTGAAGAGCCACACAGGCTTAAAATGTGTGTTTACGCCTCATTTCTGAACTCTGCTCAAAAGTGAAGCTCTGTTTTTCCTGTCTGCTATCTGCTGCTTGATCACACCATGTGCAAAAATACTTCCACCCAGACTGTGTCATTCGGTTTCAATCAAATAATTTGCATGAATCTTGCAGCTGACTCAAGATCAGTGAGCAGTCGCACTTAAAAATTTCATGAGATGAGTGCATTTGTTTCATATTAAGAGCTAAATGAAAAAAATTTTACGTCTTGATGCTAAAAATGCATCAACAGCTAGAAACTGTGAAACTTTAAGCACCGACTGGAAATGCGGAAACTGTTCTCAGTACAGTTTATCCCAGTTACCCTATTTAAAAAATATTAAAAACTGAAAAGAAAAATATGCTGCAGAGTTTGATCCAGGTGCCATGATTGTCTCTTGAAATGACTGTGTTATGTGGCAAACTTTTAGCTAGTAGGTATTCGGAGGAATAATCTATATCATTACTGAGATATCCGTTCAGCAGATATAACCTCAGGTGTGCAGTTTAGGGGTGTACTTTTCAGATATCTCTAACATTTTTTTAAAGCAGCACAAAGGAACTTGAAGCCCACCTCAAAAAAAGTTTCTAAAATAATTTTTAGCGGTAATTCAGCTTATAACAAGACAAATCGCACTTCCACCACAGCCTGGACTGGGTCCGGTCCCTCCACTGGGACAATGTTGGTAAGCGACCCAATTCAGGGAGACACGGCTCTCAGCTGCCAATCAAACTGTGCAACTAGTTTTACAGCACTTGTCACAGTTACGTGGACACAAATATTCGGAATAAAAGAACGGTCGGAAGGTTAGAGACACCAAGTTATACAGACAAGTTCATTAAAAGCTGGAGCCACTTCTTTGTTGGTCTGTTTACGGCACAGGCGGTCAGTACAACTTCTTCTGTGGTCGCTTTAGGGTATTTAGACAACTTTGCATGTGTCAAAATGCTGCTATTCCAATTAAAGTGAGGTGCATGTATACGCAGGTCATGATCGGATTGTTTGATTTAGTGCCAATATAAACAGTGGACTCGGAATTTATGATTCCAAAAGCTTTTAATCTGACTAAGAGTAAACATAGCTACTGATGTGTCTTGAACTACAATTGCAGAAATGTGAAATGCGTCCACCACTAAAACAGACAAGCACACTACCAATACTTTTAAGCAAATTTTCAGAAAGACAAACAACTTAAACTTGCTCATAATAATCAGACATGGCAACCATGGTCTGTTACTATGCCGAGTTAGCCAGACGCTAACTATAAGATGAAGCTATCTACGGTACACAATCACTACGAACATCATGGCAGAGGCAGCAAAAAAAGAGAAGAGGCAAGAAAAAGAGAAAGCGATCAGCAAGATCCTGTACACAAGTTAGCATTGGACCAGCTGGCGTAAGCTGAGAGAAGCAGAGGCCTGCGGGTCGGATGGCATGCTAAACTTGCTGCTATTGGATTAGCAAGTCATATTTTCTTATTGGTGCTTCTTTAAGTGCCAAACTGGTCATGCGTACTGATTTTGCTACGACATTAGTTCAAGGTAGGCAGGATGTAGACAACTGCACAAACTCAGACGGCGAACTACTTCTGAGAGAATCTCCATAGTACAACAGACCAGTTTACCTCACATACTGCATCCCACAATCCAGTGAACCAGTGCACCAGGAGACGGCCCCTCTATGTACTAACAACCACTGCACCAGTAATGCAGTACGTCCTGCATACTGCATACTGCATTGTATACTTGGTACACTATATGCAGTTTCCTAAAGTCGCCAGTTTTTCCCCCAGAAGAGATGCACTTCTGTGACTCCATCTTATTCAGTCCAGTTTCACTGCAAAACATGAAACTCCTACAAAAGAGAAAAAAAAACTTTGTATTTATGGTGGTGATCTGAAATTCAGATTTTTTTTTTTTTTTAATTGTACCTATTAAAGCAGAATTTTCAGAGTAAGGCATTTCAGTTGGAGTTGTGGAAGATGAGTCTAACAAGTTTTGGGTGGTTTACAGAGGGGGGCGGGATTTGTTTTTAAAAAAAAGAAAAAACTAAATAAATGAAAAAAGCACATTTATTTTTTTTTTTTTAGAAATGATCAAACCATAATGTTTTCCTGACGACAAGCAATTTTTTTAATGCTTCAGATTTGTCAATTGTTTTAATTTTTAAAATAGTAACTAGAAGCCAAAATGAATCTTTTCAGTACTCAGGAAAGTTGTGTAGCGCCAAAACCTCTGGCCAACAAGTGCTGCACTGCCTGTTTAATGTGAAGAAACAGTCCTTTTGTGAGCACTTGATGAGATGCAATGACACTGTATTCTTCCAGTTATTGTCATTTAAAAACTATGAAAATTGCATTTCTTCACAAAAAATTAATTATGGGTTTCAGTGCTAGCTTGGCTGTTCACGATTATCCTCTTGTCCTCATATTTAGTTTGTTACTCCTAATTTGTGTTTGCTTGTTTCTGCAGTTTATGCACATCAGAAGCATTGCATTTTCATGTGTTATTATGTATTCACAGGCCAAGCTGATCGTAATAGTGAGTCAAAGCTTTGTAAAGCCATTCAAATGGCAAAGGTTTGTTATGTAAATAAACGGCTAAAAATGTGATATGGATAATCAAATGGGAAGTCCTCCAGTTAAACAAAGCTGAATTAATTTAAAATTTTGACTCTCAAATTAGCTTTAAAAATAAAGAGTTTTTCCTGAAAACCATGCTGCTACTGGTGAACCTTAACATTCTCATACTGCTCTCAGCTTGTTATTTAAATAAATCTAACTACCTTGTTAACTCAAACAGATATTTTTAAAATTAATGTTTCATGTCTTATCACCCCAGCTGTTGAGCCAGAATGCCAGGATGAGGAAGGAAAAAAAAAGTGTGTACAATAAAAATGAATGTGAGCTCATAATATAGTGGCAGCTGACTGATGGATGAATGGCTGGTTAGTTCAGACATTGATTTTAGTAGATCAATAGGTGATGGAAGAAGGGAGGGAAGCATTTATTGCCAGTGGTTTGATCATTTTGGTTTTCTGTTGTTGTTGTTTTTTGTTTGCTTTTGTTTTTGTTTTGGGTTTTTTGGAGGGGGTTGTATTCCTAGTATATGACATTCAATAATAAATAAATAAATAAATCATCAGAAAATGCAAAAGCTACCTGAAATCTGGGACTTGTTTAAATATTAAACAAACACGGTCCCAACAGGTTGTCTCTCCATGATATTTTTTTCCTGAATTATTGATGAACCAAATACTCCTGCTAATTGAAATCACACATCACAGCGGAGCATCAGAAATGATAAAAAAAAAAAAAATGTGTCGTGAGCATCTCTGTGCCAGCGTTAAACTCTGAGGTGCGTGAGTTCATGTGTGAAGCAGTCCTGAATGAGTTTCCGTCACTGACGTCACTTCATGCGCAGGTGCCAGGTAGCAGGCAGCTTTTTTTTCCTTTTCTTTTTTTTTTTTCTTTTTTTTTTCAACGGGGGTGGGAAAGGCTTTGTCTGATTTGCTGCATGGTTTCGTCCGGTGCAGCTGACTGCCCCTCTGGCGACGCAGACGCAGCTCTCCATTTCAGGCGCCTCGCCTGCGGACTCTGCCTACGGTGAACTGTAAACGCTTTCACCTCTCCTCCAACCTACTATCGACTGCCGCGCGCGCGTGCACGATAGCAGAGAAGGTTAGAAAGCCTGGTGGCAATAATTAGATTCGAGGCTTCATCCTTTGTCCGTAACCTGCTGCGTCCTTGTCCCCCTAATTAGGCTGTGCGCACACACACACACACACACACAAAAAGTTGTAGGAGAAAAAACAATCACGCCGTGCACGCTGTGACTTCAAATTTATTCCGCACACATATGGAGCACTTGGAGCTGCCAGTGGTGGCGGATTGCGGGGGGTGATTGTAAATCCGCGAGTAGCGCGTCAAAAGCTACCTGGCAACTTTCTAATGATGCGCGGTGGGAGTACCACAGCACAGAAAGGCAAAGACAATGACTGCTGCGTTTTCCACCTTTTTAATTCGCTTTTTACGCACGCGTTATACATCCATTTAACGAAGCTCTTCATGTTTAAAGATGACAGGCAGATAAAAGTTTTAATTTCACCCAAAACCAGAAGATGACTTTGTCCCAGAAAAGACCACCTAATCACATTAATGTTGACATCAAGTGAAGGCGTCAACTTTTATCACAAATCTTCGGGACTTTTGATCCGGTGGTGTGCCGATCTGCATCGCAGCAGGCGGCGACTATTTTAGACAGACCCAAATAAAGATTTCTTAAATTCTGCTTTTAAACGATCTACATCTCTCTCTTCTTCACAAGCGAAAAGGCATCGGCAAAAAATTAGATTTCCTCTCAAGAGTAAAACTGGTGAAAATAGGAGGCTTTTGTCTGGACTGGAGCACACTGGTCAATCTGCGGTACCAGTCTGAGAGCCGCACGTCACAGGATATACAGATGCACCCTGCTTCAACTTGATCCTATATGAAGGTGACATCCCAACTTTCAGCAGACTTTAACAAAGTCTGATCACCCCCGTCCGACCCCCCTCCTCCCTCCTCTTCCATGCATCTGCATATTTGCAAAGACGGGCCCGATTTATTCGCACCTACCAAAGCGGATCCGAGCAGAGGGGAGGGCTCCCACAGTCCGAGCGGTCCGTCTCTCAGCCTGCCGTGCAGAATGGTGACAAAAACAGAAAGGTGCAGAGAAAAAAGCTTCCCCTCCGACCACACTAATCCCACGGAGTGCCTCTCTGTTGATGACAATTGTGAAAAGGAAAGGAAAAATATTTACCGTCAGTTATTGTGGGAAAGCGCACTTTCTCCGAGGCTGAACGCGTGGGTTCCCCGAGCTTTTCTCGGTCCTTGCAATCCCACCTCTACATCCTCGCTTGCAGAGAGGAACATGCAAACACATTTCATAGATTTTTGGAGCTACGGGGAAAAACCGAACTGGACTTCACGCGAGGCGTGCGTTTGGAGAGTGCGCTTCAGTCGGGATTTCAGAACAAGCGGGAAGAGAGCAAAAAAAAAAAAAAAGCCGCTACTTCAAAATAAAACTGTGAGCTGATGAGGAAAAAAAGTGATAGTTTTCATTTGAAGATAGAATCACACATTCATCACCTTGTAATTTCATCCGCGCCAAAGTGCCCGGACAGTAGTGATGATCGTTATATTTCCAATAAAAGATAGGCATATAAATGTATGTATGACTTATTCTGAGTTATGTTTTATGCTGCAGGGGGGTGGTGAATAAATCCAGGTGAACCATTGTTCTCCCATGCCGAAATCTGAGGTTACACAGCGCGCAAAGCGGACAGAAACCATCCTCGGTCCAGTTTCCTCCTCCTCCTCGCGCTCAGCCCCGAACTCCACTCCGCTTCTTTCGACCGTCCTGTCTGCTGGCAGGCGGCCAACCCAAGTGTGTGGAAATGACACCGCCAGGGCGGCAGAGATTTTCCTTCATTTCTCTCCTTCCCGATCGCAGACTGGCTGACATTGGCTAGAAAGTGGAGCAGCTCGTCAGGGACAATCAATGCGAATCGATCGAGCTGTGCGGTTGAGGCTCCAGAGCTGGAAAATATCGTGGCAGCTGAAGAGAGGGAAAGAGAGACACAGAGAGAGAGAGAAAGGGGGGAGAGAGAGGAGGGTTTTTTTTGACTATCCACCCAACCAGCCTGCCTGCAAATAAATACGCTCCTGCTCTCATAAACATAACACTCACTTCGGAAACGCTGAAGTCAAAAAGTCACCTTTACGCGCACTTCTGGATATATTAGGAATTTCTTTTCCACGTGTGTGTAAAAACATCTGGAAGTAAATTTATCTGTTTTTATCCACATTTCATTACTTAAAAAAAAACAAAAAACATTAGTTTGAGTAATGTTTTAACAGGTGTCATTGTAGTGGAGATGCAATAAACTTAAGAATAAGAACATTTCTGATATCAGTGGATTTAACATGGTCCTGAAACAGATAACCACACTTTATGTTAAATTATAGTCAGATTACCCATATTTCATTTCTACATGTGTGGGCTATAGCTATATCTATATTTTTACTTTATTTGATTCATTATTTATTGTTTATATATCTATATTTTTTTTTGCTTCTGTAAACT
>JBAMYA010000006.1:5633388-5654243 GCA_037176975.1 Arrhamphus sclerolepis
TCTTACCCAGCTGGCCTTTGGCAGGAGGGTCCCCCTAAGAGCCGGGTTCTGCTCAAGGTTTCTTCCCATGAGGGAGTGTTTTCTTGCCACTGATGGCGTTGCCATGTGCTCGGGGGTCAAGCTCTGGGTTTCTAAAGCGCCTAGAGATCACTTTGAGTCGTAAATAGGCGCTATATAAATAAACTGAAAAAACTGAATTGAAATCTATCAACCAGTTCCACTCCCAGAGTCCTGCCACTGCTCAGCTTCTTAGCTACCTCAGTAACCTCAGCGCCAGCAATGGATGAGTCGACCTCTGAGTGCCCAGACTCAGCTTCCTCTATGGAAGATCCGTTGGTGGGATTGAAAAGATCCTCTAAATATTCCTTCCACCACCTGACAACATCCCCAGTTGAGGTCAACAGCACCCCAGTTCCACTGTGCACAGTGTTAATGGAGCATTGCTTTCCCCTCCTGAGGCACCTGACGGTTTACCAGAACCTTCTTGGAGCCAACTGAAAGTTGCTCCCTATGGCCCCTCAGAACTCCTCCAACACCCGAGTTTTTCCTTAGAATCCACCAAGGCCACAGTCCACTTGGCCTGTCAGTACCTGTTTGCTGCCTCCGCAGTCCAACAGACTAACCAAGACCTGTAGAACTCCTTCAGCCTGGCAGCCTCCCTCACCCGGGGGGGTCCACCAATGGGTTTGGGGATTTCCACCATGACAGACACCAATAAGTTTGCGCCTACAGCTCCGGTCAGCTGCCTCGACAATGGAAGCATGCAGCATGGCCCATTCCGGCTCAATGTCCCCCATCTCATCTCCTGCTGGATGTGGTTAAAGCTCTGCCAGAGGTGAGAGTTAAGGATCTGTCTGACAGGTTCTTCTGCCAGACTTTCACAGCAGACCCTCACTATATGACTGGGCCTACCACATATGAACAGCACCCTCCCCTGTCACCTGATCCAACTCACCACCAGGAAGTGATCAGTTGACAGCTCAGCTCCTCCCCTTACCCGAGTGTCCAGAACATACGTCTGCAAATCCGATGACATCACTATAAAGTCAATCATTGAACTGCGGCCATGAGTGTCCTGGTGCCAAGTGCACTTATGGACACTCTTATGTTTGAACAAGGTGTTCGTTATGGACAAACCTTGACTAGCACAGAAGTCCAACAACAGAACACCACTCGGGTTCTGATCAGAGAGGCCATTCGTTCCAATGATACCCTTCCCGGTTACACAGTGGTTACTAAATGAGCGTTGAAGTCCCCCAGCAGAACAATGGAGTTCCCATTAGAAGCACTTTCCAGCACCCCTGCTAGGGACTCCGAGAAGGCTGGAACTGGGCTGGTCTCTGAACTGCTGTTTGGTGCAGTCTCCCCATCTTTAATCTCCATTCGCTGTCACATCATGTAGCATTTGCTTTTTCCCTGGAGGTGGAAGTGCAAACCTGGAGCACTAATCTCCAAAAATGCACAAGAGGGATGGAGTCAAGTGTAGTGGCTGACTCCTCCCACTAAAAACTAGCTGCTGTGAAAATAAAGAGGAGCTGTTTTATTGTATTTACACTTATTTAATGGAGCATCCCAAAGTTAAAACCCTGTAGGCCTATTATTAGACAGTAGGCTCCAAGTTAGATGGTAGGGGGTGGGTGATCTGGTGTGTGTTGTTGTTGTTATAACATAATTGTTGATGTCATTTCTTAAAGAAAAGAAAATGTAAATAAAAAGATTTCATTACAAAAAAAAATACACAAGTCGTGCAAACTGTTAATAGATGCAAACGAATGAAGAGTTCATGGCCTCTAATGAAAGTTTATCTCTTTACCATCTAATGATAGATGACTGGAGGGTTGTTTTCACTCTGGAATGTTCCTTAGACCCTAGAAAATTGTGTTTACTTTTGAAAACGTGGCATAACATGTCTCCTTTAACTTCATAACTCTCACATATGATTAACAAATTATTACAATAAATCTAAATTCAAGCTAAGGTTTCTAAGGTTGTAGACATCCCATAGTTTTGTTGTTGCATCAGAGTCTTGATGACACCTGTGTTTGTTTTCCAGTCTTTTTAGGAAACAAACAGTAAATACATAAACATGACACACATTGCAGAGATCTTTGTGGGACAGTCTACTTAAGTACTTGGTTGTGAGGAAGGTCACTCCGCTTGCTTTTGCTCGATTCTTTTTTTTTCTTTTCTTTTTGTATTTTGTTCTCAGCATTGTCTGGTTTTATTTTGTACACATTATCTAAATGTCAAAGAATATATTTTTTAAGCCTGATAACTGGTCTAATGTTAAATAGGACCACTTCCAATATTTTCTGTTTGTATCTTACTAAATATATTGAATATTGTGGTCAGTAACACTTTGATGAAATAAGACTAGATGCACTCACAGAAATATCCCAGCCTAAATTTAAATACATAAGTCTTAGAATTAGACTGAAATATTTCTGTGTGTCTAAGACTTTTGAAAAGTGCTATGGTGATCACAGTTTTCAACTTGGTCATTTCTGTTATACTAAAGACAATAATCTATCAATCACTCAGTTAAATGTGTGCTGAACGTGTGCATCTTATTTTGTATAAAACCTGATGTTTGTCGCCACCAAGTGAAATTTCTCTGCCAGTAACGTAACAGACTTGGATGTTTGCATGCAGGTGCGCGAGTGGGCAATTAAAACCAAACCAGTGTGGTGTAATCAATGGTTAAAACTGGTCAAACTGGGGACCATACGCTACCGTAATCAGCCATAATCAAATATAAAGAATACCGGAAATATACACACACACACACACATATATATATATATATATATATATACATATGGCGTGCCGTGCGTGCGTGGGGGCAACCCCAACTCGGCCTCCATCTGATGGCAGTATCAGGCAGTCCCACGAAGCATTTGCGTGGGAGTTCCCTCCACCGCCATGTCGGGATAGTGCACATCTCTCTCTCTCTCTCTCTCTCTCCCTCGCTCGCTCTCTCTCTCCCTCTCTGCGCATCCTCCCCCACAGTAACAGCTTAGCACAGCAGAAGCAGCTCCTACAGCAGCCAGCATCCATCCATCCATCCATCCTTCCATCCATCCATCCCTGCCTGGGGAGCAGCAGTCCTGCCCGGCGCAGCACCGACGCACGGAGGGGGCGCGTCAACTGAGTGATGCCACAGCATCAGCCACCTTTCGACAGGAAACACCGAGATTAGATCCTGCAGGAGGGAGAGAAACCGCTTCAGCCTCGAAAACAGCAACTGCCCATGAAGATGTCTAACGCTGACATCGTCTTAAACCCCACCGATCGGGTGGTAAAATGTAAGTCAGCCTACATTTCTCGCTTACTTATGGCTGTATTACATAACGCCCGAAGTGTTGCAGTTTTGCCAAAGCCTGGCCTTTATTATTTTTGCCGTGCATTGATGATGTATATGCGGCTATCAAGTTGTGCTCGCGGTGATGATAGTGTCCAACTGAAGCTTTGATGTTGATAAACAATCCGGTTTTCTGCGCTGCACGGCCCCAACGGAGAACGGGCGCACAGCGCAGAGGCAGCAGCAGTGGACCAGGCTCCTCACAGCATACTGCATATTCCTCATTTCATTTATTCAACCAATCTATACCTGTTTTAATCTTGCCTTGATCGACTCAGGCTCCAGTAGGCACGAGAAAGTGAGAGGGAAGAAAAGCTGAATAGCCGTGCTGTGTGGTGGAAGATGGGGCAGTGATGCAGCAGGATTTCATGAGCTTTGACGGAGCCAGTGGAGGAGGAAGAGGGCATGAAATTGACATTTAATGGGGTATATTTTACCAGGAGTGAGTCATGTTTTAATTTGATTAGAAAAAGATCTGCGAGGAATTGATCAGTGTGAGATGATGAAGCGCTCACAGTTGCCATAACTCACTCGGCCCGGCTCATTCTGACTGCTCAAAGATAGATAGCACTGTGCCTATATCTACTGTCAGTGTATTATCATAATGGCTGAGCAGCTCAGTCAGCATTAACAACTTTGTCCTTTAGGCTCCAGAGTTGGAGAAACACAGACTAATCTGCACTGTGAGGTACGCTTATATGACAATGACTGCAGCCCCAGCAAGTATAAGCTTCTACAGATGAATAAGCTTTACTTAAAGTGAACTACTGTATCAGGCAATCAGGCATTTTCACTGTGAGCACCCTAACAATGTTTCCTGGTCCATTTCCTGGGTGCTGTACACACATGCACATCTGATATTTCTTTAACTGCTGCATCTTTTAGTCTCTTTAAACCTATACCGATAATCTGGTCTAAAATGACTTTGTTATAAGCAGCTGTGTGTCTGAGAGTTTATAACCAAAAGAAAATGTTTGTGGTTATTTCTTGGCAAAGCCTAATACAGGGATTCAAAAATATGTCAAACACAAGGTTCATATCAGATAGGGCAACACAGCCAAGACTCTGACTCAGTGTTTTTTTTTTTGCTTTTATAACATGATCATGTAACACCAGGCATTTTGGAGTTTGAAACTCTCAAAGTGTTGTGTGTTTGTTTCGCTTGTGTTGTTCGCTTTGGCTGTGTGGTTGTGTGTTTTACAAAGCTTGTTAGATAGCCTCATGTCTAATTCTTATTCCGTCACATTTATTCAGTATCTTTTGTCCACTGAAAAAGTATAACAATATCCCAATATCCTCTTTTTTCTTTCTTCCTTTTTTTTGCCAGATGCTCTTATTTATGCAAATATGGATCATTATAGCTTGACACACATATGGATATTCCTTTTGTGGCTTTCATCTGCTTTCCTATTCTCGTACTCTACTTTGAAAAGCTAAGTCCTTTTGACAATCCCCAGAGGGCTGAAAAGTGGAAAAAATAGCCATATGAAACTGAATCATGCACCATCAGGTGATCAAAGGAAGCCATCAAGACATTGGTGATTTTGATGCTGAGACTGACATTTCCTGCAGGTATTGTGTGCAGCGCATGTACCAAACACTGACACTACAAGCCTCTCCAAGCTATTTTTATTCCTTTACAGCTCCAGCACAAATCATAGCAGGTTCTTCTCCATTTATTTCCTTTTTTTTTCTTTTTTGTACTTGTTTCATCCTGATAGAGCATTAAAAGGTACAGCATCTGCTGGCCTATGCGGTCTACCTTGTGCTCTGAGGGTCAGGAGGCATGAGGCCGTAAATCCACCTGTGCTTGACGTTTCTTTACCCTGAGACACAATATGTCAGGTCTTGTGACACTCACTCCTTCCTTCATGCAAGCATGCTCCAGCAATGCCGTTAATCACAATTTACGACCAGTCATGCTTCAAAGCTAAAATAATGAGCTTTGACAGAATTGACCAATGTTTACAGAATACAAGCATTAACAGTAAGCATCCTGCAAACCAAAATCATTGAAATCTGCTAGAGGTGTGTCAGGAGTAGTGGCATTATGATAAAAGCTTTACACCAGGCTCTGTGTGAGTGTTCATTTGGCGTTGATTTGTGTGGTTAGTCCAGTCAGGTGAAGCCATCCAGTGTTTCCTGACACCAACCATGTCTATTTGGGGATTTTTTTTTTTTTTTAACCCTCCACAGTGAGAACTTTTAAGGAGCTCAGTCTGAGCCTTGTTCACAGGCCGCTCAGTGTGATTTTAAAATTTCAACTGTATGAGCGTGTCCAACACTCGTATATCTATGTGAACCTCCAGTGCAAATTGCAGTTTTCCGTGGTGCCACTGGCTGTACTCTAACAGTCAGTTGCTGCTGCTGCTGCTGCTGCTGTTGCCCGGCAACATACAGTATTTCATAGTTCAGCTGTGCTCGGGTGCTGAGCAGAAGTTGGCTTTTCATCTCTGCACCATACATCTATATCAGTGTGCTCTACTTGTGTACTATGTTTGCATGCATGTTTCTTGAAAATGTGCAGCTGAAAATTATTTGGGAAGAATCTAGACTTTTCTTTTTGTTTGATTCTTTGTAATCAGCAATATTAGGAAAATTACTACTGGATTGCACAATTTACAGTTACCCTAATAAAAAATGGATTAAGTGTAGGAGCTTTTACTTCATACAACTTATGCAAATGATTTTAACAATGATGGACATTGTTAAAACTCAACATGTTTTAAAACTTTTTTAAAAAGATCCCTATAAATGAAAGGTTTTCCTAGGGCCACAGACGTTTCCTCAGGTTTAACATTTCTGTGTTTTCAGTTTTTTTCACAGCCGCTAAACCAGCTCTCCACCTCGGTAGAGCCAGTTTCTGATTTCAGAAGGAAAATGTTGAATTTTCCCCTGCTGACGTTGTTTTCTCACCATTCTCGGTGCGGTCCGCTGGTTGCAGCGCAAACTCAAACAAGAGAACCTCTCAAAAACACAAATGTGACACTTCCACATGTAAAGAAACCTGCTTGTAAGGCGTCAGACCTTTTAATAGTGTTTCATTCAAATTTTGTCATTGATCCGACTGGTAATTACCCCAAAAAATATGCAGGATTTTATGAAAAACAAATGAAAAAAAAGAGTTTAAATCTACAATTTCAGTACAAACATTTTCCCTGATAACTGTAATTGATAGAATGCATGTATTTTACATATGTTGTGCAATTTATTAACTTAATTCTATTATTAAAAATAGATATAAATGGGATTTACAATTTGTTAAAAAAAAAAAAAAAAGCTCAGTGTTCATTGATTTCTAGCATCTGCAAATGGTTAATTACTGTTAAAACTAAGATGTCTGTTTGACATTTAAGATTATTTGAGAAGACATCTCCAGTCTTTTAGGTTTATGAATGCAATTGTCTATATGTGAATGCTGAAGAATACGTATTTCTTTGGACTGTGTTTTCATCTCCATCGGCCATGCTACATTACCTTGTGGTCATTTCCAAATGTCAGAGACTTTTCTGACAGTGCTGTTATACCTCGTTGGTCCGTTCACTTCCTCTCCATTCTGACTGTGCTGAGTTTGTACTTGCTGGTTAAGTGTCAAAAGCACACATCACCATCACAGATACACACTGCATACTGTGAAAAAATTTGAGTCCCATTAACTACACTCACTGGGCTTTGCCTCATTATCCCAGGAGCAGCGACTGAGATTTTTCTTGTCCATCATTCTTAAAGAGCATCTTGATTATGTTCAGTTTAAGCCAGAGCGCTGAGGCTCTTTCCTTTGTCTCTTCTTCAGCTGAATCTGCCGAGCGGCTCTGTTTGGAAAGTACTGATGCTTGATTGTATAATGCACATCTTTTATCTAAGTGTGTGATTGTCTCCAGCTTTTCCTTTTTTCTTTTCTTTCTTTTTTTTTCGCAGCTGGACGTCATCTGTCTTAATTTTCCTTCACTGTAAACAGTCCACAGCACGGACACTTAGAAAGAGTTTTCTGTGTTAAGCCAGATGATCTCTAGATTAACGTCAGTTCAGGGGCCCCCGAAAGCTTGTAGTCCCAGCACATGCACAGCTCAGCAGCAGATTTTAAATAAATAAATAAAATAACCTTTGCTGCCACCACTGAATAATGATCTGTGGTCGGATTTCACAGTTTCACAGGCTGTCTGGTGGGTAGGTGACTGGTGCGTTTTCATGGCCATGGGCTTCAGCAATTCAGAGAATGTGAGCGCATCAAAAAATTCCTCATCTGCACTTGTATATGTATCATGAAATCTCCTTTAATTTGTGATGCTAATTAATTACAAGAGCAGTCAGCAGGTGGATTCTTCCCATGTGTTCATAGTTTCTGTAACGCAGCCGTTGCTTGTGCTCTATCCTCAGCTGTCCCCTTCCCCTTGAGCCACCGCCTTACAATGAAGGAAGTGTTTGACTGTGAAGGGAAACCACGCGTGGATCTTCTGAAGGCGCACCTGACCAAGGAGGGCCGTGTGGAGGAACCTGTGGCACTTCGAATCATCAACGAGGGAGCGGCCATCCTGCGTCAAGAGAAAACTATACTAGACATCGAAGCCCCAGTCACAGGTATCACATCTTGAACTTGTTTGCAGTAGAAAATGTGATCTAACATGGCAGAAGAAGCACAGCGCAATAACAGAACACCAAGATCGTTCTCATTTCTGTCAAAGCAAGTCATTTTTATTTAGTTTCTGATGACAATCTAAAATGCCTGCTCTGATATGGAGTGAAGCATGGCTCGAATTTAATCATAGTTATCACAAAAAGCAACAATTTGAATGGACTATAAATGTTGTCTACTGGTGATTTGTTAGTAAAGTCAGCAGTTCTGACACCAAAGCCCAGAGAAACTGTGTTTTCGTTCACAAATATTGCTTCAACTGCAGTAACTTCAATATCTCAAACAGTGTCACAACATATAAGAAGAAAATCAAAGTGATTTTCAACAAAGCAAATTAATGTAACTATGTCATCAATGTGTAAGGAAGAAACTTTATTTCCTGGAGGAATATTACAAAATAAAAACAAGCATCCATTGGATGGATGTATGGATCTGAATTTGCAAAACAGAGCAAGCCTTCAGTAGTGGATGATCCAGCTGTTGAATTGTGACATTGTTTTAATTAAATTCTCTCATGTGTAGCTTTTTGACTATGTTAACAATATTGCTCTTTGAAAAAATAAAATGTTACCTACCTCCTATTTCTAGTACAAGGGTAGCTCAGCGCTGAATGCTCGGTCCCACCCCCCTTCATGGTTTATGCCCATTAAGAAGGAAGAGGCCGTCTGCTATTTTTCGACCTATTTTTCGACCCTAAAGCTCAATAAAATTCCACCTTCTCCCAACTTCCACCTGTAGGCTCCGGTTCTATGTTCATCACCTCCAATAGCTCTATGTATGTTTAACCTTTTGATGCACCCAAGCACATTTTTGTGTTTGGCTTTTAATTTATAGCATATTTTATCCTTTTTATTCAGGCATATTATTGATGGTACAATGCAGGATTGTACCCTGCACAGGAAATAGCGGGTATAAATAATGGACGATGGATGAATGCAGGATTGTGCCTTTTTGAGTGTCCTTAATTTTTTAAATGTATCTTAGACTATTGTAAACAACATGGACTAAAATATTCACTTTAAAGAACCTACACACAAACATGTGTAGATTGAAATCTACTCAAGTCACTATTTTTTTTATTCTGTTCTAATAAAAAAGTATAAAACATGCATCTTCTCATTTCTCTACTTCATTCGAGGCCTGGGGCTTTAGGTTTGTGTTCCGAGGCATTAACTTCCCCATGATGTCAAGTATATTGAAAATATATCAATTATGGTGTTCTTTAGACCATAAAAGGGAGCTGCATCATGACAAAAACTTTGCATTTTAAGGGTTAGAAATAGAAAAAAAAAAAAAAATTAATCATTGATGGGTATGATTAGGACTGATGCTGTTTAAATAATGAAAAAAATTTAATCGTAACTTTTTTGAAGGTGCATCAAAGGGTTAATAAGTAAGGATTTATTAGTCGCCAAAACTGCAACATAATCAGAAGTTCAACTGCAGCAGAGGTTTCTCTTTTTTTGCTCATGAGAGTTTTTCAGGAATATCTGCTGTATGTGGATATGCAACAGTCTCTAGTGAACTAGAGAAAAAAAAATTGGCCTAAACTGTCACCAACACATGAACTAATAAAGTCTTTTTGAACTTACACCCGTCCTGGAAGGCCTGGTGAGCTCTGCAGGAAACCGTTCCGAGTTTAGCAATTGTCTTTTGAAGGCAAATGTTTAGTTGCTGAAGATCTGGAATGTTTCTCATTTAGTCAAAAGCATAAAATTAAACATAAGAGTTTATTAGAGTAGAGTCTGTCTTCTAGATGCAGTGAAATTCAACACTTAATGAATGTTAATATTACTTGGATGACGATTGGCTGCTATTAGAATAAATTAAAGTCAATAAACTGTGGGTCCATAAGCGTTTTCCTGAGTTCCTCTGCCTCCAAATGGCCAGCAATTAGCAATTAGAAAATAAATATAGCAGAGAAGTTTGCTATGTTTCAATCAACATAATCATCTAAAGTTAAAAAATACTACCCTATAGTTGTTTACTTCCGGCTTTTGCTAAATTCATGGCACACAAGAGGGACTCATCAAATATTATCTACTATATTTATCCTTTGCTTTTTAATAATAGAAGACCCAGCAGCTCTGTGAGCTATGCTGCTGATTTTTAGCAGGCTCAATATTGCATCTCCATTCAATGTGCTCATACATTAGGCAGTTAGCGGCAACTTTAACAAGGAACAATTCTTTTATGAAATGGCCAAAACATTCATATAGCACTTACCTGTGGATAGATGCAGGTCCACCAGGGATAAAGCTTTAAAACATCTATTATTGTCATTGTTGGGATGTGATTATAGCTCTTGGCAATAGAGACGATGGAGCTTGAAATGGCATGAAAAGCTGAAATATGTTGGCACAAATTGTCTAAAGGCTATGTGCTTTAATTATAAAGTCAAGTTTGATTGATTTTTTTTTTTTTTTTTTTTTAATGACTAACAGTGTAAAGATTCTACATTTCTAAAATATTGGTTGTCCTCTATTATAATGTTGGAGAAGAAGAGGATTATTCAGTTGTCATTTTTTTTAAATAACTATCTTCATCAGGGTAAAAACAGGCCATTTGGCCTGAAGCGCCTCAGCTTGTGATGCCTGACTTCCATCGCTGCTCCTATTAGCTGCGTGCACCAAAGAAATTCCAGATGCAGATGTGCATTTTCATCGGCACATATGCATGCATGCATGCAACAAGAAATGTGGTTCCACTGGAGCTTCTGGAGCTGATTGTGCAAAGGAGGATACTTCATAAAATGAATAGCATCACGGAAAACCCTGAACATCCTCTTCACCCCTTTACAACAGAAACCGCTACAGGAGATCCTTCCTGCCCACAGCTATAAGTATCTACAATGAATCTTTGAAGAGACGTAAATCATGACAGCTGCTGCAATAATACATTTTCCTTTGGGGATTGATGAAGTATATTTGAATTGAATTGAAGTGAATTTGAAAAGGGTAGTCTTGCATAGCCAGACCGACCTGTGTTAGCACAGAAGGAGGGCTGCTCTGCTGCAATATCCTGGTTAAGGGTGGAAGGTGGAAAAAAAAAGCTACACAGTCTGGTGAATAAGTTTTAGAAATGCATGGAGTCGATGCCCTTACAGGCCAAAGTTTATCAGACCTGCTCAGAGTCAATACCTCACCATGAAGCGAGAGAGATAGAGAAAAAAAGAAATATTTGAGCAAACTTATGATCAGCTCAGTGTTTAACAACAGCTTTAGCCTTTGTGTCATTATGTCGTCTCTCCAAAACAGTTTTACCTTACCATATCAAAGTCAAAACCAGAGTACATCTACATCTACCCAGTTAACACTTTGTCAAAAGCTGTACTTATGGTATTTAACATCCATGTATTTACCTCAGCTGTTATAAATGCAAGAAAATGTAGCCAACACAGAGGCGACTTGGAAAGAGGTCTCGCGGTCCTCCTTTGAATGAAGTTTTTATGTTCTGAGCATAAAATATGTATGATGAACTGAGCATTGTGAAGGGGCATTTGTACATTTGTTTCGTATCTTCATGAGCTCGGGTAGTGTTTGATTTCAATGCAGCTTGCATGCATGTATTGCATGGGTGTTTGTGTATGCGCCTGTACGCATGTGCGCATGTGTGCATTTGATTGCTTTAGTCACACAAGCAGTCTCCCACTCACATTGCTCTAAGCTTTGAGTGGGCGAAGGCCACTGTGGAGCTGATAGGGGAGACGGAAAAGCGAGAGGAGATGGAGGATGAGTAGGAGAGAAGGAGACAGAGAGAGATGATGATGAAAAATTGAAGGCAGCAAGGAAATGAGATGTAGGTTTGCACTCTATAGCCATAGTGTTCACAGTGAAAAAGTATATATCTCCCTGCGGGCTTGAGATTCCTCTACCACTTCGAGGTGAGAGTTTCTCATTTCTCAGAAGCAGATGACAGAGGGCTTTCAGCCAAAGACCATAGAAAAATCTCATTACTATCATATCTACAAATCCAATTGCTCAAAGTACTTTCATTATCCTTCTTGCTTCACACCTTTTCCTCGGTGTCTTAAATCATCCTTATTATTTGCAAAACTGTAAGTACATTCCTGAAAGCAGCTAGTGCAAAACAACGGATCACACAAGGATCCAAAACCGCTCTACTCCCCTCTGTCAATGAACATGTCAGTGCCGTCAGAATTACTGGTTGTTGTGTCACTGTTTACAAACATGACAGTCAAAATACTCAGCCTTGTTGTCATTGTAGCAGCAGAAGATGCCATTGGCATAGAGTTTCATGGATGTATCAATTTCAATACAATATGGTATGTGGGAGAGTGATCGCAAGAGATTAGACAGCATTCACGGTAACACCTTTACTGTTTGCTCTGCAATTTGTTGGCAGCCCATGTCATTGCAATAACGAGAGGAAAAAAACAAGATTGTTCTACAGCACTGCATAGCACAAAGGGAACGTAATACAGCGTAACGGACACCTGCAGAGGCTGGATGGAACATAGTCCTGCAAGGGAATATTTGGTTGTGATGTGGATGACAATCTGTGGCCCAACAAACAGAAATATGAGAAAGCGTGCACGGCAAAGTCTGCCGTGCACCTTCCCTAACAGCTCCACATGCACAGACGTCCATAAAGGGTGTTTCAATCTTTTCTGCGTCATTAGCCTTTTCAGTATATATGGAGAGGAGATCTCATTGAGAAAGTGTTGAAAAATCCAGAATACTTGACAGAATATGACAACGACTAGTTCAGGCAGAGTTCATGTCTTGACTCCTGCAGTTGAAGCAATGTCTGGTTGTTTCTGGCGGTTGGAAGTTTTAATAGAGAAATTGTTTTTTGTTTTTTTTGTTTTTTAATCAAAGTGACAAAATCACTGGAAAAAAACTGCACATGATGATTGTCATGTTTGAGCATTTGCAGTTTGTTCCAAAAAATGAAGAAGTGATTTGATGGCGTGTATGAGACTCAATAATGTAGAGGGTGGTGGAGTAGTTTCCAGAATTTCAATTTAATCTAAGAGAAAAAAAACAAAAAAAACTGAGAAAAACTTTTGCTAAATTGAATCCATATTCTTGCTGTGGGAGTATGCTTATGCAGAAATAATATTTTTCTAACTTTAAGACTCTGCTACCCCCCTGCTGACTGTGCAAGGTGAAGTCTACTGACAGAATTTTTATCTGACATCTCAGCAAAAAAAAAAGTGAAAATAGGAAAGAAAAACCTTTGCTCGTTAACCAGTCTGCATTTTCAATGAGGGAAAAAAAAAACTTTGCACAGAGGACAGAATAAATTAATTTAGAATAATCTAAAATCATACAAATAAAATGCAAAAACAGTTGAGAAATGGCTACATGTGGCATTGTGTTGCTGATGCATTACATCTGTAAATTATTGTAGCCAATATGCCCTAATAATTTCTGCTTATAGTAAATTTTATGTTTTTCTTTGATCTTAATTGTAACGACAGGTGTTAGTACCACAAATTTGTTAAAAAGATAAATCAAATTATTTGAGTCATAACCAGGGTCACTTAACAGAACGTCTTCCCTTCTCTTTGCCCACTTTCCTGTCTCTCTGTTTTTGAATAGGCAAATACAGACCCAAAAGAAAACCCAGAAAAATGTGACACAAAACCCCAAAACTTTCCCAAGGATTTTAAATATGTAATCCAGACTTTTTCACAATCAGTTCTAAAATCATTTGTTTTCGAACTGTCTTTCTCATCAGCAGAAGTTTGGCGCTCTGACATATAAAGTGCTGAGTCATTCAGCAGCCAATGAGCTATTAGATCTCAGCTATGTCCCGCCTCCTCCACAGTTGATTGATGTGGCGCTGACGAGGGCACAACTGAGAAAGGCAGTTCAAAAATAGAGATGGTTTGAGAACTGATTGTGAGAAAAGAAACGTTCAACTGTCTGAGGTGATTGATTGAAGTCCTGGTCACCGATTCTAGGGTTTTGGTATGAATATTTTTTGGGTTTTGATTCGATTTTTTTATTTTTATTTTTCTTATTTCACTTCCATGTAGCATCTTCATTCATTACCTTCCAGGTTGTATTTCTGTTCATTGATAAGCTAAATTGTAAACAGAAAAAAAGAAAAACTTGTTGGTAAAGTCTACGACCCAGCGGTGCCATCAGATCATATCATAATATTATTATTAAATATGTACTTCTGTCATTCTTTCTGTCCCTGACTGGAGTGGAGCTCCAGCTCTTCTTACAAATATCAATGTTACACATAGTCTTTAGCCAAAACATGATACACCATCTTTCATGCCTGTTTCAGTACTTAAATTCTACATTTTGCTTAATTTTTGTTAAATTTGAATGACACAGTGTAATATATTATGTGTTGTTGTTGAGGTTGCAGTTTCAAGACCTGAGGAGACCCCACAAGGTACATGTGGGTTTGAGATATTTGGGGAGTCAAATGTAACTTGATCCTGGACAGGTTCTAACACAAACATCGTCCATGATCAGCTTTTTGAAGTAGGTTCACTTCATGTAACAAGTGCACAACAAATGTATGTCTTCTATATATGCAAAATGAACGAAGAAGACACTAACCACGTTGATTCGTGCTCTTCTACTTGATCTCGATCTGTTCCTGTTTCGACTAAGTGAAGTAGTTTTTCTTCATAACTGACATGGCGAAAGCTTGAATTGGTTCAATAATATAATAATTCATTATATTTTAATATTAATAAATAATGTAATGTTAATTATCTAAAAATGACAAAACAGCAGGTGAAAAAAAAATCTTGAATCAACAAAACTGACTGCAATATGTTAAAATAAAGCCTCAGAATACTGGAGGCATTCGAAGATGGGGGTGGAATTAATAAATAATTTGATAATTTGCATTGTTGTTTTTTTTACGTGAACCCAGCCTCTAAGAGGTCACATGCCAGTGTTCTGACAGTGCTGGTCCCAAGCCTGGGTAAACAGGAAGGGTGTACGATATAAAACCTAAATCAATATGTGGAAACACAAAAACAGGGAGTGTAGTATCTAACTGGAGTGTTCGGCAACATTTCAGAGAGTGAAAAAAATAGCAGAGGAATGGAAGAGAAGAATATTAGAGCATTGGTGATGCCCAGAGCTGCAGCAGCTACATGTAATGCTGAGGTTCCACACAATGGAGATCTGGGAAAGACTCGTGGGAAAGAAGCTAGGTGAAGAAAGAGGGTATGGTTTTGTGAGAAGTGGTGTGATTTCATGACAAGAAAGAGCAGATAAAGATGCAGAAGACACAGTACGATGGAAGCACAACCTTCCACTCCATAAAGGCCTAGAGAAGAATTATTTTCTTGCTTGACTTGCCGCTACAGCTCTGCTCTTAGCATTGATAACTGATTTAAATTCTCTCAAGCCCTCCATGATAAGAATCTGCTCCTCCTGAGCAAAGTAAATAGCGTGAAAATGGTCCATTCTAACAATTATTCATTCCAGCAAAACTCCAGAGAAATGCTGCATGACACGCCCATTTTTTAATGGGAATGTGCAGAATTCCAACAACAGAAAGATGCTGTAGTTTTGCTGTTTAAACTTGAGGCTAGAACATGTTTGGTACATCAGTGAGCTTTAACTAAATCATCGAGCGCATCAGAGAAAAGATCTATCTGAACACATGCGAGGAGTTTTTCAGTGTCCTTTTTTCTAATCCTGTGAATTCCAGTGTGTGGGGACATCCATGGGCAATTCTTTGACCTCATGAAGCTGTTTGAAGTGGGAGGATCACCAGCCACAACACGGTACCTGTTCCTGGGGGACTACGTGGACCGCGGCTACTTCAGTATTGAGGTGAGCATATCATTGAGCATACGTGGAGGGGAAAGCAACTATGAAATTCTACCTTTATCCACCAGAAGTAACTCTACAATTTGTGTGTTTGTGTTGACAGTGTGTTTTATACCTTTGGTCGCTGAAAATCCTCTATCCAAAGACACTATTTTTACTTCGTGGAAATCATGAATGTAGACATTTGACAGAATATTTCACCTTCAAACAAGAATGTGAGTACCTCCAAGTTTTTAACATGTTGCTTAAGGTTTTCTCCCTCTCTTTCTCTCTCTTGCTCTTTGTCTTTTGCTGAAGTTGTGTGTAGCACATGTTTATTGGTTACCAAGTTTAAAGCTGCAGTTGGGAACTTCCTAAAAATCCAGTAGCTAGCTAGAAAATGTGAACGCATGCAACGTTCATGCCCGTCCCAACCACTGACTGTAAGTAACTACGGACAAACTATCCATAGATTTGTACAAAGAACCTTTGAAACCCATTTTTTCATGAATGTTGTAAAGAGGCGGGACAAAGCTGTCAAAGCCAATGGCAGAGCAAATGGAGTATGTGGAATTAATCCGGGCATCTGACTGGTCAGCCTTATTGCATAATATAAATTTTTAGTTGTCATGGATTCAAAATCTAACTGTAGAGACTAGAAGCCTATTTTTGTACCAGGCTGTAAATACATTTAATTCTGCTGCAAAGCTGGTACATTTATCATGGGAGAAAGTGGAGATTTGCTCTGTTTTGTAGCCAGCACCTAGTGGTCAGTGGAGGAACTGCAACCAAACGTATTTCCTCGTTGGGCTTTTAACACTTGAAGTAGGATGGTTGCCGCTTATTCCCAATCCCTTCGCTGAATTCCAAAACTGTCTCCCAAGCCCCTCCCCATGCTGTCGAGGAGTTTAAAGTGTTCACCAGAGTGCACGCATCTGAGCATTAACTTTATTGTCAACACTTACTCTGCTCCTAAACATCAAAAGCTAAACCAGAGATGAGCAAAAATTAGATGATTGCCTGTCGAGAAGAAATACAACTAATTCCACATCCAACTGAAAAGTCTTTCAAGTCCTGCAGCTTCCTCCACCGCTGAAATGTCACTCCAATATTCATCCAGCCAAAGTAGAGAGTGGCAACTTTACATGCGATGTTTGTTTCTCCGCCATTTCAATAAGCTTTGTACAACCATTTTACGTCTAGTCTTCGTCAATGTTTACTTGAATTGAGGAGGTGGTGGGTTATCTGGAGCTTGTAGATTACTCTGTGATTGACGTTTAGAAAACACGCCCCCTGGCTCTGATTGGAGGAACTGAAATGGGAGTAGTGGAAAGTTGTAAACTACATTGCAAGCTGCTGGTGTTGCCAGCAGATTTGTTTATGTGATTTTATCATAAAATAGTGTTTATTTCAGCAAATATGACAAAAAAAATACATTTAGCAGCTGCAGCTTTAATACAACTGAAATTGTCTGTGAACAGTTGAGGTTGTAGAGTCTGTAGCAAAACTCATCTGTAGTAGTATTTGTAGAAGTATTTGTTTGCAATCCGTTTTGTGTTTTGGTTGTTTTTTGTTTTTTTTTAAGATGACTTACAGAAAACAAACCAGCATGTACAATTAATTTTGAATGCAAATAGAAGTGCTATCATGTTACATATCTGTTTTGTGGCAGGTAAAATCAAGTACTCAGAGCAGGTGTATGACTCATGTATGGATGCATTTGACTGCCTTCCTCTGGCTGCACTCATGAACCAACAGTTTCTCTGTGTACATGGTGGACTCTCACCAGAAATACAAACCTTAGATGACATTAAAAAGGTAAAAGCACGTTGCCTCACCACTACCAACTAGCACACTACGTTGTGTGTGTACTTTTGTGAAAACTTAAATTTCTGCCTTTCTTCTTTAATGTGAAGTTGGATCGGTTCAAAGAGCCTCCGGCATTTGGTCCCATGTGTGACCTGCTGTGGTCTGACCCTCTGGAAGACTTTGGCAATGAGAAAACCCAGGAATATTTCAGCCACAATACGGTGCGAGGCTGCTCCTACTTCTACAGGTGAGCTGTTGCAACCTCCAGTTCCTGGATCATATCAGTCCAGCTTGTACAGATGCCCTTTAAAAGGATGATCTTACGCATCCTTGAGCTAAACTATGTTATTTTGTTTGTTTTTTTTATCGCTCACATAAACTTATGTGCACTCCACTGATTGCATTAGTCCAGTCCAGATTATTTCATGTAGGAGCTGTACTTTAGGGCTGTAGCTTAAACATTGAATCTCAATAAATTCTGTATGATTTAAACATCCATCCATCCATTATCTATACCCGCTATTTCCGGTTCAGGGTCACAGGGGTCTGGGCAAAACTAAAACGCTCTTAAAAAAAATAAGGCCATTTCACAAAAAAATGGAAGTACTCAATGCATGGATGGGTAAACATGCCATTAAAGCATATAGGTTCATTTATTTGTCTCTGTGAGGAGTATCAGGTTGTACCACAGCTGCTGTATGTTGCAGCAAAGCAAACAAGGAGAGAGCTCTGTCCTGATGTCACTGTGAGTTGGAAAAGATCTGTGGGGGTAGGTGGTGTTGGGAAGGAGAGATTAGTTAGCAATTACAGAGAGATTTTTCGTAATGAAAGCCCATAACAGTACAGATCCCTGCGTGTGAGCTGCATTTGAACTTAAATCTGAAAATGTCAGGAGGGCTTACATTTTACCTCTGCAGGAGAGGAAATGGCATTCTGGCCTGTGCGTGCAAGATAATTGCAACGCAGAGTCACATTATAAGCCAAATGCAGTTCTCGTCTCTGCATTTGCAAGTACACACAGAAGTGTTAAAGGTGCCATTTATTTCAACTTGCATCAGAAAAAATAGATTAGTTAATAGTTAATAAGTGTGTGCTGTTGAGGCCAACCAAATGACAACTGACAATCGTGCACATTTCATTGAGCTTGCTTGCTACTGCTCACTGTAGTACCGATCAGTTCAGCAAGGAGCTTCTCACTGTGATTTGTTTAAATGTCGTCCTCCTTTAAAGGGACATTCTGAAGTTTAAACAATCATAGGTTAAACTTCCCTTAGGAGACAAAACAACCTGAAACAAAGTGGTTTTGAATTAGAATGGAATGTGTGTTTGTAGCAAAATTGCTATGTCAGAACATGAGGAAAATAAAAATCAAAATAAATCACTATTTCAAGCCTCTGAGAAGACTTAGAAAAAATGTCATTCTGCTCAACCAATAGTGTGGATAGTGTCCCTACAGACAAATCAAAGACATCTTAACTTTGTATGTGTACAAAGAGGGCTGTTCATATATATCTGAGTCTGGTCATTTCCACCTTTTCATAAGTCCGTACAAATTGACCCCCGATGCCACACCAATAACTACTGTCAATAGGTGGAGAGTTCATGACCTATTTTCTTAATTTACCTACTTTGTCATAAATGTTCAATTCAGTAGCGCAGAACATGACGTGTAAGAGGGCAGCACTTAAACTCCTCCAGGGCTTTGCAGATCTGTACCTTTACAGTATTCCCCGTGTCAGTGGCTTCCGCCAGTTATTCCAGGCAAAGTAGACAGGACCACCATTCATGCTGTTGGAACTGATCCTTTCTTTGTAGAAATCACAGTAACATAGTCTCTAACCCTAACTCTAATGTCTTATGAGGTTCAGCACTTCGATTTGTCTTTCTTACATCCAATTCCTTCCATCTTCTCTGCGCAGAGAGATCTTTCAGCCATTTAACCCACATCACGTCAGCCACGAATAGATGTGATTGTTGCTTTGCAGTGATGTGATGTACACATGCACAGCATTGTAGTAGTACTCCAGAGTTGTCGAAGGTAGAAAATTACTTGCTTGTTTTGGCTTTTTGCTTTCTTTACCAGAAGTGGTTGTGTTTGTAAAAAAAAATAAAAATTTAAAGCCCTAAATGCAACACAAATGTCACAAAGCAAATTAAAATGCAAATGTCACCAAGCAGATAAAGATAGCACTTCATTTCTCGATACTTGGGTAGCTTCTATTCGCTTTACTTGAATCGTGCCTTGTATCTCAAGGCATTTTAGATGAAAAGCAATTAAAGTTAGTGTAATCCCGTTAAATCTGAGTTTTAATACAGTTCCGTTCAGTTCAGTTTAATTTATGCATAATCCAATTCATTGCTATTGATTCTAAATTAAAATTTAATAAATTTGGTGTTTGCATTCAAAACAGCTTAGCAAAGGAACCAAACAGATTGCACTTTGGTACATGCATGAGGAGACAGTGGAGAGGAAAAACCTAACAAACAAAGGCACACCTTTAGCATATAATCTGGGTACGCTACAAATCACCCTGATTTTCCAAACTTTGATGTTGGGTAGTGTTCACAAAATTGGCTGTGGATTTGTTTGCTATATTTATTTTGATATGGCTCCCAGATATGTTTGGCCTCCGTGACAGTTTTGTAGACAATTTCCTCTCATCATCTTTGCGGATCTCATTGCAGCAATAAAAGCAACACATCCGTTGTGATGGAGTCCTCTTAATAAAAGCGTGTCATCAACTTGAACATTGACTTTGCCAATTAACCAAGAGGAATGGAATCCAATGACTAAAACTGAAGCACACTATGATGGTTTTTTTTAAGAAATGGGAATCTTTTTTTTATTTTTACCAAGGTATAGAGTTAATAACAAGCTGCACACATTACAGATGCTTGAAACTGATGAGGAAAGACAGCTTACTCTTTCACTGCTGTGAAATGGTCACCCATTGCTGCTCAGTGAGATAGGAGCTCAGTGAGGATTATTCTGCACATGTGTGGAGGATGCTGCTATTATAGTCATCTATCTCCCTATGGCTTTGTTCTGCCTTCACTCTCAAACTTACCTCTCCATCATTATGACTCTTGCCAACCATAGAGTGTGTATCCAGCACAGAGTATCATATTCTACCGGGGATTTCTGCAGGAGGATCTCTATCTGAAATCGAACTGGGTACAGCAGGTTGAGAAAAAGGTGGCGCATTAGCAATTCAGCCAAATAAAATGCAGTTATATATCTTTATCTATCTATGAATAATGACTTGTTGTGATGCATGGGTGCAACACACGC
>JBAMYA010000006.1:5665393-5681384 GCA_037176975.1 Arrhamphus sclerolepis
CTCTAACCTCATCAAAAAAAAATTACATACGTCTGAACTGTTAAAAATTAAAAAAAGAAAAAAAGAAAAAAAAAGAATAAATATAAATAAGCAAAATTTAGAAAGCAAATTTTAAAATTGCAACAGCTTGAAAAAAAATATTTTGTAAAATTGAAACATTTTCAAAATTGTTACTTTTTGAAGTAAAATTGATCTTTTCATCCTAAAATAGCTACTCAACAGTGTTCTGGCTGCTTTCTTCACCTCAGTTACTCCACTTTTTGATCTCAATACTAAATCAGCCGTCGTCGCATTGTCACCCCTTCAGCATTTCCTCAGAAAATTCTAGTTGGTATAAGTATATACCTCTTGGGCCAGAGAAAATTAAGAGGTGGGTCAGATTTAGCTCGTAGACCTTGGATTTGATAAGTGTGCTTTATATAATTTGACCTTATGTGGTACCAAAAAAAACCCCTGTAACAGTTGTCATGGATGTGAACTCCAGTTATGGAGAAGAAAACCATTTTAAGATGGGCTTCCACAGCAGCTGACTCACTTCTAGAGCCAATCCCTAGTGGTCAATCGAGGAACTGCAAATTTTCATACTTCTGCATTAAGCCTGATTTATGCTTCAGGATCAAAGCTACGTAGTAGGTGTGAATACTACAGTGTAGGCTACGCAAATAATGTGAGTGGTACATTTATTCTTTGTTTGAATTTCCCGCCGCTATTTCTTCTTTGTCGATTTCAGGACATGTAATACAATAGTTTCCTGCAATGTCTGTCAAACTGGTGTTCAACATTTATCAGCTCCAACTCACATAAAATATATTTTATTACCTCTGTTGCTGTGTCTGAGCTACATATAGCAAGTAAACAAAAGCTCCAGCGCTGGAGAAAAAGAACCCACACTGACGCCTAGAGGTTGGTGGTGTAATTACAGGACGAAAGAGACAGCAGCGTAGACGTATAAATGCAACTGTGGACCCTCATACGTAGCTTTGACACAGAAGTATAAATCAGGTTTTAGACTCAATCCAAAAGTTGTGATGTTCCTCCTCATCACTGCGGTCTTTAAATGTCAACATCTCAGCAAGAAGTCATCAAACTCTTATGCTCAGTCACTTCAACTTTTGTATTACACTGATACAACTGCTCAGGATAACTTGAAGAATGAATTAAACACCTAATTTCCCATTAGCATTTTCCTGAAAAAGGTCAAGCAATCAAGGAGCAAATCAGTAGTTTTATGGATAAGGGGCTCTGCTCCTCAGACCTCTGGACTGTCCCAGCAGTCACCATCCAAATGTCACTGATCATCGGTTCATTTACTCGTATGATATTTGACTGTTGCTGCGTCATTCTAATTGTGACTATTTCTCCCAGTGTGGATTAATCAAAAGTAAATTATTCTTTTCTAATGACCATTCTCAGTAACTACAGACCTGCTGCGTTTGTCCACGGGACATTTAAATTGTTGTCTGCAGGAGTTACACTGCTAAATGTGGGATTAATTGGGACACTAACGAGTCTACTGAATCTTAGTGAAGCTGTCTGTGCTTCAGTAGCTGCGAGTTCAAAGGGTTAATGAGTTATTTCTGCTTTTGGGTCAGGAAGACAAATCAAGCTCTGAATGGTAATGTGAAAATAAAAGATTTTCACTCTTTTATCCTTTGTTCCTTCTCCATCTACAGGTAAAATGTCTTTTAGATTATCTCAAAGATGTCAAATCGCAAGAGGGATGCTTCCAGTTATTTAATTATAGTCATGTTGTAATATTCTGCCCTTATTGTTAAAAGTTTTAGTAGCCTATTCCTTTCTATAACAGTATTGATGTCTTGATCCGAATACGACAAAATGTCACACTATTATCTGCTTTTTATTTTGTGATAAGCAAAATATGAAAAACTGACCTTGCTGTGTTTTGGCACAACAAAAAAAATAGTTATAGTTAGTAATAACTGCACAGATCTGATGCTAAAGAGGATGAGCCAAGTCAGCAGATGCAGCCAGCGTCTGTGTGCTGTTAAAGCAGTGGACAATTAAAAAGGCATAATATTAATAATAATAATAATAATAATAATAATAATAATAATAATAATAATGATAATAATAATGATAATAATACTAATAATAATAATGATGATGATAAGCTAATAAGAAGAAGCTGAAGTTAGATCTCTGGCGTGCTAAGATGTCCATGGACGTTGGGAGATGGCTTGTTGCTCACTGATCTGCCACCAGTCAATCTGCACGTTTAGTCTAAATGGTATCCAGTTTGCACACACACTGTGACTGACTGGTACACCCTCAGCCAGTGTAAACTCATCTTTTTCATTTGAATGTATAAAGGTAGACAACAAAACTTCACCTCAACACAGTATTTTCTGCAAATCTTTGTTTAACATGGCGTCAAAATAGGTTGTTTTTCTTGAATATACTTACATTCATTTGGCTGATTAAGGAAACACAAACATTTAGTTTTTCTTTGTCATCTATTTTATTATTTTTTCGGCCTTTTTGCCGCATGTGTTAGTGTTGATTACATCACTTTCTACTACTGAGGTAATTTTGAAGCGGCCCTTTATATCTGTGTGTTTATCTGGTCGCTAGCATGTGACACACATCCCAACTTTGACAGAGGCTCAGGTGTTTCTGACTTCCATCCACCATTAAGCACGACACAAACTTATTGTCTAAAATGGGTCGGATGCTGTGATTGTCATGAGATGTAATATCCTCTTTAATCTAATCTGTACGGCATTGTTTCATCTCATGTGCTTACTTGCACGGGCAAAGATTCATCACACATGACACCCTGACGACCTGAACAACAAACCCCTCATCTCTGTGTTTCCTAAAATTCCCATCAATGCTATGTCATTGAGATGCAACCACTTTTGCTGCAAATTAATGTTTGCTTGTGAGTGAATGTGAGTGAGTCAGAAATTTGAAAGGCATGTTGTAAATTCAACACTCCATTGTTCATTTAAAATCTTTTGTGGATCAGGATATACAACCAAATAAATATTACAACTGCTTGATAATCCACTGCCAAGAATTAACATGCATCTGTTCATGAGAGCTGACAGCGAGTGAACAATAAAATGCTTATTGTCAGTCTTAAAGAACATATTCAGACAGAGGGAGCTTTATCAAATCGGTGTAAATGAAAAATAAGACCTAGTGAATCTGGGAGCCTGATGTTTATGAATATTAGTGTGTTGTGAATGTGACAGTTTTATTGAATGTTTGTCTCATGGAGATGTTTCTTCTGAGCTTGTGGTCGACACCTGTGTGTATCCAACTGTGGGGGATCGAGCAGGCCGGCAAAAAACAATGACAGGAATTAAAAAAAATAAAAAAAAATAAAAGGTTTTATTTACCCAACCAAGCAAAAAAACAACACTGAACAAATTAGTATAAAATGGGCTCTTATTAGAGGTCAGCTAAATCAAACTAAACTGAAGCGTTTAAGTTATCAAAAGAAGCATCGCTGAACAGACAGCCACATGTAATGGCTGATCAGACTATTTACACCAAAGTATAAACCTAAACCAAACAATTTAACAAAACTATGAACTCAAAATTGACATCTCCACCCCCAGGAAGTATTACAACGTGGTGAGGGCTCTGCAAACACATCCTTTGTCCCTGGGCCCAGAGTCAGTGGCAGAATTCCAGTACTGGTAACTCAAAGAAACACAAATTATCTGGAAATTAAATCAAATTAAATTAAATTAAATTATATTAAATTAAACAAATCAAACCATTGAACAATCTTAATCCAAACTGACTCTGTACAAAAAGTAGGTAAATTTGCAAATGGAAATTAGAGGTGTGGCAGCATCCATCCATCCATGCATCCATCCATCCATCCATGCATCCATCCATCCATCCATGCATCCATCCATCCATGCATCCATCCATCCATCCCTGCATCCATCCATCCATCCGTCCATGCATGCATGCATCCATCCATCCATCCATCCATCCATCCATCCATCCATCCATGCATCCATCCATCCCTGCATCCATCCATCCATGCATCCATCCATCCATGCATCCATGCATGCATCCATCCATCCATCCAGGCTAAAATACTGAGATTAATTTGTCATAATTGCTTTAACACTTTCATTTTATTTATTCTTTTCTGATTTAGTTTTCTTCGTAGCACAACACGCATTCCTGCTGAGCAAAATTCACACTCAACTGTTACATTTTTAAAAATGTGAATATTCATAACTTAAGTATGCTTTAAAAATTTAATCATGCTCCAGATCATAATTTTAAAACAGCAACGTCTTTCATGAATTTCGTATGACTGACTGCACTCAAAGTAAATATACATTTTGGATTTGCAGTTTGAAAGTGAGTCAAGACTAGAAGGAAAATCCAGTCTGCATCAGATTTCCTTGATAACGGCCCAGCAGCCGTCAGCATCACCTCAGCAACGGAGTTCTCTCCACTGTCCCTGCATGCTGACCTGCAAACAAATCCTTTCCAAACAAATCATTTTGGAACGTGGGGGGACCCCACCCCCCTCAAACATAATGGTTGTGACACCCATGCAGCCAGGTTTCCAGTGAGTCTAGAATGATTTTATGTTCCAAAGGCTGAACTAAGATCCAGATGCACCAGAAATGATGTTTAAGAGTTCTGAATGTCATTTAAAACCTTAATCAGTGCTGTCTCAGTGAAGTGCTGTGATTTTGTCTGAAGCCAGACTGAAATCTGTCTAAATGACCATTTACATGTAGGAAACTGTTCACCTGAATTAATGCCACTTTCTCAATAACCTTCCCAATGAAGGGAAGATCAGAGATGGGCCTGTAATTGTTTAATTCTGAAAGATATAAGCTTCTCTTCTTCAGGAGAGGCTTGACAGTTACAGTTTACAGAGATCAGGGAAAGAAACATGTACTGACCATGTTCAGCATGTTTCTAGAGAAGCATAAACTGCTTTTGAAAGATTTGGTCGGTAAAGGGTCTAAGCAGCATGAATTTAGGTTCTTAGCTACCTTCTCCAGGGTTTCAGCACTGATAGGACTAAATGTTGATCTGATCAAACTGTTGCTGCCTGGCTGCAGTTCTGTGAGAGTTTCAGAGTTTGGGCTAAATATGTTAATGTCAAGTCTGAAGTTACTGATTTTTACATAGAAAAAAAATGACGCAAACTCTTTGCACTTATTCTGAGACATGAAATCAGGAGCTAACTGTGCTAGAGGGTTTGGTTAGTTTCTCAGCAGTGGCAAATGTCAGAAAAATATACTTGTCTGTCACATGGTGGGGGTGTAGTGGAGGACCCAGATGCAGGAGAGCAGGCAGGAGGTGGGAGTAATCCAAAACTGTGAATTTAGTGGCAAATAATGTGGTACAAAATCCAGGCAAGAACACAGGGAGCAAACAGTACAGACCAGCAAGGAGGGACAGACAGACAGACAGACAGGACAATATATAGGAGAAGGAGCTGTGAAACCCATCAGGGAAACGAGGATCAGGAAAGTCAAACAGAATATAACTAGACACAGACAGGACTTCAAAATAAAACAGGAAGTAAAGCTAACAGGAATGGTCAAGGACAAGAAAATAAGGATACAAAACACCAACACTTAAAAAAAACAAAACTAAAACCCAAACCATGACAACAACACAGGCCACAATATCCTGGACATGACAAATGGTGCTTTTTAACTAGAAACAATAGATGAATTTACTTTCATTATATTTATTAAAGTAAACAAAAATATGTGATATGACCCATAGCTTACTCTGAGAAATATTTTACTGTACCAAAATAATGCATTATATTTCTGATATCTAATTTTTGGCAGCTCAACAAGTTTGTTTTCAGACTTTCGTAAAACAAATTATGGTGACATAAGATTTGGTGATGCTCGATGTCCAAGCGTTGCATGTAACTGCTATCTTACCCGCTTTCACAAATGACGCTCTGACTTCTGTTTGGTGTGGTTGAAGAGTGTTGAGATGACCATTTTAGTGAAATATTGACAAGAAGGGATGCAGTATCTTGGTTCTAGTGGATGCAGCAGAGCTCGCAACCCTTCATTCTCCACAGCAGAATACGGCCTTAAATCCTTTGCAGAAAATATTGAAATAGACTTGGTGATTCGGTAGACCTTTCTGAGGAGGAACCGCTTATAGCAACAACACCTACCAGCTGATTTCCGTACTGCTCCAAATGGAAGCGTACGGTGTGATTCCTCATGTTTGTTGTGTTATCAACATATTTCATCTTGGTGTGACACAGTTTACATATAGCATGGCTCTTGTCTACGTCACTTCTACCATTCATATATTGAAGCCGAAGTGCTTCTAAACAACTTTGAACGCAGTCAGAGCTCGAATGTCATGGTCTGCCATGTTTGCACGCCGCCCGTCTGCTGGACAGCGCGCTGCACAATTAAGTTCCACTTTTTTACAACTGTGTTACGTTACATTAGATTTAGATTATCGATGCTTCAATATTTAATAATTGTTTCAAAATCTTCCAAGGCCAAATTTTTTTTCCACCCCTAGTAGCTTGTTCCACCATTGAGGAACCACATGGGAGAACAGTCTTGACCAATGACTGTAAAATATTGGCTGACTATCCGGTCATGTGACCCATAGGTTTGTACAGAGAATCCTTGAAGCCCATTTGTCCTCCAACTGTGTGGCATCATGTTTCTAACATGCAAGACAAGCTGTCAAAGCCAACAGCAGAGCCAATGGCTAGGTCTCAGTCAAGCACAGCAAGTGATCCATGTATATGATTGGTAAGCTCTATGTTTTACCATAAATGTATCTGATGTGGTACAAAACAGTTGTGGTGCAACTGAGATCATATAAGCAGAGTCGGACCCTGAAAGCACTTTGCACGTGCCAACGCACGTACACGGTGCGTGCACGAGGAAGTAGCAGAGTGGTTGAATCTGGTATGACTGCATTTCTATGTCTGGGGACAGCAGTGATGTGTTGCTGGCAAATGAGCCAACTCGAACCAGTATTTGGCTATCAGAAGAGCCAACTCCTGTTGAGTGAGAACTGGGTCCCCGTTCATTCAGCTCACTGGCTACTTTTCCATAGAACATAGTTACAAGCAGTTAGCTGGTCAACACAACAAATAACCCTTTTCCTGGATATTCAGCAGAAGTTTGTGTTTTCATGACCAGAAAAAACAACAATATTAGAGGCAATGTTTATGTTTATATTGTGGTTGATTGAATAGTGGGCAGGGTTAGGCAACACTTCTGTCTTTGGCAGGTGAAGTTGAAGGAGGTGTTCTTTAATCCAAGCAGATAGTTCAAAGAGACAAGCCGAAGATTATGGGATCGTGCAGTTATAATGACAGTTGTGTATCATCTGCATAGCAGTGACATGAGAAGTCGTGTGATTGAATAACATAGCCCAGAGAGGTGGTGTATGTGGCAAAGAGAAGAGGTCCAGGCATTAAGCCTTGAGGCACCCCTGTGTGGTGAAATTAGGACATTTTTCCTTGACATGACACTTTGATGTATGAGTTCCGATAATATAAAACAGCTGGCAATTCAAAAGAGGACAAGAACCCAGCTGGATTCTGTTGTTTTTCTGTACTTGAGTCAAATCTATCGTTCTCTTACAGAGTCATCATTTTTATTGTCTCCACGTGTTTTAATTGTTTTTCAATACTTTGTTGTGTTGCAGCTCTTTTAGTTAACATCTATCTGAAACTTTCAGGTTTAGCACCCATTTCTTTAAGTGTGCTCCCCTGCAAGGTCCAGTCTTGAAAATGTTGTTCCAAAATGGCCATAATAAGCTTTGTGAGGCAAACAAAAAACAATAGTAGTGTAGTAGTGTATTAATGTTTGTTAAAGAGAGAAAGCCTGACCACCAACAACAGGCAGATCAGGCGTGTCCTACACATGCAATGAAACAACCAACCAAACAACACAAAAACATAATGGAGTGCAATGCCAGTACGGTTCATTTCTCTACTCTTTCCTGAAATATGTCACTCATCTCAGCCCAGCCACTGTTCCAGTCTCATATCTCTGTTACTCTCTTCCTCTGTGAATCTATCTTTGCTATTTATCATATGATATTTTCTGACCTCAGATTGACCGTAATTCTCTCAGTTTTAATGCATGGCGCTCCACACTGAGTTTGGCTACATTGACAATGAACATTAACAACTCATCTGGGCAAAACATGATTCGCCTTCCTCCTGGGGCTGCATTTTACATTTGCATGGCTTTATCATGAGTAACCTGCTCCCCTCCTCCCCCTTCAGCCACCATTGAAGCCATTGAAGCCATCGAGACGCATGATGAGGACAGAGAAGGTAAACCGGTGCTCCTTCTCCCACCCCTCTCTATAGGGTCTAGGTTGCTAGGGTCTCATTCTACAGAGACCCGTGTCCAAGTTCATGCAAACTATAGCTCACATGGTGATAATAACACCACTCCTGGTACACTTAACGGCTGGCATGTCTTTACTTTGCAGACAATAGAAAAAGAAACCCAAAGAAAATATTGGATTTTTGATATATGAGATATTATACAAGACAGTTATCACAAAAGACTAGAATCTGGATATGAAAGAAAACTAAATGAATCCTATATACATTTTTTTAAGCATCTGTTTTCTGGTGAATGTCTGGGTAGTCACAAGGGAAAAGAAATGACACAACTGGCATGTTTTTATTGAGAGGGTGGGAACTGGCGAAGGGTTCTTACAGATGCAGCCACTTAGAATTGCCTCCCCCGGCCAACAGCCAGCCAATTTCCAACAAGCGGGAGCCTCCCATGTCATAAAGTAGGATATTACAGCATCGGACGTGGCAAAGAATCAGCTGGGAAGTGAATGGCCCATGCATGATGGAGCTGGCCGTTCAAAGTGGCTGTATCTGTATAACTGTTGAGTAAAAGTAAGTTATTCTGAGGCCATGGGAACTGAGAAGATCATGTTTGCGCTTTAATGTAGCTCTCACCTCTGTCTACTGCCTACACCAAACTGGAGAGGTTTAACACGCACAACAATAGAAGCATGCATTTGGAATAGCTAAATACCAACTGAAGAAATTGTAAAGACAGTAAATTAAAGTGATGTAGTATGTAAAGGTACCAGGGAATGTTCATGACAAATTGAAATCTTGCAAAGAGAACTGCTGCTTTGAGATGCATAACTAAAGGCCATTGTTTGGGCTTTGGCTTGTAAATGGGCTCCATCTGGCTTTAAGAAGTGTTGCACGCACAAGAACCAGGAAAAACACCAGGGTATTAATATGAAATATGTCTGAGTTCCTGTGGTAATCTTTACTCATGAACCAATACACTGCAGTCTAAGATACCCACTTCCAGGACAAGCACTTTTATTCACCATATGCAAGTCTTCATTGAAATAAGAAGATATATGAAATTGCACAGATTGTTTTCCGATGGTTTTTAGTTGCACAAAAAACAACAAAACAAAAAAACAACTTCACTTCACAAGGCTGTAGAATTATTTAGACATTTTCCTTTGTTGGAAATTAGATACCAGAGTGAGATATAGTATATAGTGTAATTTGTATCATTATAGGTTGAAGGGTAGTTACTTTATATGATGAAAGACATATCAACCAGTTTCACCGACAGGAAAGAAAAGTAACCCAGTTTTCTGCTCCTGGAAAGCTGCAGCTACTCTATTGAATAGCATACTGCACATTAGTGATGTCATGAGCATTTAAACATTGAAATCATACTACCTTTGGATATTTTGTGGGAGATCCCAGCAACATATGAGGGGAATTACACGTCACAAAATAATTATAGGAATATTTTGAGATTGTGCCATTATGTGATCCTGACAGTGTTATATGTTTTTTTTTCCTCTTTAGCTATCCGTGGCTTCTCCCCCCAGCACAAGATCAGCAGCTTCGAGGAGGCTAAGGGCTTAGACCGCATCAACGAGCGCATGCCACCTCGCAAGGATGGGGTGAACCATGTGGGTCACTCCATGGGCAAGATGAATATGTCAGAGGCAAACGGCACAGAAGACAACAGCAACATCCAATGATGTGCTGTCTGAGCCTCAGAACCATTGCCGCTGTTGCTCTGTGCAGCAAGACTTTGCTTAATCAGAAATTCAGGCCTCTGAACATAGAAATAAAACAGGCCCTCAGATAGAACATGAAATCTGCAGCAAATCTAAAAATGGGCAAAAAGGTTATTTATTTCAGGACAGTGTGTCATTGCACAGCTGGGGGAGGGGGGAGCTGGGGTTCACAGCGAGGGGGAAGGGGATAAGGAGAGACCCACAGGCTGCAGCTTGACTGCGAAGAAGTCTGCTTGAAAGCTGCGTCTGATTGCTGTTCCCTTTCTCAATTCAATTACAGACTGAATTGGGAGTTTTGTTGTTTTGAGTGCTGACACGTGTGCTTCTTCATTACAGGGCCTGACAGAAGACTCAATTGCAGTATCCAAGCCACACAAATCATTTTAATGTTTTATAAAGTATTTATTATGAATTGCTCACAACTTCACTCCTAGAGGAAAATAATCTTCTTCATCTACATGTTTTGCTAGTATTAGGTCACATCACGTTGTGAAAGAAAATGCAAAAAGGAAAGAAAAGGTAAAAAGGTGTACCTCTTCAAACTTGCAGTGCTGTCTTACCAGTGGACTTAAATTTATTGATTTACCTGGTTGTAAGATGCTGTCATCCTGCAAGGGAAAGAGGACAAGGTGCTCATGAGTGCTCAACAACGGACAGAGCCAATCCACCTCGGGTATGTCTCAATGATCTTCATCATTGCTCCTTTCCTTGTCTTCCTCTACATCAGCCATCTCCCAGCAAGACAAAACTTGGAGGGGATGAGGGATTAAATGGAAGGGATGAAAAGAGCATTTTAGGAAGCTCAGTTTCACTGCTCTCTGAAGGTACCACAGCATCACAGTCTAAACACAAAGATTAAACATCTGAAAATGTCACACTGTCTCCTTCTGAGGAGGCAGGTTCATCAGCATGTCCAGGTGAATCTCAGTGGGTTATTTTTCTGTCCAGATCACCCTCAAACTTATTCGCACCTCCTTCAGATATTGTTCACAGTAGAATAGCATGGCATTTAATATCGCTACACTTCACGTGACTGAAACCCACACGGTTAATTTTCTGGATAATACACATTCTGTTAATGGCCTTGGATCATCTCACTTCTTCTGCGTTAACAACAGGTCACAGAAGAAAATGAAAGAAGTGGTTTTGAATGTTGGAACATACCCTGCTGTCCACAATCATTTCTCACCTGCTTCTTGCTGGAGACAGTACGAAAATGCATCAGCCTCCTATGAGTTTTAGTTTTTTTTGTTTTTTGTTTTTTTGATTTTTTCCTGTTTGAAGGAGAAGGAATCATTGAACATGTATGAATTCATAAAATTCAAATATATTTTGCTTAAAGGGTTTTGAACACATGCGGGCTTAGATTCATCCAGAGATTTAAATACTCCAGACCGGAATTTAGCAAAGCAAAGTTACTATGAACATATGGGTTTTTCATATTTGCTAAAATTTATCATGGGCTGGTCATAGGCAACCAGAAGCATTTCCCTCATGAAAACCGAGCACAGTGTAGGCAAGGCTTATGAATTTACCATAAATAAATTAGTAGTGTTAATCATGTTATTCAATCAGCTCTTGTTTCTTAATAAATTTCTCCAATCTAATCTTATTTTACAGTGAAGAAAGATGATGAGGAGGAAAAGAAAAGCTTCATTTACAAATGCAAACACCCCATGATCCAAATCATTCCGCATATCGAAGCAGTGTGTCAAAATACTTTTGTATACTAAAATATGCTGCCATATTGCTTTAAAGAGGTCTTTTTAAAGTGAAGGAGGAGAGGGGGAGAAATACAGTTTATTCTGGTTTCTTTCAAATATATCATTTACAAAGATCAAAACCTGTGAAGCTCCAAACACCAGTCACACATACTAGAAATTTCTCAAATTTCTTGGCATTCATTCATATTTTTTCTAGTTCATATTTTATCTTTCTATCCAATGATAAAAGTATGTGAATCAAGGATGGGCAAAAAGTGACTTTTAACACAGCATCTATGGTATGGAACGCATCAATGCATGCAATTAAGTTCCTAATTGTTATGTGAGATTATAATCGTGATAGTTGTGTTTCATATAGTAAACTTGAATTAATTTATTTTTGAATTATATTTGTAGTTTTATTTGTCTTGTTTTATAAATTTTATAAATAGGCTTCCTTTGATTGTTTTGGTCCATGTTTTCATCATTATGTTATTTATTACCACTGCTTTTAATTTTATATTGATTCATTGTATGCAGAGATGCCCTTCTAAGGTGTGAAGTGTTATATTTTTTTTTTCTGTTGTACTGATGTACAGAAAATGTTCAGTAGTGTGAATGAATATAATCTCAGTGAAAAGCAACTTTTCAGGCTGCCAAAGCATGATAGCATGGTTCTCAAATGTAAATGAACTGGACACAGAGAAAAATCAGGTGTCACACTTACATTTAACAGGAAACATTGTATTCTGGTTATATTTACTGCTGATATTAATATTGTTACAGTTTAGCTTATGGTTACTTTCCTCCTTTGGTTTCTGGTTCTTGTATGGTTGACATGCATACTTCAGCAAAGAAATATAATGGATTTAATCTTGCGACATTTTTTTAATCATCTATGAAAAATATGTTTTGGCATTTGACTTCTTCTATAATACACACATTGTAAGCATGCCCTATGGGACAAATCACATTTTTTTACTCTTGAATAAAATATGCATGAACAAAGTGTGTGGTAAAGTTTTAATTCAACTTTCTCCCATTCATTCACTGACTGTAATTCCAGTCTGCCACCAGATGTCACTGTTCCTTGTGAAGGCCTGAAGCTTTGATTAATTTTCAGTACAAAATGAAAGAAAGCCTCAGTGCTTCACAAGGCTTCATTTGCCCATCACTAATGGGAACATCCACTCCCAGGAAGAATTTCAGCTGTCTGGAATGTTTACATCTTGTTAATAATCGTACAATGATAGACATTTCACACATTTGGAAGCAGCCTTATAACTCATGGGCAGCAACAGTTCTCTTAACTCATTGCTGATATCTTTCGCCCTTGGCACTGGGTTTACTTCACATGCAGCTCAAATCTTCAGACAAGCTGTCTTACTCTTCGTTAATCTTTATCTTATTTTTTTAGCAAATAATTACATGTTAAAATGTGTGGTGTGTTGGTGTCCATCTATGGTTTTATATAGTGAATTTTAAGCCCAGTTAAGGACCAGTTTCAGAAAACTAAGATTGGAAAAGGATGTACTGCTTCCACATAATTCTACATCTTTTCAAACACATATAAATCTTGACTTTGATTTAATCCATCTTAAATTAATTTTCACCAAAATTGCTGCAATTTTGGTGAAATTTAAGATCCATTATCAATACCTGTTAATTCCTGTGCAGGGTCACGGCTGGAGTTTCAATATTGAAAAATTCCCAGTTTTACAAAAATTATAGTGATTTTGGGACATACGGTAAGAGTTTTAAAAGTTTTTCTTTAACAAAAAGTTATAATATTAAGTTAAAAAGTTGCACATTTGCAAAATTTAGGAATTTACAGCAAAATATAGTGATTATGCACCAAGCTTTGACTTTACTGTAAATGTCGTGATCTTGGAAAATTCGTACTTTTATGATGAAAAATGGTCAGAGGTTTTGGTGTTGAAGAAGAAACATGATAAATCTGATTCGTTAAAAGAGAAGAAGGCTGAACTTGAACAGTTATCAAAAAAGCTGCAGTCTGCAACCTTTGGCTTGGAGCACATCTTCAGAGAGATGGGACAGATCTATGAAGCCCAGAAATGTCAGAAGAAACAAAGACAGAGTGGACAGACTGAATGGGTTAAATACCCTGAGCTGGCTGCAGATCTGATGATATCAGGACACCCGATGGAGCTGATGGATGGAGATGCAGGTCATGTTCCTTTAACATGGATCTCTAGTGTTTTGCAGGAAGTCATCAACAAGCTGGGTGACCAGAGGGTTTTTGTGTTATCAGTTCTGGGCGTTCAAAGCAGTGGAAAATCAACCATGCTGAATGCCATGTTTGGGTTGCAGTTTGCTGTGAGTGCTGGCAGGTGCACCAGGGGTGCCTACATGCAGCTGGTCAAACTGTCAGAGGAAATCAAGAAAGACTTCAAGTTTGACTACATTCTCGTTGTGGACACTGAAGGACTGCGTGCTCTTGAGTTGGAAGGTAACACCACTCTTCACCACGATAATGAGCTGGCGACATTTGTTGTTGGTCTGGGAAACATGACACTGATCAACATCTTTGGAGAGAATCCAGCTGAGATGCAAGACGTCCTGCAGATTGTTGTTCAGGCTTTCATGAGGATGAAGAAAGTTCAGCTTTCTCCAAGTTGTGTGTTTGTTCACCAGAATGTTACAGATATTGCAGCTGCAAAGAAAAACATGGAGGGAAAAAGACGACTGCAAGAAAAACTGGACAAGATGACTCAACTAGCTGCCAAAGAGGAGGTGTGTGACGCTGAGTGCTTCAGTGATGTCATTGCATTTGATGTGCAAACAGATGTAAAATACTTTGCCCAGCTATGGGAGGGAAGTCCACCAATGGCTCCTCCAAATCCAGGTTACAGTGAGAGTGTCCAAGAACTGAAGAACGTCATCCTGTCCAAGGCTTCAAAGTCTGCTGGGATCACTCTCTCACATTTCAGCAGCAAAGTCAAAGACCTGTGGAACGCCCTGATGAATGAACACTTTGTTTTTAGCTTTAAAAACACACAAGAAATTTCAGCTTATAGAAAACTTGAGGTCCAGTACGGAAACTGGACCTTGGCCCTGAGGGAAGAGATGCTGACTATTGAGAATCAGCTTTATCCCAGAATTGAAAAGGGACAACTTGACAAGGTTGAGCGTGGCTACCTTCTTCAAGAAATGAGCAAAAAATTTGATGAAATAAAGACAAATATGACAGATTACTTTGAAAACAACACAGACAAAGAAATGTTGGCTCAGTGGCGAGGCCGATTTGAAAACAAAATCAAGGAGTTTCTTGAGGATCATGTGAGTGGAGTGAAAAGAAAACTGGATGAAGTTATCCAGCAGAATAAAGCTCGAAAGAAACTTGATGAGAAGAAGGCAGAATATGAGAAGAAGCTTCTGCAAAAGAGCAAAGAGCTCGCTCACCAGTTAAAAGACAAGGCAAAAGATGAAAAAGAACTTGAAAGACAGTTTGACTCAGTTTGGAGAGTCTGGGTAAAAGAATTTACTTCAGATACAAAACCCATTGAGGACATCAACTTGGAAGATGAGCAGTTAGCCATCCTTCTCAACCTTGGACTTGATTGGCCTCTCATTGAGGAATCAAAAAAGAGTGAAAGATACAAAGTTCTCCCAGAAGTTGGGAGTTTTTCTGAATATATAACTCAAAAGAAGTCCCAAAAACTCAATGATGAAAGTCAACATCCTCATGACAACAGAGAAACCAAACATACAAAAGAAGAAGACACGGTGACCATGATGTGCAATTGTGCCCACAATGTGGAAGAAAATATAAAAGATTTCCGGGCAAAAGATCCAAAGCTTTCACATGAAGAACAGCAGCTGATCAGATCACTTATTAATGATGTTGAACAACAATCCCTGAAGACCATTCAGAGCAAACCTATAACAACAAGAGGCTACAGTTCAACTTATCTTCAAGAAGTAGTAAACAATGTTCTAAAGAACGTGTCAGACATTAGTTCAAAGGGGAAATTTGCACTTAAGAAGGAGTTTACAGTTGATCTTTCACTCTATGTATTTGACAAGGTAGTGAGTTGGATTTCAGCATCTCAAAAGACATACAAAGAGAAAAATGATGCTCTGGCTTATTTGGAGAGCAAGAAAAAAGGATATTATAACATTTTCAGGAGTTTCTGCAAAGGAAACTCATCTGCTGTGGTGTTTGGAGAAATGATCTGTGAAAAACTGAAGGTCTCTGCTGTTGAAGC
>JBAMYA010000006.1:5681484-5704757 GCA_037176975.1 Arrhamphus sclerolepis
TAGATAGATAGATAGATAGATAGATAGATAGATAGATAGATAGATAGATAGATAGATAGATAGACAGACAGACAGATAAAACCTGGGGAGACCTGGGGTCCGTTTCACAAAAGAGGTTCAACAAACTCCGAGTGAAAAAAGCTCCTACAGGAAAACTGTCCACAATGGTCTGCTTTTGGTGTAACATTTATTTAATTATTGTATATTTTACTTTAATATTATCATGACATTATTAATAAGGAATTCAACTCTTTTATCTTCACAAATAATGCCATATAATACATTTTGAATAGAAAAGGGGTCAGTGTTTATGGATTTTGTGATCCTAAACTCATGTAATGATTGTCATATGTTTTGTACTGATTCACTATAATAAATCAAATGTTCTACTGTTTCAGGATTATTACATAGATAACAATTGTCAGTTTCTATCCTAAATCTATGTTTGATGAATTTTGTTTGAGGGAAATATGTCACTAATGTCACCAAGAGATTTAAAATGCACTTCCTTATCTTTGGGAGGAACAGGGAAACAAAGTTTTTTTTCACAAGTTCCTTCTTTCCATAAATTGCATTAATTTTCCTTCTTATTAGGCCAGGATATATTGTTTTTGTTTTTTTTAGATGTTATCTTAAAAATCAATGATTGCATATTTTTGTGTAACTAATCAAATTCACCAACATGGATTTTGGTAATTGTATGACTGGTTTATTTTCATAGTTATTTTCAATTAGCTCTTTTAATATAGCCTAATGGTATTTATTCATTTATCCAATGAAATTAAAGGTTGATTCACTAATTCTTTTTATAATTTTTGGAGGTGGCAGGGAATATGCTGGGTACATAAACCTAGATAATGTTTCCATTTTAGTTAGTAGCCTAATGTCTTTCCAAAAATTGCCTCTGAAGGTCTCTCTGTAGCCAGTTGTTTATTTAGTCTGCATTTATCAATATTATTTTCAATACTGAGTTCAATACTCCTACTTAGGTTTTTTGTGACCCATATTCGTAAGTATTGAATTTCTTGTTTGACAGATGCATTATATAGGGATGGTTGAGAACAATGATAAATATACTCATTACTTCGCATTTATCTAAATTTAGTAACCCGAGGCTTTAGAAAATATTTCAACTGTTTGAATTGCCAGCGGAATTTGATCTTTATTCTTTAAAAAGAGAACTGTGTTGTCTGCTAGCTGGCTTATAATGATTTATTCATAATAATGAATATATCATTGTAAGACATAGTGATTCATAATTTTTAAACCCTGAAGACTTGAATTTCTTACAAATATAGACAAAAATTCAGTAACTGTAATGACTAAAAGGGGTCCTTGCCAAATACCTTTTTTTAACCTTAACTCTCGGGAATGTACCTTCTGGTAGACATAACTGTATGCAGCATTTTGATTATATGTGAAAAATGTGAAAAAAAGAAAGAAAGAAATTCCCCAAATCAAAAATATTTAAAAGATTTAAAAAAAAATTGTATTCTACAGAATCAAATTCCTTCCTGAAATCTAGGAACAAAATAAAACCATTATCATTAATTAAATTGGCATAATCAATTACTTCTAGAGTGAATCAGATAGGCTATTGTTAAATCGCCCTGAGGGAGCCCTCCCAAAGGGATCAATAAAGTTCTATCTGATCTAATCTAATGATTAAGATGTTATTGCTATAAGTATAAAGTATGACTTACTTATTTTTTTCTCAGGTTTGTTTTTTAAAGTTTCTTGTGCCACCATCAGAAGATGCTAGGTCAGATTATTTATAATATAAGGCTGATGGACACCAGTCGGAGGGGCCACCTGTGAAATTTTACCCAGGGCCCTCAAAGGACTCTAGAATCGCCCCTGCATATTAACGCCTGCATTAATAAACCTGTAGAAATGAAAATGCAATTAATTACAAAGCCTCTAATCAAGTGATTTTTTTAATTGTGTATATTAAATTATATTATATTATATTATATTATATTATATTATATTATATTATATTATATTATATTATATTATATTATATTATATTATACTTTTAGGACCCTCTCGTGTTCTTTGTCCAGACTGTCCAGACTAATCAGAGATTTTGTACTTTTGGAGTACATAGAGAACTTGCTCATTAATAAGTTGTCATGCTCGATCGTTCTATTTTGATGAATTTTGCAGGGTTAATCTTTTCCATCATTTTCACAGATTTCAGAACCAATTGCACCGGAAATGACATCACCACGGTCCTCTTGCCTCCACAAGACAGTGGGCCAACGCGATTTAACAGGGTGTTTCTTCAAATTGCTAAATTACAGACAACAAAGAACATTCTGACTTTAATCTTAAATAATGGCCCAGCCGCGGGCCTCGTCTAAGCCTGACATCAACCGCCATCCTTAATCGCATAGCGCCGCGTCTCGTCGGTGGCTAACGTTACGCAGCTGTCTGTAACCAAAGCGAAGCTGCTTTCAGCTGCGGCGGCTCGTCTTCTCCTCCGACTACATGATAGTGGCGCACTTCGTCCTGGGACAGACCGGTAAACGACGAGGCAGGGACCGCTAGAAAAAAAAAAAAAAAAAAAAAAAAGTCGCCCCCGCGGCAACTGAAATGGACAAAGACGAAGCAGACCGGCTCATCGAGAAGGCGAAGCTGTGTTTGCGGTCGGGACGAAAAGACCGTGCGTTGCAGCTGCTATATGAAGCGCAGAACATTTACCCCAGCACCCGGGCCAGAGGTAAAAACTAACACAAGCCAGAGGTAAAACTAAGCCGGGCCAGAGGTAAAATTAGCTGACGCGTGCTCTGCTGCGGCTCTGACCAGCTAACGCGGGACAGCCTGCTTAGTCCAGCCTGTTCAGAGCTGGGAGTGTATTTTCATATGGCTGTGAATATGCCGTAACACTGTCGAGGCTTCAGCCTTTAATTTAGGTCTGTTTTGGGGGGACAGCACCCCCCGTTTACATTTCACACTGAGGCCCCGATCACTGTGGGGGACAGCTGTGTTCAGATCTGACTGATTTCAGTTTATTTATGCTGCTGAACAGGATATTTGAGCCGTGGAAGGTTTCCTCAAGCCTCTTCAAACAGGCCACCTGCATGTCCTCCAATAAACAGAGGTGGCTTGCTCACATCTTCTACAAATGGATGAAAATGACCAGTTTTGCAGTGCTGAAATGACTAAAATTGGGTTATGAACTGTGCGGCACATCATTTAAACTGAAAGAATAGTGTGAGGCATCATCTTCAAGGAAGAAATGTAATTATGAAAACCAACCAAAACCTTGAATGATTGAAAGTTAGAACCAAAAACAAAAGGCGTCAATCTCTTAAGGAGTATAAAGACTGGACTCTGCAAAGGTAAAATGTCATGTGATGGGTGCATCAGTGTAAGAAGAGTGGAGAATGAGTACCCACTGTGTGAGCTGGTGGAGGTAGTATTATGATGTGGGGTTGCCTACAAAATGACTAGGTTTTCAGTGAATATGTTAAAACATTCCCCTCCAACTGCAGCAGCACTTTAAAAATTGATCATTTTGAAATTCAGTGACGGTGAGAAATACAAACAACATCAGAAATAAATAAATAAAATTTGATGTGAAAACATCAATACTTGGATTCAGTCTGTGTGAAAAGGGACCAAACAAAAGTTGAAAATTCTTCATGTTTACAAATTAATCATGTGATTTGCACCAGAGCAAAGAAACCTGGGTGTGAAAACAACAAACAAACCCTAAGATGACATTTTCCAATATCTGTGGATTACCATTCACATTGCAAAAGAGTGGGTCAGGGAGCATGAGACAACATTTTCACACATGGATTTGCCAGTACTGAGTTTGTTGTGATAAAGCCACGTCAAATGCCAGAATTCTTTGCATCTGAATAAGGATGTTAGACTGGGCTCTGTCCCACTGTTAGTCTCAGCATGTCTATTCAGGAGGACTGGTATGTTTTTGTTGATCAGTAGATGAAGCTGTCACTGTTGATTTTGACTGATACCACTGCGTTTCTGTCCCCGTTTCCTCCCGGATCATTATTTAACCATAATCACCGATGTTGCTGTTTGCAGTGTTGATAGATGCCGTGCTTAGAAATGGAGGCAGCGCTTCCCCTGAAGCAAACCATGTGCCTCCACCAACCGGCTGGAGAGACGAGGACTTTGGAAACCAGGAGACGAGTAACACGAATAGTGATGAAAAGAAGACCTATACAGAGGAGCAGCGCCAGGGTGTTCTCAGGTGCATGCCTACTGTTTCTCTGTTTGTGTACATTTTTTTTTTTTCATGCCTGGGACTGCCCCTGTTTCTCAGGTAACCTGAGAGTTTGTTTTAGTGCTCTGTCCAGAGACAGTTTGTGACCTTCTAGAGTGCTTCTGTTGGCCTTCAAGTTCAGGCTTGTGTTTTCACACCCAACAATCTGTGTTATCGCAGGATAAAGAACTGCAAGGACTTTTATGAAATCCTTGGTGTTAACAAAAATGCCAGTGATGAAGATTTGAAGAAGGCATACAGGAAGTTGGCCCTGAAGTTTCACCCGGACAAGAACTTTGCTCCCGGAGCCACTGATGCATTCAAAGGTACACGTAAAGAAGAGACAGAGATATGATGTCCATACTCGTAACGATATCTCACTGCAGTGTCTGTAAAAATGGCTGGCGCTCAACATTTATCAGCTCCAACTCCCATAAAATATGCTTTATTTGCTCTGTTGCCATGTCTATGAGTTTATTAGTTAGTTAATTGCTGCTGTTGTTTTCTACAGTTGGCTCTTTCACCAGCACAGTCAACACTTTCAGAGAGACCCAATGGTTGTCACAGAAAGATACTTAAAAACCCCAAGTTACCTCCAGAAGTTATATCATTGTGATTTCAAGTTTGAGCGCACAGTGATGAGTTTGTAAAGTATCATCACATTTTAAAAGTGTTAATTGGATGTCTTTACAGTCATGAGCGCTTTGCAAACTCCTAATACTTGATTCAGCATACTCAGTTCCAACAAAAACAGTCAAAGAAAAATGTGAATGAAACTGTAGCCTGGAGCTAACATAGCTTGGATCATACTGCCTAAAACCAGTGGCTTGACTGTGAACTTCACGTATGCCGTTATTCCCAACAGCCATAGGCAACGCGTACGCAGTGCTGAGCAATCCAGAGAGGAGGCAGCAGTATGATCAATATGGAGATCAGTCTGCAACATCGAATGCACCCCAGCACTCCAGCCACAGTCGCCACGGACACCACCGAACCTTCCACAGAGACTTTGAGGCCGACATTTCCCCCGAGGAGCTCTTCAACATTTTCTTTGGAGGAAGGTTTCCCACAGGTGTGCAGGGAAGGGTCGTTTTCCAACAAGACTGGTATTTAATACGGGGAGATAAACGCTGTCAGATAAATGAAAGCAGCACCTTTCTGTGCTTGGTAATATATATTGTTGTCAGTATTGGTTGAAGAATGTTATGTACTGTTTGATTCTGCAGGAAATATTCACGTGTACACCAACCAGGGAGCCTCCTACTCTCAGTTCTATCAGCCTCGTCGTCGACGTCCTCATGAAAGGCGCGAGGAGGTGGTGGAAGAAAACCAGAGTCAGGTCAGTGACTCACTGAACATAAGGACAAATAAACAATCAGTGCGGTATGTTTTCATCTTCTTGTGGAGATGCAGCATTACTTTTCTGACTTTAAGCCAGTGGAGAACCACAGTTAAGTCTGGGGGTGCATTTTTCCTAACCTCCTCATGTATATATTATTTATTTGTTTGGAATATTACATCACGGGCACAAAATTACTGGTAGGAGTACAGTGGAATCAGCCTGCTTTACAGTGTTGCATGCTTTTTGATCCTTCCCACAGAACACATTCACAGCTCTTCTGCAGCTTCTTCCTGTGCTGGTGTTAATCCTCATATCAGTGTTTACTCAAATGATGGCCACTAACCCGCCCTACAGTCTGTTCTACAAGCCGTGAGTCTGGAAAACTTTACTTCTCAAGGCATTGCAGCAAATCCTCAGGTTCCATCACATTTAACAGCCCAAAGCTGCTGAATGCACTTGAATCTATGTTTTGTTTTGTTTCTGGCGTCAGGTCCATGGGGCTGGTGGTGTCCAGAGAAACACAGCACATGGGCGTACAATACTATGTGGATAAAAGCTTTGAGAAGGAGTACCGTGGAGCTGCACTGGAGGAACTGGAGAAAACCATTGAGAGTGACTATATCGAACACCTGCAGAGCAGCTGCTGGAAAGAGAAACAGCAAAGTAAAGAAGCAGTTTATTTGCTTCAGTTGTTAGTTTTCCTTAGGCTTTCCCTTTTAAATGATAGGAAATCTTTTATTATTTATGGAATTATCATTTATGTAGGTGTGTGAGACCATGCACAGAAACTATTCCTCCTTTTATGCTTTTCCTCATTTTCTGTCATATGTTATAAATTCCAGGTTGGAAGCAGGAGACTATTCTTATTTATGTGGTGGGCAAAGAGACTAACGGCATCAGTTGAGAGCCTGATATAATTGCGAATCAAAACCCAAAATTTGAGACTCAAAATTTGAAAATCAAAACCCAGAATCTGTAACCAAGACTTCAATCATCTTTCTCAGCTTCACTCAGCAGTTTATATGTCAACATCAGGGCACCAAACATCTGTATCTCTATATTTGGTGACCCCTCTACCAATTTTTTTTTTTAAATCCCTAGCAACAAATAAGTAACTTTTTCTGGTGTTCTTGAGAACTTTTGGGGACTGACGTGAAAGCACGCATCGTTACTTTTCTTAACGGAGAGCGGGAGCTGCCGTGAGTCCTTCCCCATCCAAAAGCACTCATAATCGGACCAATGGGAGGAGAAATGCATCCTCGTTTTGAGGGAAACTGACTACAAGTGTTAATCACTGTCCTTGCAGGAGACATTTCAGATTATGAATACAAGAAGAGGTGCAGGTGAAAGAGATGATGCACTCGGCTAAGCTTATCAGGTTATTCAGCAGCCAATGAGCTATTAGATCTCAGCTATGTCCCACCTCCTCTGCTGTTGATTGATGTGGTGCTGATTTTATTTCTTGGTTACAGATTCTGGGTTTTGGATTTTGATTTGCAATACATTGGCTCTGACTTGATGCCATAAACTGTCTCTGTGGATGTGTGTGTATTACAAAAAACCTCTGAGTCATCATTTGCTACTGAAGCATTGCTGGAAATAAGCAGAATATGGCCTCTCGAGTCGTAGTGGAACACTCTGGGAAAGAAACTTACTTGCACTTTGGCAGAGTTGTATAATGGCACTGAACTGTTGGAGCTGAATGTTAACAATGGAGCTTCGTGCCGTAGAATCAGCAACTTCCTGGAGTGTCTGTTGCCCAGCAACTGGTCCTATTCAAGTAACAGTCCCCATGTTATCCAGTTGGCTGATTCCACCTGTTGTCTCCTTTCACGGGCAGGCTGATGTTTAATGATGGTAATGTTAAAAAAAAAAAAACCTCCCTGAATGAAAGACTTGTGATGCATTTTCTATTTTGTTATTCGTTTTCAGAGTCAGACTTGGCAAACCTGGGACAGCTGTACCGGGATGAACGGTTGAAGCAGAAGGCAGAGTCAATGAGGCTGGAAAACTGTGAGAAACTGCAGCGATTGGTGGGCCGTCTGAGAGTCAAATGAGCGCCGTCTGAGGAGAGGAAACGTTTCTTTACTAAAGTGTGCAATTTATCTAATCTGGCCACTTTGGGAAGAAATCTCTTTTGGGTACAGTGCAGTCAGTGGGAGATGATACCGCTGGAAACAGTGTGCCTTCTCTTCAACGGTAGAAAACAAGAGTTGCATGTCAGCTGCCAGCGCTGGCTTCGGCATCAGCAGCATCACGTGCAAGCTCCCTGTGGCAGTATGTATGATGTCTCAGAGCCTTTAAACTTTCTTATAGAAATGTTATGACTTATGCAGTCTCCCTTTGGGGTTACAAAGGCAGTTGTATGTTCTCACATACATGTTTTATCTGTTTAGATCTTGTAGTCTTTTTATTTATTTTTGGATGTTTTTGTGTCTGCTGAAATTTTAGATGTATTTATTTAGTAGTTAATGGAGTGGATGGTAGCTGAGCATCTTGGCTCTATTTTTTTTTTTTTTTGTAGACAATAACTACAGTGACTTAATGCTGTAGTGTTTTTGACAAATCAGAGCAAGTCTGTGTTGTGAAATGGCAGAGGACTTTTTACACACAAAATGGGGAAAAGAAAAGAAAAAATATTGGCAGTTTAACTTCCTGCACTGTTTTATCAAGGGGGCAGAGTAGAGAGATATTTTGCAATACCATGATCCGATGTTTCCCTTTGTATGATATCAGCTTGTACTTGACTCCAGCCTCCTGCACCAGTGCTAAACGCTGTGGTCTTTCACCTTCCGAGGCCACGTTTTAAACCAAGTCTCAGTGAAGTCAGTTTAATCCAATTTCCCGTCCACACTTCTACCTATTCTGTACTTCTCACTAGATATGGGGAGCCAGTATAAACATATTTATATCACCACAGTTAGTACACTGAAGGATAGCCTGATAGGAACCACATTTTTATTTCATGTTCTTGTCTGATCATCTTGGAACTGGATGCTGACTTTATGAAAACATTTTTTTTTTTTCTCAAATACTAACCTAAGATCTAACTAACCTATACAGACAGTTATAATTGTTGTGCACCAAGTCTGCCAAACTGCCTTAGCTGTTTTCATACCTGTGGGACATTGAGGTTCATCTGAGGAATTTTAAGTTCTTCTCTCCTCTGTTCCCTGTCGTTACTGTTGCATGCACCCTAGTGGGAGTGTTACATTTATTGCATATTTCTTTTTAGTCAAAAAAAACAAAAAAACAAAAAAACACCTTCATGACTATTGACACTATAAATGTACATGGGTGATATTCAGGTCTACACTGCTAAGCTACAAACTTGTGAATCCTTAACTGTGATTTAAAAAAAACAAAACACAAGTCAGGTTTTGCAATCGATTGGTGTGGAAGTACACTTGAGTTAAAGTGCAGAATTAAGCTTTCAGCCAAAAATACCTGAGAATTAAAGATGTAACCAGAATACACGCTTGGCCTGTCTGATTTCTTCATTTTTGATTTCATGATGAGGTTTTTTTGTTTGTTTGTTTGTTTTTAAATAACTTTTGTGGCTCTAGTGGACTTTTATTTATAGTGGAACGAGATGGAGAAGAAAGACAGGAGTTAAAGTTGTGACTGCTGCAGCAGGACTGGGCTGCTGTGATCATTTGAGTTTTTAAATGCAGCAAATGTGTTTGGTCAAATCATTAAATGTACAAGTGAAGGATACAGGTGTAACGGGCACCTGTGTCCTTGTTTGTGGAATTGATTATTCTCAAATGACACTGCTGGATTTCACAATGTATAAGAAGAAACAAAAAGCATTTGGGTTGGCAGACAAATTCAGACCGAACTGCCAATCGAGAAGCTCTTAATGTTATAGACTTCATTGCTAATGAAGGGAATTTGCGTCCCTTTAAATGACCTTTTCACTGCACAGACGTGTGAGCAGTTGCTGCACACGGCATGTTGAGGTGACTTAAAACGAAGCTACATGATATAAGGAACTCTACAAAGTTTCAAATTAATTGTCCGAGCCCTTTTTTTTTTCCCTTTCTTTTTTTTTTTTTTTTAAAGTCATCCATCTATTAACTTCTGCTTATCCAAGTTGGGGTCGTGGGGGCAGAAGCCTAAGCAGAGAGACCCAGACCACCACCTCCAGCTCTTCAGGTGAATACCGAAGCGTCCCCAGGCCAGCTGCCCCCCAGAGCCCCACCCCCGTGTATGTCCAGAATTTCTTCACAGGGAGGCATCTGGGGGACGTCCTCATCGGGTTTTTAAGTTAATACATTTGAAATGCTTGCATGCAACTAACTGAGTGAAGTTTAAGGAAAAAAATCCTCTGTTATGATGAGAAATTGTGGTGTTTGAATTTCCTCTACTCAAAACTAAACCTTCAAATTCCCCAAAAAAAAATGAAAAGGTCACTTGTTAAACTTCACCCAGTGGAGAGAGAAAAAAAAAAGAGACGGTCAAAGGTGATGTTATTTAGCAAACGACACAAATAAAATGATCATGTATCGATTTTTCTGTTGGTCAACATTTGATCTGTAGCTGGATTCCTCAGCATCAGACCAACCTTTGTTTGAACATCAATCTCATATTTGCACATTTACAAACACAAAATTATGAAAAAGTTGTAGGTAAACCCAGAAAATGTCTTTTCTCATGTTGACTGACAGCCATGGGTGAGTTGTATCCATAAAGTTAGGACATGGCTAATAAAATAATTACTACTGCTCCAAAATCTCACTGATAGTTGTTGTTTTTTTAAACTGCACAACTAAATAATTCAGAGAAATGCTATTAAACTTAAATCTGTTATATCTTTGTGGAAACTGCTTTTGGTCTCTCATCTTAAGAAATCAAAATGTAAATTCCAGCTACAACACAGTCTTATTAAACTTAAAATATATATATATAAAAAATAAAAGAGAACAAAGGTAAATTCTACAACTGTTTACACTGATTTTTGTCCATATTTTTAAGAGGTTTTAACAGCAAAGTGAGGTGGAAACATTTACTTTAGGTAAAGACTCTTCTTAAATTTTATTATCACTCTAAAGTCCTCAAAAAATCCTCACATTTTTCAAAAACACACAAAATAGCTCCAAAGGAATACCCTTGTAAGTACTGTTTCACAGGAAGTGTCACAATGACAAAATCAGTTCAACACAAACAATACAGCCATATTTAAAAATGACGTGGAAGTCTTTAAATTAGATTATATGAAATTAAGTTTCACACAATGAAAAATGTCAGTTTGAGTCTGATCATTTACTTTTAGGTGAAGATTATTAAGAAATGTGGGAATTCAATTTCAGTTCAGCTGAAGACTAAGGATCCACGTGCACAGCACCAGTCAAATGTGTATTCACACCAAAGAGTAGGCAAATTCTTAATTTTTTGACTAGTATTGCACACAACTGGATAAATGTTAGAGCAGGCTAAGTCTTTTTGATCACCTGTTACATCTATGAATGACCCACAGTAATCTGGACTATGTAGTATGTAATCCACGTAGATACCATCTCTGCAGGAATGAGCTCCTCCACGTTACAGCGTAGCCAATCAATGTGGAGCACATGTGAAAGGTATATCGCACTGAGTGCAGACTGAGAAACTGTGCAGCTGACCAACAATGATCTCCGACGCGTCGATTCGCCTCGGGAACACTGCTGATGAGGTTTAGATACTAAATGTTCATTTCTTCATCTTGAGGTCCGCTTCTATGGCACTACGGCGCCCTCTGGTGCCACCATCCTGTGATCAAAGAGGAAAATATAACATGCTGGTGTTTAAGGTCCATACTTTTAATGGTTTGCTACATTTTCCCCCACTTGGTTCTGTTTGCCCACATGAAAGGAAGACAAACTTTTAAAAAGTATCGGATGGCTACTTACAAAAAGAGAGAGAAGGAAGGCAGGTGAGGACATGGACACAGAGTCCTGTAGAAAGAAAATGATGTATATAAGAGATGTGGCTCAAACATTCACTGCAAAATAATACTGACAATGAAATAACGCACAAAATACTTTGCTTTCATTCAGACACGCTCCTGGAGAACATTTGTTCAAACATGTTTCTGCACAAGCTGGTGTAGCACCGGCACATTTGCTGCTTCTTTTTTTCTGCTTGGCCATTGTCCTTCATGTCCAGACCAGTTTTCTTTTTCCTTTTCCCTCCTCCCTTCTTTTTTTTTTTTGAAGAACTACATACACACTATTCCCCACTATTCCAACCATTTCCTTCCTTTCAGTCAAATTTTAACATTTAAAACTTTGCTTATATTTAGAAAAATCTGCAAGTGAGTAAATCTGAAAACGGTATTTATAACTAGAAAATGCTCCTTTGTTTGGAAGCATTTTGGCAAACACGTGTGGAACAGTTACGGACTGATGCAGATCAGCAGATCTGCATTACTCTGACATGGTGCTGCAGATCTAAAATACTTCACTTGTGCTAATATCTAAGAGATGCCTATGAAAAGTCATCTTCCTTTCCATTATAGTACTTTAGTGGCATGAATGGAAAACATATTTAAACATTATTTTATTAGAAATGATACCAGTGGGAAACAGAAAAAAAACAACAAAAAAACAAAAACTGCCTGAGATGTCAGGGTTTGGAAAATGGCTACCAGATAAGATTTTGCCATCAGCCTGATGTCTCACCCTCGTCTCTTCTTCTGTACTCTGCTTTTGTCAAAATTCTAGTGAAGCACCTTGTCAGTGGAGTCCTGTTTGCGCGTGCTCTCACGGCCCCTCAGGCTCTTGGCGCTGATACCAGATTCTGATGTCTCCATAATGAGCTGAGTTGCTAGAAACTGCTGGATCTGCTCCAGGACATCCCGCTGCATCTCCAGAGCCATGTGGTACACGTCGTGATCCAGGCCGTTGTACATTACTGCGTTCTGAAACATCAGCATGATGTCCCTCTGGAACTCCGCAGTGGTCCGGATCAAACCAGTCTCAATGTTCTTTTTTATGGTGGCCAGGTCCATGGGCCTGAGGAGAATGAGGAAGTGAAGAACAAAAAAGGTCGCTGCTGAGTTTTTGATGGGCTGCTTTTCTGTGTTTTCTTATGATGTTGATATTTGCTAAGAAATGCTGTGCTTACCTGTGGACAATGCTATGGTATCCAGGTGCAATGTCATCTGTGACTGGCTGGAGGAAGACGTTTGCATACCTACAAATTCACAGGAAATATGGTCCACCAATGATCCAAATACTTAAGTGTATACATTACATCAGAAGCTTTGGTAGTGGTGTGATTAAAAGCCACATTCTGACCTGTGATTGGCTGCTGCACGCCAAACAAGCATAATGGCTTTCTTCCAGATCTTGTGAGCCTGTAGAGCTTCCAGGTCCTCACTGCCCACAGAGCTGCACAATGAAGGTACAAAAGAAGGAAGTAGAAGAAATGCAAATGCCGTGAGGAAGGAGAACCTGTAGCACCATCTAGGAAGCACCTTTCACCACCATCTCAAACAAATGACAGTCTTTCCTCTCAGGGTTTGCCTGAATTTGTGTCACTCACAACTGTGATGAAGCAGGGCTGCTGGGGATGGAGTCTGCGACTGTGTGGAGCTGCAAAGATGACGACGCGTTGTGGAGACTGTAGCCATCCTCGCTCTCGCTGGCTGCAGGTTCTAGCTCCAGTTCCCTGTCTGGTTCTGATAAGGATTCCTCTTCAGCCTCTTCTTCGCCGCATAACTCTGGCTCGATTACCTCACTTTCTGCTTTGCTCTGCAAGGCTTTTCCTCCTCCTTTCACACCAATTCCATCTTCGAGTTTCATCTCCTAAGATGGAGAAATAGAGCAGAGATTCATTTGAAGCTCATCTCCACTGCAGTGACGTAATCACAACTATTATTTCTGCTTCAGGTGCTATCTATACCTTGGATTGCTTTTCTGACAGTGGGCTATCTTCTAATGCCGAGTCTGCTAAGACAGTACAAAGACAGCGTAGATGAATAATTTAATGGTTATTAAAGATGCATATAAAATAAATTAATATTAAAATCTAAATGAATGCATACCTCTATAGTTTTTTTCAGGTCTTTTCTGTGCCTTATTACTTTCACAATTCAAGGTACCATCCATTGTGATTTGCTTTTCAGGGTCCTCCACCTTTCCCCTGTCTCTCATTCCCTCAAACTGGGGTACTGATGGACTGTGGCAGTGCTTCAAAGTCTTTGAGTGGCATGAAGATGAGGAGGTGGAGGGAAGGCTCCGCAGTTCCACAGGAGACACTGTAAGAATGTTATCTTGACTGTTGTAAAGAGAAGAGAGTGAAGCTTCTGAGGTCCCCTCCAGACCACACAGAAGAGATGAGGACTGTGAGACCGATATGGGCACCGCGGAGTGAGACTGTTCGGGCTGGAAAGGCCCACTGTCCCATCCCACAGACAGAGCATGGCCATTCTCCTCACAAAGGGACAAGGCGGCCTCAACTGCAGCGGCATCCAAAGCCTCTGCAGCCTCATCTGCCTGCAGAGAAATAAATATGACTCCAAATCTTAAAGACTCTTTGGAGTGTAAAAAACAAAGAAACAAAGAAACAAAGAATGAATTACTTTTATAGCCCATCAAATCCCTAAACCCAGCGATTCAGCAGCACAAACTAACTGACTGACCCACATAGCAAAACAAGCTTAGAAACAGAAGTTCAGTCTATCTGTAGCTGATCTCAGTGCTGTGAAGATGTTTTCTTTTGTTTTGTTTTTTTGTCTTTTTGAACCTTTTCTTCAATTATGGCAATAATGTCCCCCACTGTCTTCAGGTCCAGCTCATCTCCCATATAGGACATGGTTACATCCTCCTCGCTGACCATCGACACCTTCTCCTCTGCAGATGCAGGCTGGCATTCGGGGGCCATCCCATCCACATCTATGCATAAGCAACAATTCATATAAATCATCTAAATCTTCACTTTACAACCATGTATGGACATTAAAAACAAAAACCTCAGCTATTTCTATACAGTGTAGTTCATCTCTTCTTTTTTGTATGAAATGTCCAGCTAACAGAGAGTTTGAATGCTCAAGTTAGGATTAAGAGCCTGGTAGGGTGTACAGACCTGAATTTGCTGGGGCAGGAGAGTCAACAGAAAGGACAGAGGCAGCAGAGAGAGCAGCGCTGGAGGCAGATTCTCCACTGGCCATGAAACCTAACGCAGGAGAAAACTGGGTGGGACCTGCCTCCAGGAGACGGGACAACATTGGGGCACCTGCCATGGGAACATTAATATGCACAAACACAAGCATTAATGTGCAAAGAAAACAGGAAGGCACATAGCTGGCCAATGTGTAAGCAAACTGTAGGGGCCTTTTTGTAAAAAAAACAAAAAAAACAGGCAAATAAATTGTGCATTCAGAATTCACAAGTCAACTGGAAAATAAAAAAACATGTTCCAACTGTACAAGCTGATATACACTGCCCGTCCAAAACAAAATAAAGTCACACACTATAAAACTTTGTTGGACTGCCTCCATTTTTCACCAAGATCTTGATTGATGACGGGAGAGTCGGACCGCTGCAGTCTTCTCCAGCACATCCCAAAGATTCTCAATAGGGTTCAGGTTTGTGGTGGCCAATCCATGTGTGAAAACGATGTCTCATGCTCCCTGAACGACTCTTTCACAAGTGATGTATCCCTAGCCCCGCCCCCGAAACGCAATCACAGCGCAACACAGAAGAGGGCTCCCGCCGGAAGTCCGACAACTTCAGGAAAAAGCTAGTAAAACCAAAATGAAAAAGAACAAACTAAAACTAGCCAACCTGCCCCATGTTACATTATATAGGCCTACTGCTTTTGTTTATTAATAATTGTAATAGTGCATAGACACAGGAACAGTGTTGATCCTTTTATTTTGTGGTCGTCTGTCTTGATCACCAGGTGATGCGGTGGTTCACTCTTGCTCTGCAGTCTGTAAGCTTTAGCTTCTATTTTTATCCATATTGTATCATTGTTTTGTTGCCGAGTGAATATATACCTCAAATACAGACTGCAAGCCCCTTCTGTCTGCTCCTATCTGATATATTTGCCTTATTCCTTCAAAAATCAGCCAATATTTCTCCTGGGAGTGCAGTGAGAGACAGTGAGATCGCCATGCAAGTCTGGTTGGCTTGTCAGACCTAGCAAGTATAACCAAGGGGGGCGGGGCTTGCAATAGCTCAATTTGAGCCCCATGAATCCTGACATTGTCATCTTGGAATATATCCATGCCATCAGGGAAGAAAACATCCATTGATGGAATAACCTGGTCATTCAGTTTCTTCAGGTAGTCAGCTGACCTCATAATGTTGCTGAACCTAGACTTGACCAATGCAGCACCTCCATATCATAGCACTGCCTGTGAGTTCTAATGTTTTTTTTACAATTTGATTTCATCAAACATTCGAGTGATCACCATCACAATCATTCTAATTTTTTTCCCAACCACATTTCTTCCTGGAAGATGATGGTTCCCCACTATCATTCAAATTTTTATTAATGCGTTGGACAGTTCTTAATCTAATTTTAGTAGTTTCAGCAAGTTCCTTAGATGTTTACTTTGCTTGATGCCAATAATTTGGCCCTTCTGAAACATCTTTTCCACCACCACAGTCTTCTGACATGGTTGTTTAATAAATGAGAAACTAATCACAGCATCAGTTAGGATTTAATAACATGTTGCCAGCTGAAACATGATCATCCATGCAGTAATTATCCAATGGGAGACTCTTACCTATTTGCTAAGTTAAATCCAGGTGATGACCTTTTCTTTTCTTTTTTTTTGGACAGGGAGTGTATAATCACTATCCAGACACCATCAGCTCTCAGTGATCAAACAATGTTACCTGTTGCCTGAGATGGAGGTTGAGAGGCTGGAGCCAGCTGCAAGTCATGTGCCCCTGTCATATTACCAGTGGATACATCAACCTCAACAATCTGGGAGGAAGAAGCACACATATAAATCCAAGTACTTCATTTACTTGATCAGCAAGTGCACATCAAGTAGTATTAATGTCACAATCTATAAAATCTGAGAGCTATATATTTCTGTATCCCTATACAAATTCTATATCCAGTTATTTCTATAAATGGATATAGAGTTGTTCCGATACCAATACCAGTTTTGAAAATACTCACCACTACTGCTGAAAGTAAGGGTATCAGTATTTACTTCAATACACTGTACGATACTGTGTAATTTAAAATTTTCCAAATGACTCATCAGTCTAAGGCAAAAAACAAAAAGAAAAAAAAAAACATATTTTTTTGCCGACTACGCTATGTTATAATTACCTAAAAGTAACTACATCCTTATCTTATTAGTGTGGAAAATAATCTTTCACACTGGCTTAAAGAGATATAAATAAATAATGTACGTTTTATGACTTTCATTCTTAAAGCAACAAAAATAAAGAAATTTCATTGTTGGTACTTTACGATAGCACTTTGGAAATGATTATATGAATGAGATGCCCTGCAGTTTTAAACATGTGCATAATTGGCTGGAAGTCTCTCAACGTACCAGTCGGGAATTTGTGGCCAAGATACTTCCTTTCTTCAGTAACTCTGACAGGAGTGGGGATGGTGGGGGTGTAACTTTCTGGCTCAGGAGCTTCTTTTGAGTGGAGTCATCCAGAAGTGTCCCGTGGCTTACATCATCAGTCCCAGGTCCAGAAGTGTCAGCAAATGACAATAACCTGCAAATCCCTGAAGCCTAGAGCCAGAGAAAGAGAAACATTACGGAACGCTTTAACTGTTTTACCAATCTAAACTTAAATTAGGTGCGCAAAAGACCTAACTGCCCTGCTATTCTTCCTTTACATAGTCATTGTACTTTTTTTTTAATACATAAACATCATTTTTACATATCAAAGTTGGAAGTCGGAGTATTTCAAAGTTAGAAGAAACCCTTACATCATCAGAGACTTACATTCTTTGTGGATGGAAGATCTAGTGTCAAGCAGTCTAGTGGGTCACCTGGTGAGAATTCCTGACTTGGGGAACTGCAGGCTGATGGCGAATGCACGGTGGCACCTGATACCCGTTTTGGGGTATTCTTTGTAGCCAATCTGGCTGAAAGAGGAAGAAGCAGCAGAGTTAGAATTTAGAATGCTGGCTGTTAGTTCTCTTTTAAACTCTAGTGCCAAACACAGTAAATGCAAACATATTGACAGTGGATATGCAGCAAAGGGTCGCAGGCTGGAATACATTGATTATATGTTGATGTTTTTGCCTCATAAGAGTAGATGAAATCAAAGAAGGTACCCTGAAAAGCAGCATCTGTGTTTTTTCTTTTTAACTCTGCTTCTTCCTCTTCCAGCTTCTTCTTCCTGACAGACACACAGAAGAATATTTATCTCCACAAAGTGTTCATTGTCTAACTGTGGTTTTCAGTTTGTGCTGATTGCGCATCAGATCTGAGAGAAATGGCTTTTACAACATGTAATCAATCTTAGCACTATGTAATATTCAGTTTATTTAACAGCTACGTTACAATTAATTACAGTTAATTGTGTCGGCAATGACTTGAATTGTTGTAAAACAATTACACAAAACCAACAACTATAGCCATTAAGGTTCTAAAACTAAAGATGAAATAATGGAGCAGAAACAAATTATATGTTATATAAGGTGCAGAGTTTGGAAACCACCAGTTTAACTTTTACAAAGAGAAAAAGAGATAAATAGGTTTGATACATGGTTTGTTGCTTCTTACTGCAGAATTTCTTGCCACAACTCTTCCAGCTTGGAATCTAAACGTCCTGCTTGAATCAGCTCAGCCTCTCTCTTCAGCTTCCTGTGGAGACAGTAACACCTCAACCTGGGTCATAAATGCCGTTTATGGAGGGCCAGAACAATGACATGTTCATCCTATCTGAACGTTACCTGTGCTTCTCCTGTGTCTCTTTGATTAACCTCTTTAGCTCCTCTATCCTCTCAGCTGTCAGCCTGCGTACTATTACATCCTCCACTGTCTCCACCACTTCACCTTTCTCACCACGCTTCCGCCTGAGGGCAGAACACAAACACATGAGCTCATGGCACTATTTACACAGTGTTCACGCAGTAACAAACAGTAAACTGTGTTTAATCTATCAACAACAATCGGCTTGTGACAACTGTGAAATGCACGTTTCAGGTTAAAGTTACTTCTGTGCTTACTTTGGGGCCTCTGTTGTTTCCAGGAGCTCAGAGTATTTGGAAGCACAGTGCTGTGAAGATCCAAAGAGAAACTCTCAAAATCAGCCTTGTGATAGAACAAAACATAATTATTTTTTTTATTTTTTTGGTGATACCTTTTGAGAGAACCAGTCAGGTGGTCTCCCAGGTTCTGCAAATGGTTTTATGGCTCGACTGACAGACACCCTGTTGGGATCAAAAGATTTTGTCAGATGATTATTGATTAAATGTACTTTTCCCCCAAAGATTTACATTTTACTAAGTTAATTTTGTTGGTCACTGGTCACAGTCATTTAGTTGTTTCCGTCACAGAGTTAAAACAAATAAGTAAACAGGAAGGTTAGTCAGGGTTTGCACAGATTTTCCAAAATCTTTCCTTGACTTTTTTCAAGATGTTTTGATACTACTCCATGATGACATAGTCTTAAACGATTTAGTATACAGAAAAGATTTACCACTTTGAAACAAAATTAATGACACTCTATGTCATTTGGCATAAAATAAAGATTTATTAATTTTTATAACACTCATACCAGTAAAATGCTAATGAGATTACAACCATATTTAGCATCTCTGGGTCCTGGACTTTCTCGAGCCGCATCTTGTATTTATCCAAGTGAAGCCACCGTTTGTTAAGTGCACATTTGCAGGTATTGTGAGAATTTGTTTTGACTTCTCAGGTTTTTCCTCATCTCTACTGCTGTAGACACGCTTAACACTGATATAGATGTTGACTGTGATAATAAAATGACATTTTCCTGTTCAGAGAGGTACATACTACAATAGCCATTATCTCAGGTACTAGGGTTAAAGTAAGGATAAATAAAGTAAGGATACACCCAATATGACAAGATATTACAGGTGTCCCTGTGTAAATGACAAATATATCAATATAAGAGGAGTAAATCATAAGTTTCATCATGATATGACATCACATCAATTAACTGGACACAGTTTAGTGTTTGCCAATATGACAAAGCCTGCTATTTTTATTTGACTTGGGAGCAAGCGTTCAATATGTGACAATGTCATTTTTTGATTGAACACAATCACCTTGATTCATATCAAACTGCAAACTAAAAGATTATTTCACATTTTACTTCCAGTTTAAACTAGTTTCCTTTATTAGAAATAGACTACAACAGACCACTTGATAGCATGTATTGATACATGCATTGGTGTCTGACTGATAGTTTCATTTTGCATCAATGCAATTATATCATTCATCACTCAATCAATGGACTTTCTCCAAACTTTCTTCGCAATGGATCATTACACCCCTATTAAAGACTAACAGCAGTTTAATACATGTCAATCGTACACATATGACCATGAATGCTGTGACCTATTCAATTATGCCAATAATGCAGTGTCATTTCAACATGATTTCAATTGATTTTGCAGGAAAAACAATGTGTCACCAGTTCTGGTCTCCACTCTTCATGACAGATGTGGCTAAACACAGCTTCTCTCTCACTGACCATGGTTCTGTTGGTCCAATCACAAGCAGCTTGTGTTCTACAGATGTGAGGTGGTATGGGATTAAAGAAGGAAAAAAAAGAAGATAGGGGGTGTTAATGCAAAACAAGGCAACATACTTTGTACATTTGAAACCAATCTTATGATCTGTGATCTTCTGCCTGCTGTTGTTCTTCGGCCTGGGATCACCAGTTAATCTAAAGCTCATTTCCATGTCATTTTTTGAGCGACCTGCCCACCATGTCAGTAGTTCTACTACGCATTCACCCCAAAAGAAATGTGCTTTTACCAGCTGATACTCCGTAAGAAAAAACAAAACATCAATACAGTGCTGTCAACTCGTGATGACAGGCGTTAATCCCCCCACAACTTGCTGCTGGTAACATTTGCTGAGCACAGACCGACGTTACTCACTTCCAACCCCGTTTGCCATCTTCCTGTCATCCCGATATTCCGCACATCTTGTTGGCAGAAACTCACTATCAGACGACGCTGACGATGTCCGAAGACCGTTTCACAGACTAAGTGTGCACGTTGGCATCAGTGGATGTTACGTTCTGGATTTTCAGATTTTTTTTTTCTTTTCTTCTTCTTTTTTTTATTTCTCAGCAGCAGCAGCAGCTAGCACGCTGAATCACTGCCCGTTAAAGTCCCACTCTCGTCCGCCGAAGCTATTTTGTAACTTAAGAACTAACTGGCTAGCTGGAGAGCTGCGTTGAACCGAGTGGCTTGAGAGTCGCGAGATTGTTTTATTTTTTTTATTTCACCCGGACGTCCACAAAGTCAAACGTACCAGGCCACAGCACATCTCAACAGACATTTCTAGCCTGACGTTTTATCTTCTTGTTGCTAGCAGCGAACTGTTCCTGCACGCCCACCTCAGTCATGATGGTACAACCCTGGAGGCAGCTGGATCCCGCAGCCCAGCTAACCAGCTCCTCCACGTTTCACACACACATCACTGTTAATGGCGATAATAAACGACGAAAAACATTTATTTTAACATTTATTTAAAGTACATGGTTCGTGAGAAAAGGGGTACTGTGCAGCTCATTACCCATAGCCTACACAGGCCCTACTGGTCAGGTCCTACTTGAAGTCTTTAATTAAAGGCAAACAATTGTTTTACTACTTGCATAATTGTAAATGAGGGTTTAATTATCATTATTTAAAAAATAAAAGAGAGAGAGAGAGAGAGTGAACAGGTTGTGGTTTAGATAAATGTTGATATTGTCTTAAAAGTATACTTTAACATTTTTGTGAATTGTTTCATTTTTGCCATCAACCCCTTAGTTCAGTGGGTTTTTTTCCTTTATCTTTATTATTTAAACATCTTATAAAGACTGATATATAGTTTTGTGTCAAAGAAATATAAATAAAAACATTAAAAGGAGATAGTAATTAAATAATAATAAATAATTATTTTATAATAAATAATAATAATAAATAATTGTTAATTAAAATAAGTGGCACCTTAGAACAGGAGCTTAGCCATGGCTAATTTAGCTTTTAGCTTCTTACCCATGCTGTAACATAGCTGTGGTTAGGATGGAGTTAAAAGGTTCACGAAGCACCCTTGCTAATTAAGGTTTGGCTATTGTATACTACCTTAGCTTCATTGAGCATTTTGCTGACTAAGTTAAGGTTAGTATGTTCTTGAATTTCCCTTCTGGGACGAATAAAGTAGTTCTGAATTGTACTTAAATATATATAACTTTTCTAATTTAGCATAATACCAATTTAGTTGTTAGAAGCATTTAGCCAGTTCTGCTAACCCAGATGTTGATAGCATTCAGCTGATAAGGCTGTAGCATTTTTGCTAAATTAGCAGTGGTTAGTATTTACCTAACCTTGCACCATTTAGTTTTCTTCTTCTATAGCTGTTATTAGCATTTTGCCAATTTTTGTTACATTTAGGTTTCTGCAAATTAGCTGCTATTAGAATTTAGCTCACTTGGCTACATTTAATATGTTGCTAATTTAGATGCAGATGACTTGTTTCAGCTGTTATGTACATTCATTAAGCTGTTACTACATTCTGCTTTCTTTTCAGCTGTCACCAGAGCGGTATGATCTGCTCTGGAACAAGTTTTATTCCAGTGCCCTTCCTAATTCAACTGGGAGGAGAACCCTGACCTCCCGCATTGTCCGCTTAGCCACCAGGGAGGTTCTTTTATGCTACATTTAAAGACTTTTTTAAAAACTTTTTTTCTTTTTTCTTTTTTTTTTTAATAAATGCTTTGAATTGTAACAACTTCTGAATTCTTTGTGCAATTTCATATTAAAATGTGTTTATTTTTTTCTGGAGATTTATGCTGTAGCTTCTGTTTTTTCAAATCTTTATACTTTTGAGAGTATTATGCTTTAACATGAACAATTGTAAGCATTTTTATAATTATCATTTTTCTAATTTATCAGTATTTATAATGATCCTAACTTAGCTTTAGTCAGCATTGTTGCTCCCTTAGCTGTGGTTGCTAACTAATCTGTGGTCACCCTGATGCTAATTTAGCACCTGCTAACATAGCTTTTAGTAGCATTTAGTTAAATTAGCTTTTTTTTTTTCTTTGTTTGTTTGTTGTTGTTGTTTAAAAAAACATATTGTTATTAATTTAGCTGTGATTTGAAGCATGTTAACTTTTTTTGTGATTTGTATGTTGCTAATTTTGCTGTCGTTGGCTTTCCACTATATGCCATAGCATTGCATTCTTCTACTTCAGGCTTCCTTATTGTGCTGCTAGCCTGAAGCACAATAATGTATGCATAGAAATACCAGAGATACAGAAATACACACACAAATGCACGCTATACACACATAAGATCAACATAATTCGATGCAACAGAGAGTAACTCTGGATTTTCCGATTGTTAGTGAACGCATCCTGCCCTAACTCTAACTTTACATACTGTCAAACAGATTAAAACTGGTCTCTTTTTTTCTTCTTCTTCTTCTTTTTTTTCTTTTTTTTTTTTTTTTTTTTTTTTTTTTCCTTTTCCCCAATCCAAAAAAAAAGTTTTCCCAATAATTGGCAGTATGTCAAGTCA
>JBAMYA010000006.1:5705233-5753630 GCA_037176975.1 Arrhamphus sclerolepis
CCCCCCCTCCCCCCCCCCCCCCCCCCCCCCCCCCCCCCCCACCCCCCCCCCCCCTCCCCCCTAACTTACGAAAACCCATACATGCATATATTTTATTTCCACCATTTTCTCCTGATAACGAGTTATTTTTCCTCCGTTTTCCTGTGATAACGAGAAAATTAATTTGAGATCTCAAGAAAACTAAGAAAAAAAGTCTCTGCACACTTAGATCCATGCAAACAGGTGTATGTTTCACCAAGCTTTTGGTCTACAGACCTTCATCAGGGCATTGCAATGCCCTTGAGATCTCAAATTAATTATCTCGTTATCACAGGAAAATGAGGAAAAAATAACTCGTTATCACAAGAAAACAGTGGAGTTGTGTCGTTATCACAGGAAAACGGGAGAAATAAAATGTATGCATGTATGGCCGTTTAGGACTTCCGTATTTAACAGTGTTTCTCTGTTTGATTTTGTTGTTCAAGCTCCTCTGAATCTTGTGTATGAATCGTTTTTGTTTGGACTCAGAGGCAGCTGAGTGCTTCCTGGAGCTGGTGAAGGATGATGGTGTTCCCTTAAAGGAAAGACGTTTGAAGTTTCCATCTTTCACCTTGTTATAACTAATGGAAGCAATAATGCTTTGACTGACTCCTGCTATCACTTTTCTCTGTGTATGTCATGTTATTTTCTGCTTAAAGAATCTACGTTTTCACTGACATTTGTCTTATTACTGGTTGAAGCTGGTAGTCAATAAACTTAGTAGTTACCACCCAAAATGATAGAATATAATCACGCTTCTGCTGTGGCATTTTTAATTTTTCCAAACAATGATCAGCTGACTGAAGCAGTTAGAATAATTATGGAAATTGAGTATTCACTTGCTTTATAACATATATGTTAAAATGTCACCTGGATGTTGTGCAAATTTGTTTCTGTGTGCTCTTATTTAAAGATGAAGGCGAAAACAATGTTTCCATTCAGTTTCCACCATTCTAGAAGTACTAAGGAGATGAAGGAGCGTCCGTATTGATTGACATTGTTTGAACATTGTGCTGTCACGTTACTCAAAGAAATTGCATGCTTTGTTATTGAGTTTGTTTAAACACACTCCACTGTGTTTTGTACTCGTGTATATCACATTTTCTTAGTTTTCTCAGGAATTTCATGATCTCGCATGTTAATGTTAACCGTATTTCTGTATCGGAATTGCCACAAAGCTGTGATTGACATGTCTTCTGACCCATTGGGAGCCTCCATGGTCAGTCAGTTTCAATCAATGACTGACTGGAATAATCAATTAGCCAACATGGGTTATCGCAGCAAAGTAATGACCACCTTTCATCTTTCACAGCCAATCAGAACAGACTGTACCAATGGTTGGTGGCTAGTGAAACACAAGGGAGGCAGTACTTTGTTCACTGACCGGCTACACAATGATGCAGCACAGCTGTTACACTTCCTTAAATAGTGCCGGATTTAATTACCTCAACTCGAGCTACTATGTTTACTGTGTAAATTGTCCATAGTGTGACTGATTTGTACCATGAACACCATCAGCTTATTTATATGCATCTTTATATTTAAAAAAAAAAAAAAAAATTGAAAATGCATCTTTTAAAGAAAAAAAAACAACAACTTTAATTCTGTTGTTCTCTGAAATGCAGAGTTATATGGTTATGGTTATAAAATAGAATTAATGCTTTCATCAATTTATTGCACTACATATGTACATATATATATACATATATATACATACCTACATATACATATACATATATATATACGCACACACACACACATATAGCTACACAAGCATACATGTATATGCATAAACATTTTCTCTATTTAGGTATGTATTTAGGCATGACAAGTTTATTTGTGTAGCACATTTTATAGACAAAGGCAACTCAAAGTGCTTTACAAAGACATTAATATTAAATAATATTTTTTTTTTAATTGCAATTGGACAGTAAAAGGATTAAAAACAAAGAATAGTAAAAATAGTGCAGTAAAAGTTGACTGAAGAAAGGCACAAGAGTAGAGTTTTAACTGATGAAGGCTACATGGTCACGTATGAATGTATGGGCATGTGTTCCTACTCCACCTGTCTTTTTCTCCCAGCATGATGCATGTTTTTATCTCAAGTTGCATCGATTATTGTAATGTCCTGGTTCTGGTCTTTCAAAAAAGAAAAAAAAAAGAAAACGCCTTGAGCTTCTTCAGAACTCAGCTGCTCGTGTGTTGATGAGGACCAGAAAACAGGCTGACTTTAAAATCACCTCATTGGGTCTTTCAGGATTGATTTGAAGGTTCTTCTAATGTGTTTTCAGAAGTCTTTATGGTCTTGCACCCTCTTATCTCACCATTTTACTTTTACTTATGAACCCCCAAAGGCACCAGGCGAGTGCTATGAGCCACGATTAAAGGACAGCCTGCTGAGAACCTGAGGGCCCCAGAGAATGTGAATGTCTTTAAATGCAGGATCAGGACCCACCGTTTTAATTTGTCTTTTAACTAATGTCCCCTTCTATTCATCTTAGATTTTATATTTAGTCCAATTATTTACCACATTCTTACTGTTATTTCTCGCCCGTGTCTCATTTATTCACTTATCAACTTTTTATTTACATTCATTTATTAACTTATTTTTCTCATGTTTTTTTTATTTTGATTCATTGATTTCACTTTACTTTTCTTTCTCATTTTAGTCAGTTCGTATGCCAGTACTTTTATGTTAGTAGTTTTTAATGTTTAACTCCAGTGGTTTCTGGGGTTCTGCTCCCCCCTGAGTTGTGACGGCGTCCGTAGTTAAGTCAAGTTTATTTCCAAAGCACCTTTTTTTTAGTTGACCTGTGCTGTACAGGCTAAAACAAATAAAATCCCAAAGTCAACAATAAAAATCAACAAATATATCTAATAAAATGAAATAGAAGAGTAAAACAGCATATAATAAAATAATATAAATAAAGACATACACAGCTGACTCTTACATCCACCCTTCAGCAGTGGTGTTTGGCTCTCTGCCTGCCTGGGGGGGTGGGGGGTGGCCCCCTGCCTGGCAGCCAGGCTCCTGGGTGTGGTGACTGTCTCTGATGCAGACGGCTCCCTGTGATGCTGTGATAGTGTTTCCATCTCTGGTTCTTCTGTGCCCAGCTTTTTTTTTTTTTTTTTAATTAAATCTTGGATCGTGTTTTATCATTCGTAGCGATTGGGGGTAGTGGGGAAGGAGGTGGGCAGATGGGTGGGTGGGGGCATTGTTTTTACCCTGTAAAGCACTTTGTGTTTTTTATTGTATGAAAAGTGCTTTATAAATAAAGTTGCCCATGCAGGTTCCAAGCCCAGAATGCCCAGCTGAGTCACGTGTCCAGATGTTAACCCTCTGTCATCGCAACTTCCTGTTTACATGCCAGATCTGTGAAGAAAACCAACAGAACATTTCCATCATACTGGACAACATTTAAATAATTTAAATTAATATTTTAAATAATTTTAAGATAGTCACTATGTTGGTTGCTCCTACAGCACACATGTTTATGGGAGTTTTTTAACTCTTAAATTGATTAAGCATAAATCAGAAACTGTGAACAATTTCAAACCTGGAATAGTTATAAATCCATTTGGTCACAGAAGTGATGATTCAAACGACTGAGCATTTGAACAAACTGATTACTGATGTGTTGGATATAAGTCAAGAGTCAAGGGACATTGAGCATAAAGTTGTATCTGTCTTGCCTAAGCTAGAAAATGTTTTTCTTTTTTTTATCTGGTGCAGATGCTAAAGAGATGTTTAATGAGCTGCAGTATTTGATTACCGAGGTATCTGTGCCTGCAGTTCCAGCAGAGGAACCTATACAATAAACAGCACTTCAATGTGTCTTTAGTATATCCCGATACTAAAATACCCCTTTCAGCAAATTCTGAATTGTCCAACGGTGAATATTGTTTAGTTTTTGATGGACTTCTTTTCTCCCAAATAACAGGACTGTTTCCTAAATGTTGCATATTGACATTGAGATCTGTAATGCAGTTGGCACATCAAGGGAGAAGCATCAGGTCTGTGCTGTGTAGTGGACATTAGGAAGTCTAACCACTGGTTACCAGTCTTCTTTATCATCAGCATATTTGGTTTCCTCCATTAACAGCACTGATGTTAAGAGTTCTGGATTTGAGGAAGTGTTGAAGCCATTAATTAAAGATCAGAAAAAGCTTGCAGAGTTAAGTAAAACCTTCAGGGAACGGTGCAGTGTGGTAGAGATAACCTCGCAGCTCACAGTTTAAAACGGCTTGCAGAGAATTTCACCGGAACAAACCGATACAGATACTGCACTGGAGAGAAGCTGGAATTTCAGGAAAGGGCAGTTTCTACTGGTTCTGCGTGTTCTCCTTTCTTTAAGAAGTGAGGAAGTTCATTTAGATCACCTGAAAACTCTTGCAGAAACTCAGTCAAGGAGTTTTTTTGGTGTTTAACAAACCCAGCTCAGAGTAGAGTAGGACTGACCTCAAGTCACTGTCAAGATTAAATGAAAATGTTATCTCAGTTACAATTAATGAGCAATTATTTTATCCCTCATAGATGAATAACAAGGTTTTTGCTGCAAATATACTAAACTATTAACACTGGAATACGTTGGTCTTTTGTTGACCACATATAGAACAGAACTGAAAAAACTGACGTGGGATGGAAGAGAACAAAACTGTAGACTCCAAATGCTCTTTTTGATTAATTCAGCCACAGAAACAAAGTAAGTGAGGAAGTACATTTTTATTTATGTAGTACTTTCACAGGCGTATATCACAAAGTGCTTCACAAAGATAATCACAAATAATACAAAAAATGACAAAAACGTACATTAAAAGTACCGGAAAAACAGTAAACAGTAAACCCAATAAAAATACAGGTTAAAAACAAACAGTAAATCCAATAAAAACCAGCAAAAGAGTATTGAGTAAGACTGCACATGACATCAAAATTATATAATTATTGCAGTACCAACATGCACAATATCAGTACCATGAGAAACAGGAAGGTAGTTCAGTTAATTATGCCTTCTGTTTATCCACATGTATTTTTCTCTTATTATCATTCAGCTGGATTTCTAACGTTCCTTTGGCATGTTTAAGAGTTCCTGCATCTTCTTCAGAAACGCCATCAGATGGTGTTGGATAACGTGTGCTTTTATCAGCTGCTGTCACTGAGGTGTGACACTCCTTCCACCTGAAGGAGGAAGAACTCCGAAACACATCAAAGGTATGTTAAAAATGTAGCTGGCTGATAAGAAGAAAAAATACATCAAAAGAAAAAGTTATGGTGATAAATGTCAGTCTATTGTTTTCCAGAAGCCATGCATTGATCTAAATGTCAATAATATATTTTGCCCATCAGATGGAACCTGGAGCCACTTGTTTCAGGGAGCAGTTTTCTGTTTATTCATTTTATTGAAATAAGGTTGCTGAAATAGAAATAATACATTTGTTATTTTTAGTGTATGAATTGGTTATTTAGTGTTGGGAGCTAATTTTACAAGCAAGGGAAAAACTACACAGCTAAAATAATATACTATTTATTGTTTGTCCCTAGAAGTGACTATATTAATTCATTTTGAAATGTCTTTCTGTGAACCCACCAGCTAGAGACACCTATGTACCCGGTTGGTAATCAGATAGCCAATCAAACTAAATCATTTTATAATAACAATAATAATAATTTATAATTGCTTCCAGAATCACTGCTCCTGTAGCTGCAAAGGCAGAAAGGAAGAAAATTATTAATTAATTAGATTATTGTCAATCTAATGTGTTTTGTGGATATTCAGTTATAAATACAACCAAAGTTTAGCAGTAAGTGAGGCTTAGACAGAATCTACAAAACGATGACATTTAGCTTCAGGTTCCATAGTAGAAATGTGAACTAGTCTATCAGTAACTAAAGACCAGAAAACCATAAGTTCTGGGTGCTCGTCTGGCTTTGTTTTCAGCCTGGTGACTCTGAACACGCTCGGAAGGGTGGTGCTCCCTCAGGTTTGCTGTCTCAACTGTTTCAGTTGTTATTCCAGGTGTTCCAGCTGTGCCAGCTGCATGATGACTGTTGCTTCTGTGCACGAGGCACCTGCTCGACCAGGCGAACTGTCCTGCAGCCCAAACTAGCTGCTGTGTCGTATTTTGATCATAACATGTTGTAGGCGTTTCATCGAAATCCCAGGAAATTGTGTCAAGTGGTGAAAAAATGCAGAGAATACCACAATGACTTCAACTATGGATGCAAATAAATAATAACTATAAAAAAGGAATAAATTCTGAATCATAATAAGCTATCCTGGTTGAGCCAAAGATGATCTGAGAGACTTGAGCTCAAGCGACTGGAGCACAACCATCACACAGACCACCAACCAACCTCACATGCAGGTCTTTAGACAGGGAATAAGTAGTGTGGGAAAGGAGACATGCTGGCGGTTCATGCGGTTAGAGTTTACACATCTGTTCATAAATGTAAAGTTCTTGAGACGACTGTCAACATTAACCACAAACAGCCAGTTTAGGTTTTAGCTCTCAGTCGTCCAAAGAAGCAACAGCTCTTTCTTCTCACATGGTTCCCTACGTTCCACAAAGAGGAACCAATTACTACCGGGAAACAAATGTTAATGAGGCACCTGACATTTCACTCCATAATACTGCCACTTTGCCCCCTGCTGCTTTGTGAAATAACAGTCAGCTTGACAAGACAGAGAGGCAGCCGCTTAAAGGGTACTTACAGCAAGAGACAAATGACTCTGCTGCTCAAGAAAACCTAAAAACCCATTCACTTACCCTTCAAATGAAAAAGGAGGCATTCAGGTGCTCTTTTGTCACTTTTATATGTATGGAAAAACATATATACATGTGTATGCAAACCCCCATAAAACAGCAGTGTTGTGGAGACAAATTTCTTTTTGAATAAAACATTCACTTTTTCTTTACAGCAATGCATCCCAGAAACCTTACAGGTTTTATTAGTCAAACTATGAATTCTTAATCAACAGAAATGCACATTGATGACTTTTTATTCGAAATAGTACAATAATTAATGGATTATATGGACTGATTATTTATGACTGACCCTCTTGAAGTCCAGTATCCTTGAAATAAAGGCACCTGTTAATTTTATTTCCATTTTAAAACAGATGGATGATGGATGGATGGATGGAGAGGCGGTGACTAATTGAGACTGAATTATAAAGGTCACACCACGTGCTGCCTTTAACTGCTGCTCTGAGCCCATCGTGAAGGCAGAGCCACCGTTAATTGTTTGAAGGAGGCAACCTCTTGAAGCCTTCCTCCTCATCTTTGTGTTCCTCTCACTTGATTTGCTACTGTACGTCGGTGTGGACCTCACTGTAGACCGGAGCCGCCTGCTTTTACTCCGGGATCCCAGCACTTCTTGTCAGTCCTGGTGGTGAGTAAGATTCAAGCAGATTTCTTTTTTCTTCATCAAAACAGACAGTGCTGATGATGGTGATCATTTCTGCTTTTTTATGAATATATTGTATAAGAATGTTAAACTTATTTTGACTCAGAGTTCTACTGACTCCCTAAGACATAGACGAGGAAGAAAAATATTTTCCTTTAATCGTTTGATTACAATGTTTTGTTTTGTTTTAATTTATTCTCCCATTAGAGGTTCGCTGATGTAAATCTTGTCTCGGTGGCTGCGCACGAAGAAAAATATAAACATGATAGAAACTTAAAATCTGCATTTTTTTTTAATGAACATATTTTAAAAGTAACATGTTAATCTTAAGTGTATTTACACTCTCAGTGGACGCATGCCCCCTCCCAGGGGAGGGCTGCTCTGCCTCCACTACCTGTCCTCCTCCTCTGAGACCCTCCCTGCACCTCTCACAGCTGAGACCCAGGGAGCAGAATTAACAAGCAAATTGAAACAGACTCTAACCAGTGGCACAGATGCTTCTAATCATTTGTCTGTGACTTTGTTTCATTCAGAACCTTTTTCTTTTTAAAAAAAAACAAAAACAACAATTCATTTTCTGTTATATGATTACAATCTAAGCTGACTGACTTGGGTGGAAAGTCAAGAAGATGTCCAACAACATGGCCAAAATTGCAGATGCAAGAAAGACAGTAGAGCAACTGAAGCTGGAAGTTAACATAGAGAGGATGATGGTGAGTTGGCATGAAGGAACTAGCGTTCAGTTTACACATTTAGCACTCAACAAGCAGCCCATTAATTATAAATGCAATCACAATCAGGCTTGTTCAGTCTTATAAAACCTGCTCATTTTGCATGTGTCACATTCTGTTTCCAGAGGAGAATTTAACTAATTAGGAACATTTGCATGCTTTTTGGCTTAAATCAGAGGTACAGGCTAATATTTCTGCTTCTTATTCCTCTCTTTGACCTGCGTAGACATGGTAACAACCTTTTTTTTGCACAGGTGTCCAAAGCAGCAGCTGATTTGATGGCCTACTGTGAAGCTCACGCCAAAGAGGACCCTCTGGTGATGCCTGTGCCCTCATCTGAGAACCCATTCAGGGAGAAGAAGTTATTCTGTGTGATACTGTAGCGGTGCATGTTAAAGGCATAAACAACCATCTCTCTTCTGTTTTGTTTTTACAAGATTAAGCTTTAAATTAAAGTGACTCTTGGTGACCAATCATGTGATGTTATCTTTCAAACATAAGAGCAATAAAGTTTCATTAAAAAAAGAGTACAAAGTTCATTTAAACAGACCAATGCGGCTGCCTTCGGCTGTGCACACAGTTTACTTATTAACCACATCCTATATATAAGTTCTTTCTGCTCCAAAAGTCTAAAACAATTACAAAAATCTTTTATGTTTACTTTTATAAGCTGAGCTGATGTCACAGATTACCTGAAGTTAGCAAAGTAAAAAAGGGGAAATAAATATATATTTATATATTAGTTCATAAGACATATTCTGTCTATATATATATATACCCTCATCAATATATGTTCAACGTGAGAAGGGCGCTCTACAATTAGTGTGTTACTTTGCTATCAAATGAAAACTGAATAAACAACCACAGCTATAAACAGGCATTATCCTCCTGCTCATTTCCCAGTGGAGGGTGCGCCTGGGTCACTGAAGCTGAGGGGTGGGGCTTCATGTTGTACCAGCACAGGTGAGAGGAGCTGACAACAGGTGTGTGAGGTTTACACAAACCAGAGAGCTCTCAGCGTGACACCTGCCAGAAGTCAGACAGCCTGTGGGAATAAAACAGCAGAGAAGAAGGTACGTACGTTTCATTAGGGTGACAGCAGAGGTTTATGATTGCTGCTTCAGAGAGGTTACCCGGTCTTAAATAATGATTTAAATAGCACTGGCAATTACTAACTGGTATTTTTGCAGTCTTGCTGCTATCTACCAGCAGACATCTTGGACACTGATATTTTGAAGGAAGGAACATCAAGTCAAACTGGCCTAGTCAAGAAAAACTTGTCTGACTTTGCATTTGACTCCTGAACACACCCATGATGTCCATTAATGCTGTCGCACTGTCAGCAGAGCCAACTACTATTCTATACGTAACTTTAGTTTAAAAAGAAAAAACCCTAGTGTGTGTCTATCTATCTATCTAGATAAATGTGTACATCCTGTATCTTCCTTATCTATACATATTTTATCTTTTTCTATTTTTTATTGCTAAATTAATCATTTTTTTCTAATTGTTTTTTGCCCTTTATTCTGTCTTGTGATTTTACACACACACACACGTATATCAAATATATTTCATTTGAATACCTATTTTGCAAGACAAATGAGCAGCTAGAGTCTGAATTAAAGGGCACCACCTGTTGCGCTGACAGACTGCTATGCAGGATATAGTGACACGCTGCACAAACATTAACTTTGAAATAATTAGCCAAAGGTGGGTATCTCACCTCCTCTTTTTTTTTCACTGCAAATCATGACGTGGATGACAACTGGTAAAATAAATGTCATTGTATCCTCAGAGCTACACCAGGAGGAATCAAAAGAAGGTGATCAAATAATGAACGGTGCTTTTTTTAAATTTTATTTATAATATTACTGCTGCTTTTCTTCCATTTTCAGGACAAATAATGGCCAACTTTGGAGGACATGCCATTCCTGGCACCTTTTTCTTGTTTTATGGCTTTTGGCTGACAGTGAAGCACATTCTCCAGCACTACTGGAGGACAACCCAGCCCAAAGGAAGGCAGGTTACACCACCTTTCTTTAAAAGAATGGACTACACTGAAGGAGGGTTCAAAATCTTTGCTTCTTTTGTTGGTCAGTTCTCCTTTGAGTCCATCTTCATCAAGTAAAGCTGTTGCCGCCTCGTCTCATTTGCCCATCGCTGTCCTGTCACAGGCATCATGGTCGAGCAGTTCGTGGTGGACGGGCCACATGCCCATCTCTATAACAAGGACGAGGACTCGTGGGTCAAGCTGATGAACTGGCAGCATAGCACAATGTATCTGTTCTTTGGGATTTCTGGAGTGGCACTGGTCACCACTACTTCATCCAGACTGGTGCCCGCTGGTGCTGACCGCCTTGCTCTCTCCCTGGCTCTCTTTGTTGAAGGTAAGCTGGAAGGAAGCTTGGTTTGCATTCTTGAACCCTGAAAAGTATCTTTACAATATGCCTCCTTTCATCCAGGATTTCTATTTTACTACCACGTCCACGCTCGGCCCCCTCTGGACGCTCACATCCACTCGCTGCTGCTGGTGGCTGTGTTTGGTGGCTCAGCCAGCACCATGATGGAGGTGTTTATAAGGAACAACATTATTCTGGAGCTGCTCAGGGCATGCCTGTTCATCCTGCAGGGCACATGGTTCTACCAGGTGATCAGAAAAACTTTACTGTACTTGTCAGGCAGGAAGAGAATGGTTGACTAATTTCTGTGCAACTAAGGCTAGGGCCAATGAATGAGCTTCATTTTACCAATGTGTTTTGATGATCTCACCAAGTCCCCCGTGATAGAGCGTAGCCAAGGCAGAAGAGTCAACAAACCTCAGTGAATTCTCTGTAGGCTCCCCGGTTGCAGTGATCCATCAAAGAGGACTTAATTCAGGCTGCTAGAAGTTTATAAGGAGGGATGATAGCCCAGTCATGCCTCTGGACCTCACTTGCAGCTTTGCTTTAATTACAGTTCTCTCATTTAAAAATAAAAACTAAAAAAACCACAATGCAGGCTCCATTTTAACTATTTGTCATTTCAGATTGGATTTGTGCTTTACCCCTTGAGTGGGCCAGAGTGGGACTTGGAGCAGCATGGAAACATCATGTTTGTCACAATGTGCTTCTGCTGGCACTTAGCTGCAGCCCTTCTTCTGGTCGCTTGCACTTCCTCTCTTGTTTGGTTGTAAGTATCTCACCTTTCACCTCCATGAGCTTTACAACGACCAGGGTTAACACACATTTGGAATCATGTTAGCTGGGTGGAACTGAATTATATAGATGAACACAACTTTTAAATCACGTTAGTGCCTGAACTGCTCTCCAGCAAGGAAAGGAGCTGTCCATATGTCCCATCACAGCAATATTAAAGGGTGGATCTTCAGCATGGAGCTCAAAGTGTGTTGGATTCATTTATGGGACAAGCTTCTGGATTGATAGTAATTTAATAATATTTTTTTTATAATTAGAAACACTGTGTGGTCAAAAGACTATTACCTTGCTCATCTATTTATGAGTAAATAAAAAAAATCATCTTGAAACCAGTACAACCAGTACAGCCTGGCACAGTCTGCAGTCTTACTCATCTAAAAGTAAATGCCAGTTGGTCCCATTTAAACAAGCTGTCACGCGTCTCTTATCAGCTGGAAGCTGACATTTGACCTACGGGGGATTCCGTCTTTCAGAGTCCATTTAAGATGAATACTTGGATGTCTTAAAGGGCAGATGCTTATAATTCAGACATTTATTATTTACATCGGTTCGCAGGCCTGCTATTCTTCCACTCCACTGGTGCATTGATGGTTTTTACAGGCCTCTGCACTCAAGTAAAAATGAAATCCGAGCGTATGACGAACTGCTCTTTATTTTCTTCTACTCCGTCGCTCCTGACAGTAATGATTTAAAGAGAATGTAATTGTGTATAATTATACTGAATTGTTTTTCCAACCTTTTTTCTCGTTTCAACAGCACTGTGACACGGTTCTCGGAAAGGAGGCGGGACATTGAGATCGGGATGCGAAACACATCTTCCAAAGCAAGTTCTCAGAAAGCGTTGCTGGACGTTTCAGATGAAGAGTGAAGAGTGTTTGCTGTCCGCTGCAGTGAGGTTTCATCCTGAGTTCAGGAGAAAACCAAGCAAGTGATCAGGCCTGCGTATGTTTCTGTAACGTAGGTTGGAGTTTCCCCCCGTTTCTTTTGACTTAAAAAAGGGGGATTGTGGATTGTGAAAACATTTCAGATGTACAAATTATAATTTGAACAGAACAAATATATTAACAGGTCACAACATTCAAATTAATTTCCACTTAATGCATGTGTTAAGATTAAAAGAACACCCTGCTGACAATCATTCAATGTTGTATTAATATTTATAACCAGTGGTGATTTGAAACTATCAAACATCAACAGAACATTGAATGAAAAGTTAATCAACTGCTGAAGGACAAAAAAAAACAACTTTTCTATAGAATTTTTAATTTTCTAACATCATATTTGAGCTTTTTTGTAGAAGGGGAAAACATTTTAAACATAATCCTAGAGACACAACCTCCTAATCTTATTTAACAAAAGCCATCTGCTCTGACTTTTGGTGATTATTTCCAAACTAAGTGTAAAAAAAAAAAAAAAAAAAAAAAAGTTGCATAACAATGAGAAGGCCTGAGAACAAAGAGCTCCGTCAAGCAAATGCAGGCAGGGTGAGATCACTGTGGAGGAGCAGGCGGGGGGTCAGGTGCACACTTGGGTGAAGGTGCTGTTGTTACAACAACTGTTGAAACAGGTTTTGGGGATCCTGTTGCCATGTGCTGCTGGAGCTGCTGAGTCTGAACTGTTTGGATCCGAACCTTCAGAAAGAAAGCGGTTAACTGTTTCCTTCAGTTAATTAGACAAAAAGTAGCCTCAGTGATGAGACTCAAAGCAAAACGTGAAACAACAGCATTTTGAAAAGCATTTTACTAAGACGCGCACCACATGCTAAAGTTCTTTTTCAGACCACAACTGTAAACAGACTGACTGAAGAGCCTTATTATTTAATTTTGCGTATACGAACCTGTGTGGCCTGTCCTTGCTGCTGAAGCTGCTGGAACTGCTGCGCTGTAACAAAGCTGACTGGTTTATTCCCCGCAATAAGCTTCGTTCCAGCAGGCATCGTGGTCAGGATGATGTTCCTGCCCAGGCTGCTAATACTGCTCAGAAAGAGAGAGAACAAACATATTGTTGTTCTATGACGGCTAAGACCTGGGGTCTGCATGTCTGCTTTTGCAACTATAAACCAGAAACATGGACCCCCTGGAAGCAACTTCTCCGTAACTGATTGGATAATGGTGCACTTACTTTGTATTGAGACTTCCTTTTACAATCGGCGTTGTCACGACGCCCTTGCTCTTCAGCGGCTGGTTGAGGACAGAGAGGGGCACGGTGATTCGGGCGGGTAATTTTCCCTACAACGTCAAACAGAAGGATGGGGGGAAAAAAGTAAGAAGAGAATTTTGAGTCTTTGAGAGTCAGAAAGATGTTGATGGTTTCCTTAGTTACAGACATGCAAATCAGTGTATTATCCAAATAGACTTCAAACTTCATGAATCCCTTTCGGATACAATTTGACAGACCACAGTAACGTCCTCTTACATCTGATTCAATGACAACTTATTTCTCCTGTGAGAAGAGCTATTTGTCTTCCAAATGTAACTCATGGTATGTACATGCATCACCTTCTGCCTGACATCATTTGATATCATTTGACTCCAGATGATGTAAAATTTTATATTTGAAACATGCCTTTAATGATATTAAATCTTTTGCCAAAAAAAAGGGTCTGAAACTGACATTGCCTTTATATTAACACAGTAAAGTTTACATCTGGACTGTGAATAAGTCTCTTACCGACTGTGTTGTGACGACTGTAGCGGGGACTTGTCGCACCGTCGCAGTCGCAGTTCCGAGCGTCAGAGGTGAACCAGAGGCTCCAGGGGACACAGAGATCCCCTTCGCCCCAGCCACAACACTGGCAGCCATGGTCACTACATTGGCACATGTGGTTGCTGAGAGTGGTTTGCTACCTGTCGTGGTTGTCATGGTGATGGTCTGACCCTGTTTTTGTGGAATAACACCCAGGCCTGGCATTATCCGGATGGTGGCAGCGCTCTTGTCAGGAGAGGCCACGTTGGAGAAAGTCCTAGACTTTTGATCGGCCACGCTGACGGCCAGCGTTGGCATCAGACGTATAGCCGTGTCTCCCGCAGCCTTCAGCACAGTCGAGGCAACAGGGCCTGCTTTAGCGGTCTGCGGTTCCCCCACGCAGGATGCAACACTGGAGGTGGAAGACGGTGAAGGGTGGGGTGGTGTCACATGGAGAGTAGCAGATATGCTCTTGCTGCCTGAGGTGGCAGCGCCCAAAAAGTCAGAGGTGAGTTTGACAGTTGCAACTGGGGATTTGGCGAGAGTTGCCATCATGTCCGGGGTGATTCGCAACACCGTCTGGCCTTTAGCATCGGTGGTAATGGAGGACGGGGGAAGACGTAGGACGTCTTTACCCTGGATGCGCAAGTTTGCAGCCGTTATTGGGATTCCTGCTCCGCCAGGAGTCTTCATACCCAGCTGTCCTGTGATGGACACCTGCAGAGAAACAAAACCAACACCAAACAAAGAGTATGTGACTCTCAACATGGCAAACCGCCAGTGTTAACCAGTTAGTGCTAGTTAGTATTTCTCATATTGGACACAAACTTAAACCAACTTTTCTTTCTGCTCAGTAACATTTGGAATTCTTGTGTTCATGCAGTGAAACATTTATTTGGCTGCAAATAACTTCTTACACTTTGAGGATAAAGCTTGTTCACACATCTTCAGTCTGTTCAGTAACTAAACATCAGTCTGGTAACGATATTCTTGAAAATTTAAAAATATTCAGCAACGATCAAACAGGCCAGTATAATTAAACCGAGAAGAGAAGAGCAACTGAGACACAAAGCTTCACCTGTTTGATGTTCGGGCTGGTGACACCTTGAAGCACAGCTGGAGACGCAGAGTTGTTTGCCGGGCTACCAGGAGATCCAGTTTGAGGTTTTGTTACAGTTACAGCTGACACTGAGAGGGTGGTTGGTACCTGGACAGGGCTACTGCCAGACTGACTTCTTAAAGGTACAGAAACCACTGCCTGTTGGTGTAAACAACAAACAAAACCAACCGTATACCAGCAGTATGCAAAACAAACACTGTCTGGTGTTTATTAGCTGCACAGAAAGGGTACCTGTGAAATGCCCTTAGCTGCCACTGACACAGGCATCCGGATCTGGTGAGGGGTCTGATGAACCAGTGTGGCCTGCTGGCCTGCAGGACCGGGCTGAGCAGAAACAACCCGCACCTGAGGGAGGGAGCCTGCCGCCAGGTGACTCACTATCCGGGCTGCATGTTGGGACGTAACTGGCTGAGAGGCTGGTGGACAAGCCTGACTGGTGGGTAAGATGGTTCCCAGCTGAGGCAATGAGGGAGGAGACACAAGAAGAACACTGCAATACGAAGAGAGGGATGAAAGATCAGAGGCCGAAAAATCTAAATGTGCAGATACAAACAAAGGGGAAATTATTGAACACAATAAATAGTGAGAATAGCCGACCCTGACCTTGACTTGATTGCATCTGGGACCCCCGTCTTTGTTGGAGTGGTGGTTGTGCAGGGTAAGGGCGACTTGGGAGTTCCAAGGGAGTTTGGAGTGGGTGTTGTAGGGACTGGTGAAATGGGATTAGGGCCCATTTCTTGCACTAACTCCAGACATCCAGGAGCTTTGCTGAGCCCATCTTTATTTCCAGACTTCTGAAACACAAATACAGATTGAGACCTTTTATAAACAGCTAAAATACATTGTTAGGCAAACTGCTGCGAGAGTCTCAACAATGTTGTTTAACAATGGCAACTGATTAATTATTTGTTATATAAATAATTTTTCTGTAGTAAAGTGAAGGCAGTGGACTTACAGGCTTTGAAGCTGGTTTAGGTTTCTGCTGCAGAGCTTTTCTAGCTTTTGCAGCTGCAGCTTGAGCTTGGTGAATCCTCTCTGAATCAAACAAGGTAACAGGATAAAATTTTCACAGTACGGAAATCAGAGAATGCTTAACATTAATCACAACGGTTCACAAACATAAGCATAAAACGTATCACGTATCAAGATGCTTACCAAACTCCTCTTGACTGCGATTGCGGTGCAGGTAGATCCACAGCTTCCGACCAATGTCATATTTCACACAAGGGTCTTTTTCATAGTGAAGTCTGTCAAGAGCCCCACTGACAACTGTGTTCACCTAAGAAAAAGAAAAACAGAACTGAACAGAAGGCTCTTTAATGACAGGAAATGTTAACTTAAGTAGGCAAAAGGGAGCCAGTGCCTTGGTGAGCTGAGAAAATCCTCTAAAAAAAACAAATCTTTCATAGAGGCAACAACTCATCCAAGTTAAAAATCTTCAGTATCAGAAGGACTTTTTTTTTTTTTGGGGGGGGGTGGAGAACTTTCAAACCTGTGCGCTAGTGACATCTGGGGCAAGAAACTGTGAGTCTTTCAGAAGCTCGCAGATCTCAGCCCTTGTTCCCTCCCCGTTAGGTAACCTGGCTGCTGCATCCCGGACTAGAAAGAGAAAGCCAGAACTGTGTCAGTTGTTTCCTGGCTCCTCTCTGCCAAAGAACAGAATAAAAGAGCTATTCTCACCCAGAGAGAGAATGGTGACATATGGTGGCCGGTCTGAGCGAAGCAGTGTATGCTCTCTGGCTTTGTTGAGAGACATCTCCTTATCAAACACCCCCTTAACAGGCCCCACCACCGATTCAAAGCCATGCATCCTGAAGGTGAAAGCTTTGTGCGGTTGGTTGTACCGTTGCTGCTCCTAATACACAAAAGGTATGCAAATTAAAGAGGATGTGTTGAGCAAAAGAAGGAAAATGGTGCAAGTTCTGCAGCAGCACAAGCAAACCTGGACTTGAAACACTTGTCTCTCATCTCCAGTGCTGGGCCGCACCACGTAATCAGTTGACCTGTGTTGGAAGAAATATTAAACCTCTTAGCAACAGCCTGATGATGAGGACAAAAATAAAAAAAATGCACATTTCATTTTTGAAACCCCTTTAGGAATATGTGAAGTTTACAGTTTTGGTGTTGGGGAAGCCATCTCCTCATTTTCTGTCTGTAAGAAATAAAGAGATACTGTCACAGAAACATTAGCAACTATGAATATGGTTTAGAGTCAATGCTGAAACTCTACTTCCAGTAAAACATTTGGATACCTTGACAACAAAATCTTTGGAGTCCAGCCACAGCTGACAGAGTGCACATAGGTCCTTCTCTGTATCCTGAGTGGGACCTAAGAGAAGCCATGACCTTATTCATACTGCACTACAGAAATCGGGTATTTCAACAGCTGAGCCCTCTTACCAATCCATCTCCACTGCTGAGACTCATCAAGGAATTCCACAAACGGAGAAAACCCACTGGGGAGGGCCATCATGCCATCTGATTAACAAACAGGAAGAGAGGACATGTATATGATACTAAAATGGTAAGAAAAATGACTGTTTTGTGTAAGTGACCACTGCTGCGTACCTTTAGTCTCTCCTGCAAGAAACTGCAGCGTCTGAAGCACCAAATCTGACCAGCAGGAGGCAGATGAAAACCATGCATTGAGGGAACTAGCTGGAGATGACTGCCACATCTGGACCTTCTCCTCCAACTGAAAGATCAAAATGGTAGTGTTAGAATGCGCATCTGGTGATGTGATCCCGTTGTAGAAAACGTATGTGAAACATACCATTGAAGTACTGGCGAGGCCTTCTGCTCTCAAGATGTTTTCCACCAAGCTGAAGAAACTGGCAGCTATTTCCTCAACAGTTGCAGGGCTGCTCTGACACTCCTCCACAATTCTGCAGTAACAATGATTATTATCATTAGCCTTAGCGCAGACAGGCTTGTCTGCCGTCTGTAGCCATTATTGACGATGCTGCACAGGGAGTGACTGGTGGCTAACTGGATGAAAGTTACATTCGAGTCAGGAAGGGTCCCAACAAGCATCCTGCACTACTTCTTTTAACAGTTGAGCCCAAGTATTTAAACTCCTGCGCCTTCTTAAGACTCTGCTCCTTGCAGCCCTCCCACCTACCTCCCTGTCATTTGCACATTTGTTTTCAGTCTTGCTGAGATTGCCCTTTATTCCTCTTCCTCCTCTCTCAAGCGCATGTCTCTCCAGGCTTTCTCCCACCTGCTCCTTATTCTCACCATGATAATAATATCATCTGCAAGCATCATCGACTACTGACTACTCATGGCAAACAAGATCTGCTACTCTTACTGCGCACCTCCCTGGCATCATGCTGCCCTCAAACACGTCCTCTATCGCCCTTCCAGATTTCTTCACTGCAGCCCCCCAATGATTGAAGCCTATTTGCACCTCCTCCCAGACAAAAGGACTCTCCTCATTCCCCTGCATCAAACTACCCAACTATCACAGCCTGTTCTGTCTTTTGCACTAATTCACTCTGCACATTTAATATGAAAAAAAGAAATGTCAATCAGCTGCTCCCGCTTGTAAACAACTCTCTCATTGCTTTGAAACAAAAAAAAAGAAGAAAAAAATAGAAAAAATGACCAAGTGACTCCGTAAAGCAGCACAGCATCCAGAACAGAATGAAAAAAAAAAATCTGTGAAATCAGTGAAGAATACCAAAATGCAGCAAGCTCCCACTAGGAGCAGCACTATAACGTCAACAACATATATTTGTACATGCACCAGATAGGATGTACGGAAACACTATTTCATTACACTATATACTCGTATCCTGTTGTGTTGAGAAAAAAAAAGATCTTGATTTCATGCAATACCACCATGATTCATGCAATAATTGTGGTACAGCTTGAGGAACTGTTATTGCTATCTTTAAATCTACAAAAAAGAGAGAGTACAACGTCTTCTGACCTTCCCTGTAGTTCTCCACCAGCATTGTCAAAGCAAACATCATCTGCTCTTTCTTGGCATAAAATCACACAGCTGCTCAACATTCTTGACGCCATCAAGACATGAAACTCACTCCTCCTTGATGTTGGTTAGTGGAGTAGATGGAGCATCTGGTAGGGAGTTGATGATGTTCCCGGGTTGGGATGAGGGGCCGTCTGAAGGTGGGAGTGTTTCGCAGGGGTCCTCAGATTCTACTTTTATAGTCCTCAATTTCTTTTTTCTTCTCTCATCCCTCATCTTCTTCTTAGGCAGGGACAGATCTAAGAGCGCTAAAGAATTGAAAGAAAGATATTCAGGTATCTCCTTTGAATCAGAAAAGGGGTTTAAGAAAGCCCTGTACAGTCAGAACGGATTTACTTACGCAGAGTACCCTTCCGACCTATATTTGTTCTTGAAAGTATGTCCCTGAGCTGGATATCAGAAGTTATCAAGTCTGGATGATCCTGTGGGAAACGATGGTTAGAAAAGCAGGATATAAAAAAGAAAAAAAAGACTTCTTCTGTATCAACTTACGGGCTGACGCTTCCTCTTCTCACAATGGTTTTGCAGCATGACTTTCAAATCGAGCTCACCTAGTTCTACTTTTTCTGAAAAAAATAAAAACAACACAATTAGATAAAAAGTCTCAAGATTCTGTTGCATAAGCAACGTCAACTCCATATGGCATTAGTCACTGACCAGTTGTCTTCATGTCTTGTGTCGAGAGGCTGGGAAGTACTCTGAGCGAGAACGTAGGTGTCGGAGAGGAGGGCGACTGAGGTGTAGGAGTCCATAAGGATACGTCTATAAGCACATAGAATAAGGAAGGCAAAAGAAAGGGTGTCATCAACTCTACAAAACTGCATGCTTAAATTTAATTCTGGTATTCTTATAATGCTTGAACTAGTTGTCTGAATGCAGTTTTCTCTATTTCCTACTTTTCCCCCTTAAAACAAAAGCTGTACATTATCAGCAGTGGCCCATATTTAACCTCAGACTGACCGTCATCGTCAGATGAAGCATTGCTGTCTCCACACTCAGTTTTGACCTCTTTCAGTATGCGGCTCAATCTCCTCCTGACCCGCGACTCCCTCAGTTCAGCTTGTGACTTGTTTGGCAACTTTCTTTTTGGTGGAAAGTCCAGATCGTTGTGAACTGCAAAGTCCAGCAGCTCCTACAACAAGCAGACACAATGAGACTATGCAAAAGGCTGTAGGCCAAATACAACAAATCTATTAATTAGAGAATAAGGAAAAAAAAAAGGAAAAACCTTTCTGGAGACAAGAATTTGCTTCAAGAGTCTGTGGTAATACTGCTGAAGGGAGTACAAATGTCGCTTCCTCTGGGATTTAGCACACAATTCTCTGTACTTTACCACTTCAGGATTGAAGTAACCATCTGAAAAAAGGTGAGAGAATTCATCAGAAATGGCTTCAAAAATCCATTTGGCTTTATAGTTGTGTGTATGAGAGATAAGTGGGTAACTGCAGCTCTTTACAGACTTGATATATACAATGTTATACTCTGTTTACAAAAAAAAAAAAACAACAATATCCAGTCAGTCAGAGGTAGAACATTTCTATTTTAATGCTATGCTTCCAGTGGGATGTTTGTCAGCTCCACTGGATGGAAACTGATCATAAGCAACAGTTAATTAAAATCTGCTCCAACAGCAATTAAATAAGGTTGTGAAGTTTTAAAACATACCTATGTGGATGGATGGAGGGAGGTAGGTGAAACTGAATTTTAGGATATTTAAACATGCTATATAGCTGATGTGATGAGGGACACTTCAGCTACAAGCACAAGTGTTTTTTGTTTTTTTTTAATTGTTTTGTCAGCAGTAGAACAATGGGTTCTCCGACTCCACTGTGTGTGGGGGGAAACCATAATGTGGGAAAGTTAAAGTGTATTTTTTTTTTCTTTTGTTCACTGATGGAAAAAAAATAAAATAAACCCCAAAACATTAACATGACTGGAGCAGTTCAGACGTCTATAAATGCTATCTGACCCAACCTATTCAGAATTCAGATTCTTGTTTCAGCTTTTCGTAAAAACAAAACAAAAAATGTATAGCAGTGTAGTGACCTATTTACACAGGACGAGGGGACCTGCAGTAATTCAAAGATTACACTCCACGGTCTGTGTTTCGTTCAGTGCACATGGACAGGATAAACAAAGTCTGTGCTTTACTTTAATTTACAGACATTAACTCTGTGTTAACTGTGTTTACTTAAACAACTAACAGTTGACAAAAAAATAAATAAAAATTGAATCATGATATGAATCATAATGAATTGGATGTGTCTGATCATGCAGTTTGACTTCAGTGACAACACATGATGCACCACGTGTTATTTCTCTGTCACTCTGCTGTTTACGCCGCTCGTTTTTCATGGGTCTCCATGTGAAGTGTAATGCTGAGGATTAAAATTGTCCTATTACCTCTATACATGCTGAAATACTGGAGGCAATTTACAGTAGCATTTGTACTTCACAACTCACAGACGTGGTGCCCTCATACTGGAGCAATATCACAGACGTCTTTCACAATTTTTACATATTACCACAGGTCCCCAGGTGATGCTTGTCCACTGCAAACAAGGCACATGTCTAAAGGCGGTTTAGGAATAACCTCGAAATAGTTTCTGTGCAAGATGGAGAGGATTTCCAAAGTTAAAATTTCCATTGTTGAACAGGTCACTGATGGCACGGTCCTGCTCCTCAACACTGCTGTCAGGAAACTGGGGCAAAAACTGCCGAAGGTGTTGTCTCTGAGAATCAGTCAGTACTTCATTCCAGGTGCTTTCACTCAACACAGAGAAGAAAATATCAGGCTGTTGAAGACAGAAGCAGAGGATAAGAAAGAAAAAAACATGATCTTGGTGGCCTCTAATTTAAAGAATAAATAACAAGAAAAGCAGCATTTAAAGACCACTCACATCCTCCAGCAGGTCCTCTGGAAGGTGGACCCTGCACTTCCCCAGCATGCATTCCTCTGTCATCTGTCCCCCGCTCTCCTCTTTTGGATCAAGAGGGTCTGTAAGCATGTGTGCCAGCGCATCCATTCTCCTCTTCCACCTTCAAACATTTCACATTTCACAATGTTTCTCAAGCCATCGTAATCTTGCAAAAGAAACTTCGAGTCAGTTTATGGATTTAACCGTTTACAGCTTAAAACTAACAGAAGTAAATCATCCTACGATATCAAAACAATAATAATTGCATACAGAGGCATTTCTCTTCTTTGTGAGCCCTGAACGTCTACTTAAATAAGGGTTAGCTGGGAGATTAGCGACCAAACAAGCTAAAATACTGGAGACTGTTATAACCTTCATAACTCCTGGCTTCAAAACTCAACAGCAGCACGATTCGTCCTAAAATATATAACCATCCAAGTGTACTTTTAAGAAAGACAAACAGCTTTTAAAGCTGCTTTGAGGTCTCACCTGGATTCACTTTATTATTTTAAACAAACAGGGAAGTGTTTCACCGACGCACACGGTTCTCTTCTTCTACGGAAAATTACAAATTCGTGCATCTCGACGTTTTGCTGCCCTCCACAGGAACTAAACAGTACGTTCAAAATTAACATTTTATACTAAACGTCATAATCCTTGTTTGGTTGTTGTTGTTTTTTTTTTTTTTTTTGTTTTTTGTTTTTTGCTTTTTTGGGGGGGTTGTTTTGTTTGTGTTTTCTTTTTTGTGTTTTTGTTTAAATCATATATCGACACTATATGCTAAGTATAAAGTTATTTTTCCCTCTAACATGATCTTTCTAGTATCTTGTGACCCAGTGTTGACTGATGCCAGTTCAAACTGGTTGAAACCTGTTATCTACAGGTATTATTGCCTGTCAGTTCAGTTGGTGTGTTTGAATTTGTTCATTTCTGTAGCTTCTTGATCACAGCCACCGACTGACACCCTAATTTGTTGCACTTCACTTCATTATATTTGAACTGCTAATGAGACAGTGTGACATACTAATGTGTTAATATGACACTAGTTTTTTAATGCCAAGCTAGTAATAGTTATTCTTCATGTCGTAAAATTAAGAATTAAGCAGACTTTGATTTATACATTAACAGAAAGCATATAGGAGACTTGAAAACCGTCAGGTATATTATTATTTTACATATAATATAATATATAATTCTAAGGGGTCATAATGAGGTATACCTATTCAAAACAAGCCAGGTATACGTCAGCATTCTTTATCAGTTTCTTTAAGCTCTGATGCTGCTCCACCAACAGATGACTACAGATAGAATTGAATTCTCCACAACAGACTTATGAACATCTGGCTGAAACACTGTAGGACCTAAGCTTCCTTCAGAAGTAAAGTCTGCTCTGTCCCTTCTTCTAAACAGCATCAGTGTTGTGTCTCCAGTCCAGTCTGTTTCTAGGTGAACACCAAGGTATTTGTATTCCTCCACCGGCATCTATCATCTGGTTTGTCTTGTTCACATTCAAGATGAGATGATTGTCTCCACACCATGCCACAAAGCAGTTCAGCAGTTTGCGGTCCTCGGTCTCTTGTCCATCACTGATGCACCCCATAACTGAGTCATCATCTAAGTATTTCTGCAAATGACAGGACTCTGACTGCTACTGGAAGTCTGAGATGAGGGATGGTGAGAGTCCAGACCCCTGTGGTGCTCCTGTGCTGCTGACCTCCTGTTCAGACACATAACCATTCAGTCTCACCAGCTGTGGTCTGTTTGTCAGCTAGTAAGTAGTCCAGGTGATTGTGGAGGCATCTACCTGTGTCTTCTGGAGTTTTCATGTAGTAAAACAGGCTGGATGGTGTTAAATGCACTGAAGTGGAAGAACATCCATCCATCCATTATCTATACCTGTTATTTCCTGTGCAGGGTCACGGGGGTCTGCTGGAGCCTATCCCAGCTCACTTTGGGCGTAAGGCAGGGGTCCACCCTGGACAGGTCAAGTGGAAGAACATGATCCTTGCAATGCTACTGCTTTGCCAAATGACTATGGGTTCACTGAAGCAGGTGTATGATGGCGTCTTCAACTCCAACCCCATAATGATAAGCAAACTGCAGTGGGTCCTGGAAGGTGCTTGTTTGCTTCCTCGGGTGGACCAATAAAAATCTTGTGGGATGTTGAGCTGCAGGTCTGTAGTCATGAGGAGAAGATAGTTGAGATCTTTTTGGTTCTGGAACAAAGCAGGGTGTCTTCCACAGCACCAGGACCTTCTCCTGGCTCAGGCTGAGATTGAAGAGGTTCTGTAGAATCCTTTGTAGCTGGTCAGCAAAGGTGGTTGACACCACCTGGACCTGCAGCCTTGTTCCTGTTCAGTCTCTCCAGCTGTCTCTTCACCTGACTGGTAAAGACAGACAGGTGGTGGGGAGAGGTGGAGGGGGCTCCAACACTCCTGATGTGGTTGGAGACAGCGATGAAGCAGCAGCAAGATCCATAACTGAGGAGGAAGATGACAGCTGAGATGTGAGAAGGAAGCTGTCCAGATTTATGGACAATAGATATGTTCTTCTCCCTTTTGAATGAATATAAAAAATTTGATCGTTGTTGAAGAGAAAAGTTGATCGATTGCTGATCAAGTGTTTGAAACCAAAGTTACGGCTCCACAGACAGCAAAATATCTTAATAGTCGGGACCTGGTCTTAGGTGGTCTAACTGTCAAAAACACATTGGAATTGGCCTATTTTGCAATTTCACATATCAAAATAAATAAATAAAATAAAATAAAAAACAATCACCAATAACAAACTGCTTAATATATTAATTACTATCTAAAAATCATTTAATCCAGGGACAGAGTCTTGCTATTGTGGTTTCTGAAGTGGACCTGATATAAAGCAGCTTTATTACTCTAAAATGCAGTGGGATGGTCCTCAGATAAGTTCAGCATCGTTCCGAAGTTAGACTCTCAAAACGAACAGAGATGTGTGGCATTTTCTGGGATTCAGTGTTTTTATTGGAGGAAGAATTCAAGGTGCACAGTAATACTGCATATGGTTCACTTCTGTAGCATTTTCAAAGGACAAGAACAAGGATTTGGTGCAAAGGTTTTGCTTTATTTTGGATTTTGTGAATTTAATACAGGGCCAAAAATATAACATGCACAATTTGATTATTTTATCAGTGGTTCCAAAATTTCAAAATACAGTAACGTTCACGAGCTGTGGCCTGTATAAAAGGATAGCGACCATGCGTAACTGCAGCTGGTTTTCTTTGTGCAAACACGCAAAAAGTGTTTGACAGCACTTACTTCATTCAGAGAGGGACAGACCAGGAAGCTTAGTGCAGATCAGACAAAAAGTACTGTAGATGTACGTCATTTCTGAACAAATGGATTGGATCTAAAAAAAACAAACAAAAAAAAAAACAAAAAAAAACCGAGCTGTTCATAGGTTTACTCACTTTGGCTTTTCTACCAGTCCGGGGTAAACTGTCCCCCTCAGCAGAGAGAAAACTGTTCAGAACAGCCCAGGAATGAGCAACACACCTGTCAGCGTTGTGACGTAGAAGCTGCTGGAACACCTGATCACATCTATAGACAAGTACACTGCAGAGGTAACACACCCTGGCTCGATGGATGTTTGCAAGTTACCACAAGAATAATAATTTAAAAAAAAACAAACAAACACAAACATAACTTGCAGAGAAAAGTTTGATGGTCAGATTGGAAAAAGACTGAATTGTAACACCACAGAGGTCTGTCTGAGGTATGTTCCGAGGAGCAAAAGAAAAGGGATTCAGCGCTAACACACTGTAATCTGATGGTCACGGTGGAGGTACCACCATGCTGTGGTGCTCTTTACTTACAGCAGACAGAATCATTAAATAGGAAGACTACCTTAGGTTACTCCGTCGTAATTTCAAACCATCGCCTCGACATGAGAAACCTGGACACAACTGAGAGTTACAGAGACAGGCAATGACAGCAAATACTCAAAAGCTTTGTTGTGGAATAGAAAATGTGACCGTTTATGTTTGGAGCAGCACCCCCCGACCTGATTTTAAACTTATTGAAAGTATTTATAATGTACTAACCAGAAACCAGGAGGTTGCTAGGAAAGAAACAAGTTAAAATTAACTACCAAAGAAGAGGTCAAATATTCACCAAAATCCTGCCAGAACTTCACTGGTTACCAACAGCGCTCGGTCAGACACTGGGTCTGCTGTGTACATTTCTAAATTTCATCCAACAGTGTGTGTGTGTGTGTGTATATATATATATATGTATACATACACATACATATATATGTATACACACAGTTTAAAGCATAAGTTTTCACATATACTGTATAAGAATAAGAGTTATTTCTGTTTGCTAAACTCTGGCATAATGAGAAAATTTTCTTTATTTCTTCTCTGCAAGTTAGAAGTTTGCACACAGAGTTCAATGCCTTTAAGGAATTTTGGAAAGCCCAGATGATGATGTCCTGGCTTTGGACGCCTCTGAAAAGTTAACTGACATTTCAGTTAATTGGAGACACACCTGTGGATGTTTTAATTCACACCTCAAACACGCTTCTTCCTCGTGTGACCCCATGAGGAATTAAAATCAGTCTAGATATCAAGAAGAGAATGTGGCCCTCCACCAGTCTGGTTCTACCTCAGGCACAATTTCCAGATGCCTGAAAGGAACACGATCATCTGCTCAGTTATACGTAAGTATAAACACCATGGTGATGTCCAACACCAGCTCTGTGTCCCAGAGATGAACGTGCTTTGGTGTGAAGCGCATTAACCTCAGAACAAAAGCAAAGCCTTCTGTAGACGCTGGCTGAAGATGCAGGAGAATCCTGCACCCACATGAGCTCAAAGACCCATTACTCCAGGAGACACACGAAAAAGGGTCAAGGTTACAATATGCAAAGACAGGGACAAAGACCTTTGTCTTTGTAGACATGTCATGTGGTATAGTGAATTATTTGACCTTAATGAGCTTTTTTTTTCCTTTTTACATTTGCAGGAATATGGGGGGAGCTTGCAAAGCTGTTGGTGGGGGTGTTTGTCTGCAGGAGGACCTGGCGTCATTCACAAGATATCTTGAGGAAGGAATATTAGAGCGAGTCAAGACATCTGCCAGGAAGTCCAGCGCTGAGCAAATTAATCTTCAACAACGACCCAAAGCAGACAAACAAATTAGTTCCAAACTGGCTTCAGGACAACAGTCAGTTTTGGCGTGGCCACCATGAAGCCCTGATCTCAGTATTACAGAACATCTGGGGGTTTGTGAGGAGGCATGTGGGAGAGCAAGGTGGCCTCCAAACCTGACTCCAGGACAGACAAGTCAAAGTTCCAGGAAAAACACTGAGCAGCTGGTGGAAGGAAACCCAAAACATCTGACTCGAGTCAGAATGCTACCAAACACCAAGAAAATATATATAACTTCTGACCTTGGATAAAGTTATTCTGACATTTAGGGAACAGGAATAATTTAGTGATCCTAACTGACCTGGAACAGTAAATGTTTCTTTTTGATTTAATGTCAGACACTGAGGAAAATAAAATAAAAAGGTGTCTTTTCATACAGTGTACTTCTATATGCAAAAGGAAAACACTGAATAATCAGAAAAACTTTATATTCTTGTCAATCTAACGACGGCCTAACCCTAACCTACCATGTTAGTCTTATTTTCATTTTTGTGCCAAAAATGATGATTCATATATGGATACGTGGAACATTACACCAAAATTGGATCTAAAGAATGTCCTTGCTATGAAAACACATTTAAAATGTAAGTGATGTTATAACCAGCTCTCAAAACGATCAGTAATTTTGAATGAACATTTTGTCTACAATACTGGAGATCTAATCTTAGCCTAAAAGGCCATTCTGAAATAAATATTTGTAAAATTAAGGTTTCTGTTGTTTTTGACAGTTATGTCCAAAACAAACTTGAAATAAATGCACTGGAAAAAAAAAGAAAAAAAAGAAACAAAAAACAAAGTCATGTTTTAGAATAATTCACTACAGGTGACAGGTTTCATAACATGAAAAATATACATCAGAACTTTGTCTTTGTACATCGGGCAAAACTGCACTAGTTAAGTGGGCGGGACACTCGTCAGACGGTGAATGAGGGCAAAGAGCCCCAAAAACACAAAAAATCAAACAACCTCAAAATACCCCTCCCACCCCCAACCCAAAAAAGGAGAAACGGTTAAAAAAAAAGAAAAAAAAAAGCATGCATAACAATTCCTACAATGAACACGGATGAGGGGAAGAGGTGCTGCTAAAATAAAACGTTGCAAAAGATGATCTCAAATTGTATCGGCATATCAGAAATTAACATGTACACTTTATACTACGGTGGTTATTGCTACAGCAAATCGTTACCAATATTCAAATTATACAGATTTCAATTGAACTGGCTATTATGTAAATCCACACTATCAGTGGTACACAATTTCTCCACACTTGTCAACGTTTCTCACACTTGTTGAGAGCAGGGTGAAGTTGCCGAGCATTTTATTAGGAGGCACTTCTGAAAAAGAAAAAGAAAAAAAAAAAGCAAACAAAGAAAACCTACACCAAATTTTGCATGCACCAAAAATGAATCTCTCGCATCTGTTTTCTTCAGTAAAATTAGCAGAATGGTAAGACTTGGAACTGATAAAGAAAAAAGAAATCATTCAGGTATGCATATGCATTGATGTTGGGTACTGGGAGTGTTACAGAAACCCACGAGAGCAGAATATGGCGATGTCCTCAGGTATGTCCTTGCTCATGTCGTGCTTGAACCAGAGAAGCTGACAGACAGGTGGCTTTCATCCAACAGCACTGTGATTCGTTCTCTATTAGAGACCCTGCAGAAAAAAAAACTATAGAAAGCTAATGCATGCTGGAGTTTAAAGAAAGAAAATTTGACAAAAAAAAAAATCTATCCGAACCGGTACTATATATTTGGTCTAAATGTCTTCATGGATGGAAAGGGAGCGTATATATTATCCCGTTTAGGTTGGCTATATACATGTCTTTTACAATATCTTCCTGAATGTTGAAGCAGTTCATAGACTTGAAAAATGTTTTAACATCTTCTGGGCTTTTGTTTTCTTTGAGTTGGCACTTGCTTGGCGGTTTTCTGTCAGCCTCGGTAGTCACTGGAATATTATATTGCAGCCTACAGTAGCCAGTCTGTTCCTGCCAGAAAGAAGGACAAGCCTGGCAACACGGTGGAAGAGTGCAGGAAACAGTGCCATTTCGATTTCAATTGGAGACCTGAGGGAAAACACGGCAGAAATGCGAAAAGTGTAAAGAAGCAGCAACAACAATTACTCAGAATTCAAAATATCAGCAACATGCGCGGACATCGAACAGCAAAAACACACGTAGGTCGATGTGATGATGTGGAAAATATAAGTTTATGGTTTCATTTACGCACCAGCAGAGCTGGACAATGAGATCAGATGACAATGCATAAAGTACTTTCCCAAACGGATCTTTTTTTCTTTTTTTTTAAACACCTGTTGTCATGATTTCTTTTGCCTTGAGTTTTGACTTTACGCGTCTTTCTTTTCTACAATCAGAAATCTGAACATATTTTAACAAGAAAGCACATTTGGAAACTTCTCTGCCCAGCGTGGACGGGCATAAGCAGATACATTTCAGAAAAGTCCAGTATACTTGCCCTGAAAATATGAGCTAGATCCTTGCTAAATATCACTCAAACGCAGTCTCTTGGCTTTTTCGTACACAACGGGCGACTTTCCTTTTGAATGCTCCATGTCTGTCTTCCCGCCACTCTTTCTGCAGAAGAGAAAAACGGAAAGGAGAACTGAGTTGCTTTTTAATGTTCAAGACTATATTGTAATATATCATTCAGCTGGAATTAGTAAGTTTATTATTCAGCCATTCACTGTTTAATTGAAACAAAATTAAACTGAAATAAAGATGTGATGTGTGGATCACACAGAGCAACCCAAATATTAGACACTGGAAATTAAAAAATAAGGATGCATTTATTAACTAGTTTACTTTGAAAGATAAATAATATAATTCAGGGATTCATAGTTAAAAAAAAAGAAAAGAGCAAACATTGAGGCAGTAGATGTTGAGTTTATCAGAAAAATGCAGCAAACTTACTGCAGCATCCACATTAGCTGGTGAGTCGCCATTTGGGTCTGCCAGCATAGAGATAACGCTAATCATGATGGTTTCCACAGTGTGGATGGGCAGCCAGCGCTCCTCTGGTTTCTCATAACCGTACTTGTCCTCGCCAGGCTCATGCAAAATAGAAATACAGACGTCTCCATTCTTGTCAACTGGAGAAAAAAGAAGACGACAAAAAAACAACCAGTAAATATTGGGAGTGTCTGTGGTGGCAGCCTAAGCCTTAATTTTACTTTCATGCTTGACTTGCAAGATTGTCCAGGTCTTTCTTCCACCTGATATGGGATGGTATATTTCCAGCGTTATACATTCAATCACTTACATGTCTGACATTGTAAATAATTTGCAAACACGGTTGAAGTGAGACTTCATTCACACATCCAAAAGGTGTTGGCTGTAACAGAACCTGTCATTATGCAGTGGTGGAATGACTGAAGCCTGAAGTCTGTGAAAGCCAGGACTCCTGTAGGTTTAGGCTTTAAACAAAAAAAGTATTAGATCACTGATATTTCAATATTTATTCAGATAACATATCATCACACAGCAGATATAAAATATTTCAGTGATGTTCCAGCTGTGAAATAATGTGCCAACATCATTAAATCCTGCATCCTGATGCTGCTGAGCTGTTCGTATCGTGAGGACACTGGGGAGGAAATGAGAAAGGCAGCCTGGATATAATATAATAGAGGAGCCATGAACCCGTTTGTCCCAGCCGTCTCCAGTGAAAGCTTGTAAAACGACCAGTTTTTTGCTTTATATTCATTTAAAAGAAAAAAAAGAAATAAATGGCTGGGTGCTAGAGGTGATCTCCAACCATCCATCATAGTGCTTCTGTACAAAAACAAGCAAAGGTTATGTAAACGTGCATCTGCTGAATGTAATTATACCTATAACTTTGATTCACCCAACCTGACCTGAACTGGCTGTGGCTCTTCAAAGATGTATTTGTGACGTGTAACTCCATCCATTCCATACAAATACCTTCCCCTAACAACTATGGAACAAGACTGTTAACTTCATCCTTCGGGTCAACAAGAATAAATTTCATTCTCTGGGCCGATATACCAACCTTTTCATCATTTACAGAGGTGCATATTAAATTTTTCTGTTCACAAAATTGATCCAGTTCTTCATCTCATCATAACAGAAATTGCAAGGTGCTTTAACAGCAAAGTTTGTTTGCTCTCATCCAAATCACTTGACAAGTTTGAAAATCTGCAGCATTTTCCCCTTGGTTTGGTTTCCTTTCACAGAGACAAAAGTCCAAGCAAACATAAATATGCAACTTCAAACAATGAGAGAATGTCCTCACAACTTATTGGTCAGATGTGTCTGCCACTGGTACAAAAAAATGTACCAGTGTACACATTTGTGGTAGTGTGGTGGTTTATACAGGGGTCTCATTTGTTTTATGGCATTTCAAAATTACATACTGTATTTTCATCACTGACAACAAATACTTTATTTCAAAAATGAAGTATAGTTACAGTTGGAAAGGTACCATATATTTTTAGGCACTGGAGTTACAAAAGGTGTACAGCAAAACACTATAAGTGGTTGTGTGCATTAATCATACAGAACCGTGAACAACATGACTTAACGCAGTGTTAATCCTGCTGAAACTAGACTATGCTTCAGTTTTTGGTCCAGGTACAGTTCACTGAACTTTTTCACCAGAAGAACTGCATCAGGGTTCGCCTGCTCGGATTGAAACCAGCCCTTTTTGAGGGTCACAGCCTGGTTGTTTTGGTCTGTACCCGAGTGAAATTACTGTGTTTACAGCAAACAAAACAAACGGTACCAAATGAGAAAACAAACATGAGTTTGTCCAAAGTGGACTAAAGCCTGCAGGTGTGACGACTCCCCTGTGATTTATGGCTCTTTGTTGCAACCAGACGTAACCTATGGAACCTGTGTCATTGATGGTGTTTATGTTTGTGTTGCTCTGTAATTAAACCACCAAACACGATGTGACAGTGCGAGTTCCTTCCTACAGAATCGTAGCGTGTAACTCAAAGCTTCCTTTTCTTCACTTTCTTTGTGTAGCACAGACATAGCAACGGAGCAAAAAAAGCAGATCTTACACGAGTTGAAGCTGATAGATGTTAGGCAACAGCAATTTCAGCTGACACATAAGATATCAATTTTTCTACCTGGCATGAAAAACAAAGTAGTCGTATTAACAGCAGGAAATTTCAACAAAAACTTGAACAATGCTACTATGCAGACTAATCCCATTCGCTGCAGTCGGCATTGACTCAACACACAAGTTACATTTGTGGAGAGGTGCATATCAGGCTACAGCATGGCTTATGGTGTCGGTCTCCTGCTACAGATTACAAAAAAAAAAAAAAATCAGTTTGACGTTGAAGCATAAACCAAGCTTAAAAGAGAACCCAAGTTCCATGAATTCTGACCATGATAAAAGCAAGCTAAATGTCAGATTTACACTGAGATAGCATTGTTGGCTAGATCGAGGCTAGCCAAGATCAAGATGCATTTAAGGCCTATTTACAGCATTTAAGTATCAAAATACCTATTCTGCTGTATCATGGAATCTGCATTCCTGATCCACCCACCGAACCATCAAATGAAAATTAAAAAACTGTTTAACTCTAACATTTGGTGCAGAAAAGAAAAAAATTCTCTGAGACTGAGGTTTATGAATTTCCTTTACTCTGCCTTAGAGCTCAGCCAATAATTTGTAATGTACTATTTTAACATTTTAAATTATATTTAACATTTTTAAATAGAAACAAAAATATATGTTTATATGCTGCCAACTACTTCTACTGGATATTTTATTCACAGTATCACTTGTACCTACCATTAGGGTGCCAAATATCTGTGATAAACTTCATTTTAGGTGGCCTGAGGGGGTAGTCTTTGGGAAATGTCAGATGAGCCTTGAACACACCACCTTCACTGTAAACATGAGAGAGAGACAAAAAAGAAAACCAATATATTAGGCAACCATAGAAGCAGTTTCAAAACATGTGGATCAATAAAGGTAAAAAAAAAAAAAAAAAAAAAAGGGTTGATCACAACTCTACTAATATATCAAATTTAAAAGTCAGTCAGACTTACTAGAGTGTGTCCGGAGGCCCAATGATAAGGACTTCCCATCTGTAGAGGTCATTGTCCTCGATCAAGCCTGCTGAAAATCCCTCCACTGGGTTTTTGTTTAGCTCTATTAAGAAATAAATAAAACTTGTAAATACACATACATGCATAGGCTATATAACACGAGAGATCATAACTCCATGGATCCAACCATCACGGCTCTGATTCCTCGACTCATGATGTGCTTCATAAAAGCTGCTATGGAGAAGAGATAACCTTTGTCAGGATGCCTCGTTTAGGGGTTGAGAAAGAAGAAACATGTCAGTGAAACTACAAAACATAAAACTAGAACCACATCACTTATCTGATCAAATGAAGGTTGGTGTAAAGTTTAATTTATGCTTCTGCACCTCAATAGCACAAAGTTGGTATAATACTTGTGTGCTGTTGCATTACTTGGTGTTTTCTTTTGTGCAGTGCTGTAGCTTTCAGTGTTTAGTTTCCTTCTCTTTTTTTTTTTTTTTTTTTACTTCTTTCATGTACCTTGGAAATAATGATTGAAATGGGGTGGATATATCTTGAACAATAGTGACAATTACTGAAACTATTAATCCAGTATGACTTTGCAAAGAAGAAGCTGCAGCTGGAAATACATTGCTGAAGTACAATGCTAGCAGGGGAACAAGCTGAGGTTTAGTTAGATTTTTTTGGTGAGTTACATGTCAGGCAAGATATGGTGTCAATTTGAGACAGAACCATAAATAAAGCTTTACAGTACCAATTATTTTGTCATGTAGTTTTGATGTGGGTATCGAAAGCTTAATTTCTATGTGTGCAACAAATCTGAGTTCTCTCTTACCCATCTATCCAAGTTTGTTAATTTTGTGATATGTCCTGCCTTTCAGGTATAAGTCACCACAGTTTTGTAAGATCACAGGCTCATTAAGATTTATGATGTTTACTTTCTCTTCAAACATTAAGATGGATTTTACGGATGGTTGGCAAATAAATACATGAATGATCACAGTCACAGTTTCAGATCTTCAGTCAGACCAATAGCACCACATCACCTCAAAACAAATTTGCAATCCCAAACATGAAAAGTGCAAGTCCTCCGTGCTTTGACTGTACCTTGAAAATGTGTCCATAAAGGACAGAAAGCTTGTGAAAAAGGACAGCCTCATCAGTTTCACAAGAAACTAAAAGGTGCAGAACTGTACATCCCTTTGGCAAACTTCAATATCCAGTCGAGTGTTTCCACAAATATCCACAGGATAATGTACAACCTGAACTTGCAGTACAATGTTTGGACTCTTGTCCACCAGTCCCTGGTATTAGCTTGCCTATGCTGGCTGAGAAAGACAGTATGCTGGCAAGAACACACTCTTTTATGAAAAAAAAGGGAGAGAGAGAGAGCGAGACAACACCCTCAGTGGAACAGCTTCAGCAGAGAACTTCCCTTATCTTGTGGGTCCACCACTGGGCTCTGGGGTTGCTGCCATGATAGACACCAACCATATTATGGCCACAGCTACATTCTGTTTCAGTGAAGAGAAGTGAAAATAAACTACACAACACTGCTGTTTACTGGCCAGCTTAGTTAAACAATATCAGCTCTGATGGTTTTCTATTTATTAACAACTCTCAGCCATTAAATAACACTGTTCCACAGATGTTCCTCATCACAAGTTGGGTCTGATGCTTGAAAGTAAACATTTGATGGTTTGTGAGCATCACTTTTACTGAAAAAGAACGAAGCAGGGTTCAATGGCACCATCTTTACAATACAGATGATCTCTGCACAAAGAGCCTCCTCTCTGTTTACAACAGAGGACATGTAGTTTATCTGTCACTGGATATCATCATCTCAGCTTTTAGCTGCTTCGGGTATGCACAAAAAGCAATGAAAGATTAGCATTTGGCTGGTATTCTAGACATGATGTCTGACATTTAAGCCAAAGAGATTCAGATACAGGTCAACAACCCATCTGACCAACTACAAAGGAGCACATTCTGTCCCTGACACTTTAACCTGATCTTGAAATTAAAAACACTGCTGCAGCGAACCTAAAATGTTACACGTTGTCAGTTTAACTACTTTTTTTTTGGAAGGTGACTATTATTAGGGCAGCTAAATTTATTTCGCAGCTGACTCTGCTAAAATAGCGAATTGAGGTAATTCGAGATTAACGTTAGCTCGTTAGCTTAGCACGTAGAACATGGCTCAGAATATGCTGACTGTAGGCAACCAAAAGCTGGTCGATGCATAAAGTTAATAACCGACGACACGTTAAGAACATAACCGGCGAGATGCCATGTTTGGAAACCCAAAACACCCCTGGACATGGACGTGAAGATGCATGTAAACACGTCGACCGGAGCCTTCCAGATGCTAACGCTGCTTGCCTGGTAGCAGACAGTCGTCGGTGCTTGACAGCGGCTTCAAACATAAATGTACACGGGTTGAACTGGCGACGCACCAAATATGTTTATGATGTCAGAATAAAGACTGTCCGCAGCGCAGGGTTGCTTTAATAACCACACAGTATATTAGTCCCGGGACATGAAGGTTCAAGAAAACAGTTAGCGCCAACATGCAACACGCACCGCTCCAATCACAGCCACCGCATCCGTCAACGGAACTTTCATTTACCTGCGAGCTGTCTCCTGAGTAAGAGAGCTGACTGCGGCTCTGTCATAGTGTAGCGTGTGTAATGCAGCTCTTTTCAAGGGGGTATTTCGAGGTAACGGCGTTGTTTTAACGTTCACTGGACAGAACCCGTTCCTTCTATTTTCCGTTCAGCATTCTCGTCATTCTACTTATTCGCCTGCCGCTGCCCGCTGCGTCTTCTTCGTCGAGGTTTTTACACCAGCAGTTTCTGTCGTGAGTACGTTACTGCCATCTCCCGAACGGGCTCTTTCCTCTCTCTGAAAACATGTTTTAAACCCCCACCCCCAACTTTTTTTTATTACTTGTCTGTCCTTAAACGCGGCCACAATAAATTTGAAATAAAACAATGTCGGCCTAGGCTTTCAGGTTTCACAAAATAAGCAAACAAACAAAAGGCCCACAACATTTTACTGGTCAGAAATCAGCCATTTTAAGCAACAAAAAAAACAAAAAACAAAAAAAAGAACCCTAATTTTCAAAATTATTTGAACAATTGAGTTAAAAACCGTTAATGGACCAGGTGTGGTCCATTCGAGACGAATGTAGAAGAAAAAAAAAAAAAAAAAGTGTAGTTGATGTCATGACCTGAGCTGTCACCCAGGAGTCGTTCATCTGGAGCTGTCAATATGAGGTCCAAGGACATCATTAGACTATATTAGAGAAACAGCAAAAACCTTTGCAGTTAAATAAACAGCTTTGTATAATCATAAAAAGAAGGAAAGTACAAATGAGCTCAATAGCATCAAAAAGCCTGTAAAAATAAATAATTAAATAAAAAAAACTATCTCAACATTAACATGAATCAATAATACTCAAATAAAAGGTGGGTCTTTTATTTTCAACATCTTCAATCAAGTAACGTCTTCATGAATATACTTACTAAAGTCAGCATTCAAAAGACAAGAAAGTCATTTTAGTCTTGGTCAGAAAACGTCTAAATAAAAATTTTAAAAAGCCTCCTATGTTCTGGAATCAGAATATTTGAACAGATTAAAGAAGATAAACTTGCATCAAAATATTGAGAAAAGTATAGAGACGGAGAGGAAGAGTTAAGGAAGAGTCAAAGCATATTAGTGTCGGACACTAGTTTATATAGTACAGTTAACGGTGAAACAGGTTGGAAGCAGTGTTATGGTATGTGGCTGTCAATGGGCTCACTGGTGGAGCTGATGATGTGACTGCTGATAGAAGTACCATTGTGAAAGGTATAAGGATATACTTTGCTGATATTCAGACAAACAAAACCAAACAGGCAACACTTCATAGTACAGATGGATCATGAGCTCAAAAATGCTGTGAAACTAACTGAGGACTTTTTGAAAAGAAAGAAATTGGGTATTTTTCAATGGCTAATTCTGTCACTTGATCTCAACCAAATAAAGCACAGTTTGCTGTTACTGAAAACACAAAAATTTGTGATTTAGACTGACAAATTATGAAGGAAAACGTCAGCAATTCATAAAAGGAAACGCACTGACATACCAGAGTTGAAGCTGTTTTGTACAAATTACTTAACTGGTCAGTCAGCAGTTACATAAACATTGTCTTTGCAAGTATTGCCGCACAACAGGGTCACAACATTCTGAAAGCAAAGATGGCATAAGATAAGATAAGATAAGATAAGATGTACTTTATTGATCCCAGGATTGGGAAATTACATACAAAAACAGACAGTGAAAGCTATGTAATAATGTCATAATTTTCTTCAGATGAATGGAATTTTTTTTTCTAAACTTTGTCCAACTGGATTGGGTAATCTAATTTTGCAATAATAAATTGAAAATCAATTTCATGGTATCTTCTGTAGCCCATACATCCATCCATTATCTATACCCGCTATGTCCTGTGCAGGGTCACGGGGGTCTGCTGGAGCCTATCCCAGCTCACTGCGGGCGAAGGGCAGGGGTCCACCCTGGACAGGTCGCCAGTCCATCGCAGGGCCACAATCTTCTGTAGCATTTTACTTAAATCATCTCAAAAGTCAGAGTTTTAGTTTTCAGTCACTTTCGACTTCAAGAGATCCAACTTAAAGATGGAAAGCCTAGATACTTTTACTGCCAAAAGCTAAAGAAACATTAAAGCCTTAATGTCTGGGGATGTTTGGACAGACATTTATGAAGTTGAAATTTGGTCAAACCTGTGTGGTCTTGTGTGGACATTGGATTGATTGGCTTCCAGAAGTATGATTTTTAGATTGTTGAGAAGAATCTGTATAGAATGGCGGGATAAGGCTCACTGACAGTGTACAGTGATATTCTATATAATAAATGAAGCCACATGGAAATAGCTTGTTTCACTGAACTGCTTCAATGCTAGATTTTAATCGTAATATTCATAGCAGACCCTAGATGGCGACTACGAACAGCAACCCTGATACTAGCAACCTTGAATAACATGGCATTTACTGATAATATTAACACACTTCAGTTACAGATAATAGTATAAATAATGGAAATGCACATTGAACTGAAGATAAGAAATGATGACACACTCAAACAGGCCTACAGAGAATTCTCATTTGCATTAGGAATGAGCAGGAGGAAGCTGATTAGCAGATTGGCATCATCAATTCCTGGCAGCATTGATCACACTGTGCAGCTGTGGCGGATGTGGCAGATGTTGAGGTTGTACCCATTAGGGTTTCAAACGTCTGTCTCTGCTTCGTTATCACATGTTATTACTTGATCTTTTAAAGCTACAAAGTCTACTAAAAAAAGTCTATTTAAAAAGCTGATGTGACAATGCTGAACGATCAGGGGTCTCTTTTTGGAATGTAGATCAATAGAAACTGGTTGTTTCAACTGCAAAGTACACACCACTATTAAAGTCATGCAGTCATTCCGTCATTGATTTTGAGGGTTTCACTTCTTGGTAATGAGCTTGGCAATCTGTCCACCTTCCAATGTTTTTCTAAGTTTCCCATCAGAAAAAAAACATACACTTGCTTTCAAGTATGAGATGGAAATCATTATTACAGTCGCAGCTCCAACTGAAAATCAGTAATGTTGCACAGATGTACTAGGACCTGAGGAACAACACTATAGCAACACTATTCCTCTCCAGTATTAACTTACTATTATCAACAAATAAGATTAAACTGTATCACGGGTGTAGCTTCACACATCAGAGGCTTTTTGCAGACACATGAAGTTGCAGCTCAGGAGTTGAAACTAAAACACCCTATCTGACTGTGTAATGTTTTTGTATTGCTTTATTTTCTGTCAACTACAAGACAGAATGAATAAACAAAATGCATACAGGAGAAAAGTGACAATGACATCTGACAGAATCACAAGCTAAATGTGGAAGCATATGACCTGCCCTGAGTGGGCTGGTCCTTTTGCTAACTTAATATATCTTGAGTCAAGTTAGAAGTGAAGCCTCTGTTAGCTTCCTCAAACCTCGGAGACACAGTGAAGGCCACATCTGTTCACTGACAGTCACAGGTCAGCAAATATGAAATAAAAAGAGAAGACTAAAAGTTTCTAGAACGGCATCAACAGCAGCTGGGTAAGTTTTTCTAATTTTGATTTTATAAGGTCTGAATAACATAAGGATACCTGAGCCACATAATTACATCAACAGCTGCAATAGTGGGTCTGATTAAAAATATAGAGGGAGGACTTTGAGCCTTTTCAGCAGAAGCCTTAACATTTCAACTGTGCAGAACTGTGTTCTTTAGAGACACAATTTTATGCGCATTGGCCTCACCGTTATTACTGCATGGACTCTATTAACTCACATAAACTGTGGGCACAATGTTAAAGACTTTTCACATGCTGCCAGTTTACAACTTTATATTTGCATTTATAGCACATGTATTTTCCTTGTATGCATAACAAGCATTAAAACTGTCAATACCCATCTAACATTTCAACATTGTAGTTCATAAGAGCTGTGAAATACGTGATTAAAAACAGAAGTATCCTACATGTCTTCCTTTTGTTTTCTGTTTTGAAATTGTCGGTCATGAACACTTGGGTAATTGTCTCTCATGTCATAACAACTGTTTCTAGAGCCTCTTTGGAAACTGTGTTAACTGATTTCCCACAAACAAGATTACTGGTGGAGCGCAGGACTTTAAAAGCAATCCACAAAGAGAATGAGAGAAATATATTACAGTCTCATCATGTTATCAGTAGATAAATGTACGTGGTGGGAGACACAGTCTCTTATTGTCTGTGACTGATGTAATTATAGTTATCTCTACACTTCTGTGCATTGGTTGTTATGTGGTCATGTAAATATCAAACATGTTTTGCACATTTAGCACACAAAGCACAAAGAAAAAGAAGAATTGAACAAAAAAAATGCAGAAAATGAACAGAAAAATATACCACTATAAATAACTTTGTGTTCCTAAATTAGAGTCATGGGTCTGAAGTTTAGTGAGAATACCACATCAAATGGAATTATCGATAAAAGACAATGAATTTCCATCAAGCTGTAATACTCCACCACAACTTTCTGTTAGATTCAGTGGACTTGTTGCTTCTTCGAACTTGGTGTGTGTTTTAGTGTAGGTTGTATGAGACAGATGTGGCCCAAAGCCATGTTTATGCAGCTACACACACCTTGAGTCAATGCTGTCAGTTCAGAAAACTGCAGATGTGGGCCAACTTAGGGCCAAACATTCTCTGTCTTCTAGGGTAGACTGGGGAGTAATTTGTGCTGCACATATGCCGTTGATTTATAAAAAGCTGACACATTCTATACTTCTAGTTGGAAAAGCTGCTCATTATGGAACCAGTGGGATCTGTGACACCCTCCCAGAAAAACTCAGCACCTCGATGGAGCCAAGGATCCAGCTCAGGTCTACAGTATGGCGCTCTTGTAAACAGTGTTTCATCACTTGTACCAAATGCAGCAGAGAGTCCAGCCATTTCACACAGACGGAGTTACATAGCTATAGCTGTGCTCTGCTACATCAACTTGATCAACTACATGGAACGGTACACAATCGCAGGTTGGATGAGCTCTTTTTACCTTGAATATCAACACGGCCTCTAATGTGGTGATGCTTAAAATGAATTGCATATTTATTGCCATGCAGGTGTCCTTTCCAACATTCAGACTTACTTTAATATAAGTGACAGCACAGCTGGACTTTTACAAACAGGTACGTGAAAGCATCTCTCCAAAGACACATTAGTTTCTTATGTAACTACTTAAGACAAAGCTATGCAACATGTGCTGCAAATAAAGTGAAGGGAACTGTTGGTTTTTCTAAAATTAGGCAATAACACACACACACACACACACACACACACACACACACACACACACACACACACACACACACAGATCTTCAGTTTCAAACAAGCAGAGATGTGACTATTTCTGTTCTTCTGTGGAGATGTTTTGTGAGGTTTTTCCTTCTTTTATTGTAAATTAATGTATCACATTGCCACACTAAAGAGAAGGAATTAATTTTATGTCAATGCATATGCAGTTTTTATCTGCAGTTTCCTACTCCTGGCGCCTCTCTTTGGCTACCTCGGGGACCGCTACAATCGTAAATATATCATGATTGGTGGCCTGAGTGTGTGGATTCTGACTGCAGCAGGCAGCTCTTTTGTCACTGAGTCGGTGAGTTAGAAGCCTGCGCCCACATACACGTTACAATATTACAAGAAACAAGACAGAGAAAGAGAGAGGGTGTGAAAATGTCACTTCCTGCTGCAACTAGTTCTTTCTCTCACGCTTAGATTTTCTTCATGAGTTGTCTTTTTAACTGGAAACAGCCCTCAGTTTGATCATGATCAGTGTTAAACATAAAGCTTCTTGGTCAGCGTACTCATCCCATCAAGTTCACTACGCACAGCTGCAGTAGCAAGCATCAGTCTTTTTGCTGCCATTTTAGATGGTGAACTCTCTGAGACTTCTTGCTTCAAGTCTTTAAGATTTATCATGACCTGGATGACTCAGAGTCTGTGCCAGCGTATAGATGCTGACTATGTTTTCAAAGTGGATCTTAACCTATGGTAAAGAAATAGAGCTCCTGCTACATTCTGCTGAGTCTTTTGGATAAAAATGTGAGTTGTAGTCGTCCAGATTATAAGAATATCTCAGATCAGGCTGTGAAAGGATGCTTGTCTGTTTTAATTGGGATTCAAAAATGCTGAAAAGCTTTATCCATTTGTCTTGATCTATTCAGCACTTCTGGCTTCTTGTTCTGTTGCGGGCACTGGTTGGTATAGGAGAGGCCAGCTACTCCACCATTGCTCCCACTATCATCGGAGACCTCTTCTCTGGGGGACGGCGGAGCATCATGATCTGTATCTTCTACATTTTTATCCCTGTTGGAAGGTTAGAAGCAAACACAGTATTGGCCTACAGATTTGTTTTCATTTTTTCTTTGTTTTGTCACATTAATGTGAAATTTTCTGCTCTGTATGCTCAAACAATTAGCATTGTGTACTGTTTTCAATGGTACATTTCTGGTGGAAAACTTTTGCATCAGATTTAATTTTTTTGTGGCTTTGGTGCATTTGACTTGGCTTTCCCATTTACATGTCAAGAGCTAAGAGATTAAATTCAGGTCACAGTCTGTGTGATTATTTTCACAGTGCCTGTTTTTGATCCATTATGTCATTGTCATTTGTCCTCAGTGGTCTTGGATACATAACAGGGGCACTGAGTGCATCTCTCACAGGGGACTGGCATTGGGCTCTCAGGGTGAGTTCATAGAATCATCTTCAACATCACCAATGCAACTCGCCATCATAACGTTATTGGCATTTGTCTTTGTTATCAGATCACTCCCATCATGGGTGTAGTGGGACTCATCTTAATGGTCTTCTTGTGCCCAAACCCAACCAGAGGAGCTGCAGAAACCAATGGAGATGGAGTTACAGGGCAAAGCTCTTACCTCGAGGACATAAAGTATCTTCTAAAAAAGTAGGCTATTCAAACAAAACTAGTTGGTTGTGCAGTAACGTATAGAAATATAATTTATGTTATTTGTTTCCCTTTCCTCTTGACTGCCAGTGTCATAAAATGTCCAATCCTCTCAGAGAGACAGCAGAATCTGCTAATACAGCACTAACATGGTACATCCCAAATAAACACAAGAAACTTGTGTTCCAAAAAAAGAATTAGCGCTCAGTAGCAGATACTGACACAGCTTGATTATATAAACTTGTGAGCAGTGATAACTGACATGTCTTCAGGTGTGAACCTCCTTTTGTCTGTGTTTTCTTTAGCTAGTCTTTAGCTAATCAGCTCCAGAAGGCTCTGGCGTCCCAGAGTCGCTTCCCTAATTCCAGCTCCACCTCTCACCACCAGCACAGTAACCTCCATTACCTTAACTAAACAATAAAGTGTGCTAATATGATAATAATCCTTTAAAGTGAATTCGCATGTTGCGACTATCTTGCTTTGGGTTCACATTCTGAAGTAAACTTGCATTGTAAGATCAGACTAAATTTGACCCCACAAAGACTTATGTTTATGGCAAGAGAGACATGCTCCTGGACAAAAATGGATGTCACTGTCTGGCTCCCACATACATGGAGCTATGGGCTTTATTTGAAAACCTGATACCAAAAGAGAACATTTCTCCCAACCCTACACTAGACATAAGAGGGTCTACCAGTTTGTTGTTTTTCTCTTTGGTCTGTTTTTGGCTCTTTAGATGTTTACAAGGTGACATGACCTTAACTCTCAGAGATTCTTCTTATTCTTCTTAGTTTAACAACTAACGTCTTAAGTTCAGCCACATTCCAGGAGGCAGAAATACCAGCAGCAAATGTCCTCATTTAGGTTGAGGTTTTGGGATGTTGGTGAATTGCTAGATGAGTTTATGTCACACATGGCAAAACAACTTAATCTGCCTGGGTCTTGACTAGTAGTGAAGACATGATGGAGCCTATAAGGAGGGTTTGGTAGCTTTTTCATTCTTTTTATCACAATTTACATTGAGCCTCCAAATTTTGCTCAGGATCTTGGGAATGGTAGCGGCAACCTCATCAATAACACCCCCCAAAGTGTTACGTAGTACAAAAGCCTCCACTTGTCCTCTCATCTACACAGAGGTACAGAGGGCATCACGACCAGGATGACTCACACAAGCCATATTCATCTTGAATACATTAAAGAAACAGAAATCGCTCCCCTCTGTTGGGAGGCAGTATGGGAGGGTACGGCCGTCCACAGAGTGTGAGACATCTGCAAGGAGATCATCAAATCAAAATGCTAAACTATCAGACTGACGCTTGGCCCTGAGGTACTTCTCGCCCAGTGTATTTCTTTTCTTCCAGTGTTTGGACAGACAGCACAATGGTGGTTTTCCACATGAACCGTTAGGGGGACTAGGTCATTAGAGGCCCAAAAGCAGTGGACATGGACTTGTCCTTGACTAACACCCTTGAGAGCAGTGCACCAGCCAGAGGACAAGTTTGATTTCCTCTCATACCAGAAGTCCTCATGTAGCCTTCATAGTGCAACTGATTGGAGACCAGACAGGGGAGGCTCAAGTTTTCCCTGGCAAAGACCACCACCACACTTGGGTGGAGCTTTTGCCAACCTCCGGCAGTGGCCTCTTCTCTATACATTCTTTTAATTACTCTTGATGAAGTCCATTTTTGACAGTGCAGAGACAAGGAATTGGATCTGGTCTTCTGTCCTTTGCTGGACATACTGAGGTACCCACAGGATATTTAAGAAGCTAGCCAATGGTTTCAGGAAGCTGCAACCTCCTCCAGAAAGAATCAGGAGACAGCCACCTTGATACTTACCATCCTCCCACCTTTTGATCAAGTAAAGAGAAGAACAGCTTCTTCTCTGTAAGCACATCCACATAATCAGACGTGTCACAAGGAACCACTGTCCACCTACTGATCAGCTACTAGAAACCAGGGGTAGAGTCGGTAGTGTGGATCCTGAGTCCACATAATCTGCACATTTAAAACCTTGGAAATGCGCAAGGTGTTGCCCAGGATGCTGCTGTACATGCTTTTCATTCCTGCTCAGGTCTTGGCCACACATGGTACAATAGAAGGCGACATATGAGGCTGCAGCCATACATTGGTTATGTAACCCAATTTGGTTGCCTCAACAACCCACCATTATAGACTGTACTTTCCTCATGTCAAGAGAATTCTGTGAGACTAGGTATAGCATGGCATTTATAGCAGAAGATATACTGATAACACAGTAACTGTGCAGAGCTGAAGGAGACAAATCCACATTGTCATCTTTGGAAGATGATAGTTTATTTCCCTTCAAGGATTAATAAAGTATATTTGAATTTGAATTCACTGAACTATAGTTACCTATAGTAACCATTTTTAACCGTTACAATAATGTAGTGATCTGATCTTCTTGATTCTTCTTGCAGTAAAAGTTACGTGTGGTCATCACTGGGAGTGACTGCTCTGGCCTTCCTCACTGGAGCCTTAGCTTTTTGGTTACCCACTTTCCTGTCCAGGGCTCACGTCGCTCAGGGACTCCGACCAGCGGTGACCGTTGACTCTCCTGACTCCACCGACAGGTGATGGATGACTTCTGACCTGTTATTCTATTGCTGTTGAAAATCATTTCACGTTTTAAACCAAGTCCTCTGATTCTATATCCACAGTTATATCTTTGGTGCTGTGACAGTGGCAACAGGTATTCTTGGAGGTGCTGTGGGTACCAGTTTATCCAGAAGGTTCAGAGAGAAGGTGACACATGCAGACCCGCTCATCTGTGCAGTGGGCATGCTGGGATCGGTCCCTTGCCTTTTCATCACCATCTTTGTGGCATCAGCAAGCATTCCAGCCACTTACGTAAGAGATAAATCGATGTTTATGGCTCCCTGAACCATCATTTTCATGTTTGGTTTTTGAGAGTATGAAATTGGATTGACTTCATTTTAACGGTAATTCATTCAGTTAAGTGTAATAATCACTTTCTTACTTTGTGCCTTGAATGTCTCATTTCAGGTATTTATTTTCTTGGGTGAATTATTGCTCTCGTTAAACTGGGCAGTCTTGGCTGACATACTGCTGGTGAGTTGAGATGGCATTGATGGATCAGACCGCTAAAACGTGGTTCCAATGCATTGTTTTGTGTGTACTTCCTGTTTCAGTATGTTGTTATACCAACCAGAAGGGCCACAGCTGAGGCGCTGCAGATTACAGTTGGTCATCTCCTTGGTGATGCTGGAAGTCCTTACTTGTTAGGAGTGGTGAGAAATGGCTCTCCCTCATTTAAGCGGTCTAGCATGCTTGGTGGGCTTCAGGAAACCACTTTCTTCAATCACTAATGCTGTTTTCCCTCCTGCATTAACAGATCTCTGATGCTATAAGCTCATCCAAACCAAAAAACCCGGACTGGAACTTCCACAGTCTGAAGTACAGCCTCCTGCTCTGCCCATTTGTTGGAATCCTGGGTGGAGCATTTTTTCTGATAACTACCCTCTACATAACTGAAGATCGAAAAGCAGTCCAGCTATTGCTTCAAGGTAAGACAGAACTGAGCACCGAAACTGCACAGGATTTTTGTGTGACCCACTGGTAAATTTAAGTCCTCACTATTAACTTGTTCAACGTCTGAGTCACACATTTTAGTGTCCAACCTTTGCTGAACAACAGTCCTTTTCAATTCACTCACTACAAAATAACTCTCCTCCTTATGCAGTTAAGCACAAATTCCCCTTAACTTAACACGTACACCAGTAACACAATGGCAGTCCAGTTTTCTGGCAGCTCAGAGACAGAAACCGGCCCATGCTGATAAAGATAGCATTGTCTTTCTTGTTTTGGATCTGAACTGACCTCATTCTTTGCATTTTTTTTTTGTTGGACTGCACAACACATTGATGCACAGCGCGGTTTTGCCAACAGAGTATATAGTTGACATCACCTTAGCTCTTAAGAGCTGGTTCTGGCCCATTATGGCCTCACATCTACATGCACGTGCATGATCTTGCACCAAGTTGTTTGACTGATTGTGACAATGTGTGTGTGTGTGTGTGTGTGTGTGTGTGTGTGTGTGTGTGTGTGTGTGTGTGTGTGGCAGGAGAAGATCCACAGCCACAGAAGGGTCCCACACCTGAATCTTCCCTGGAGCTTAACAACAAGACAACTGAGTAAAGCTGGAAAAAAGAAACATCAATGATATTCATGTATAATATGTAAATTAACGATAAAATTAAAACCCCACTGGTCTGGAGAACTGCTGCATGAACTCACTTGAAGGAAGTCCTTTAGTTCTTTATTGCTTATAAACACACTTACATGATCAAGCATTAAACTGTTCACTTTTTCACTCAGTCATAAACTGTATTGTTTTCATATGGACGTTTGCTAGTTTTAGCACAAATTTGCATTATAGTTTTTTTTTTTTTTTAAATGCAGGCAGTATCCAACACCAGCACGTGTAAACAGAAATTAACAAATCTTCAACCACTCTTTCACGTCTTCCTCTTTTCCACCATGGCAATACCTCACTGTATTTTCACAATGTAAGTGGTAAGAATGGCCACACAATTACCTCCAATGGCAGTGTCACTGTTCGTTATACTTGAAAAGTAAATGTAATTATATTTTCTGTAAATACTACATTTTAAATTTTAATAAATTTACAAGTAAAATATTCTTTCAGCCCTTCGAGAGCTTTGTCATTTGATCTATTATGTACATTATGTGTTCTTCCTTTTTATAGGGATGTGAAAAAATTGTACATTATTAAACAAAGCTAAACCAAAGATAAGAAGAGTCATGCAGTGTTTTATATCAAGAACTTCAGCTTTTAGCATGCTAACTGAGGCTTGTGGAGTCTAAGATGTATTAAAAAAAAATAAAATCAGTTTTTCTAATTAAAAATGGCCCTGTAACCCTTCATAGCTTCATATGTAGCAATAACTGCTTCTCTAATATCATTGCTCATGTTTTTCTTCTTTATCATGGTATGAACACACACCTGAGTGCTCCAGCAAAATAACAAAACACCACCTTTTGATGATATCTACTAAATTATTCCCCAACCGTTTATATATATATAGGCTTATTTATGTTAAATAAATAATGACACATGCTATTATGTGTATGAGCACTTAAGAAAAGCATTGTATTTTCCTAACAATGACATGATCTTTTTAAATTATACTTTTAGTTTCTATATGACAAAGTGGAAATTTAGTTTCTGTGACATGTTGTCCATGTACTTAATATTTAAATATCTTGTAAACAAGGTTTAGTTTTTGTAAATAATTTCAAACGCTATAATCTCCTTTCTTTCAGCAGTATAGTATAACAGTAGAAGAGCCGTGTAGTTTAGGCTCATGGGTCACCAACATAACAACTTAGTGTAGAGAGTTTATGATGTCAAGGTCTTTTAGTGAGAGCTGATCCTTTCTAGCACAAGTTTCTTCTGTTTATATCAACTTATAAACCACGTCTGTTTATTATAGGTTTGAGATTTTATGGTTGGTCACGAGCAACAAACAAGGTGAATGAAGTGTTTA